>JAJJMC010007173.1:1059023-1112274 GCA_023531435.1 Papaver californicum | reverse complement strand
TCCACTTCCTTTTGACTTCTTTTAAACATATCACGTGAATGGATGAAACTCACCCATCGCAGACTTTGCCCCACCTTTCATTCTCTCCAAGCCACCAACCGTACTCACTCCAATAGCCCCTAGGTACATCAACATCTAGCCACTCTCTCACTCAAAAGTGAAATCCTCCTGACGCCTTCTCACTTTCACGTTCACAGCCTTGCCAGTCACCCACGTCACCTCCTTATAGCCATTAGGTTCCCATCTTCTGTCCCACCAATTACTAATCCAGGTGGGATATTGTTAACTAGTTTGGATTTCAAACTTAATTGGCATAGTAAGAAATTTAGGTACCATCCACCACTTTAAAGCCATTTTTCCACCAAAATAGTTTGTGAGAATAATGCCCGCACAAGAATATGTGCTCTTCGGTGATTTTCATACAATTAAGTAAATTTTGCCATTAACTTAGGATTTTACGTTTACCACCTAATAAAATAATAAAAATATATTATTAGTACAAATTCAAGCACTGGTAAATATAAATTAAGCGGTAAATATGTATGAATTATCCCCGTATCAGTGTCAAGCAAGAAATATTGTTAGCTTTTTCTTCTCCAGGCAATATCTTGGATGTAGAGTTAAGCCTTAGATTTAAACTTCCTTGTAAGCAAGTAGTTAGTTCCGGTTCTTGCTTAGATTTTGAGTATGCAGCGATCAAGTGCTAGTGATAGCGTCAGTAGATGAGAGACATGACACCCGGAGACGATGCTTTGAGTTGTATCTAGTAGCAGCAAAGTTGGAAATATTGGAAACCTACAAATAAGATGATGGTAGATAAGAACTACACATGAGTTTGGAGGTGGACTCGAGTGTTCTTGTCATAGAAAGGTTGATGAGGTATTCTTGGGAGATGCAGTGCGACTTGACATGATAGTATGTATGAAAATATGAAAGTCCACGGGCAGATGAGGTCTTTATAAAGCCGAGTCTTCTGAATCCCGTTTGGAAACCCTAGTTTGCACATCATATGCAAAAAGAATCGCACGATTCAGAGTTGGCTAGGTCAGCCAACCATGTGAAACATTTGTGATAAGTAATCCCGTGTGAATTTTTAGATCTTGTAGACTTTATTGTAAGATCCATATCTCCTAGCTAAGATCCCCAATTGATGTGCTTCTGGTATGTCATAGTAGAGACATAAACGCACACTTCTCGTAGAGGATGTTTTGACCCGTTCTTCACTGATTTTTGTGGATTTCTGAATTTGTAAATTGAAGAGTTGGTGCCTGAAGGTGATGCTAGCTCAGAGAGAAGGATAGGTGCTAGAGAGAAGGACAAGTAACAGGGAGCATGACAAGTACCATGATAGAGGATAGGTACCAGGAAGCATGACAAGCACCAGGAGGCGGGACAGGTACCAGGAGAACAAGGTGTGCGATTTTCTCCATGGTGAGCATGTTACTGGATTTCTGATTGGTAACTTGTAAACCAATATTCGAGAAGTTGAGAGGAGATGCCTGAATCTGAGGTAACTGAGTCTTTGAAGTTATAATATGGAGATAATTGTGGCTTCCGAGTCCGGAACGTGTCCAACAGTAGAATCATGTGGTTTGAGTAAGTAGAATCAACAAGGATGAGGTTACCTTTCTGGATGTGATCAGGTAAGAGGCGGAGGCTTGTAGAGAGGTTTTGTCGCTAGTACCCTTGTTGATTGGACCTTTTAATCGAAGGATATTATTGTATTAATATTTCAAAAGTGAGGGAGTCGCCAGTCCCCAAGTGTAACTCACTTGGATCCGCTACAGGCAGAAGATAATTTTTGGTGTCGTCATAAGTCCATATTTCCAAGAATTTAAGAGGAGATGGGAAATCATAAAAGTTGGGGCCATCCTTCGTTATTGTTGAAGAGCTGAGACTGGGGAGAGTATCTGAATCGAAGTCGAATCTATCATTTTTGTCCAGGCTGTTGAGATGCAACGGGGTTGTTTTTCGATGGAGACGCAGTGACGTATCCCTGTAACAAGTCTAAGAGAGGCTGGCTCTGGCTCTGATTGTTGATGCTTCGCTAAGGGACAGGTAGAGTGGGGCGAGTAACCCGAGGCTCCTCTGTTAGCTTGGATCTATCTCAAGTAAGATTCTTCTCTTTATGAACATGATAGAACATGTGAATTCTTCAAACTTCTCATGTAAGCATAGCCGTATTCGAATTTGCTAAAAATTTATGGATTTTCGTCAGCACAAAACTTCAGAAGTATAGTGCTTGGGAAAAACATTGTAGAATCTTCATACGACCTCCATTTTGGATGATTGACTCGTCTATCCTTATTACAAAACAATTTTCTATATTGGTAAAGGAAGAAATCCAGGTTTTGATCTCGTTTGAGGTGTCAAAACGACCGAACATTAGAACTCATGAAGTATCCAAGAAACCCTAACAGTTTTCAAACTCGACTCCGATAGCCATTTTTTCCATAACTCTTAGCTCATTTTTTAGAGAAGGAATAAGAGTTAACGTTGATTTTGATATGGATATTGTACTTCCCCACTTTGAAAACCATATGCGATCTTCCATTCACGTACTTTTTGAGGGTGATACTCCTACTGACGTTGATGTGCAGAATGGTAGTGTAGCATGGAATATTCTAGTTGAGTATCCTAATACGGGTATTATCGTTGATTCCTCTTCAGTAGGACCTTCCTAGGGTACTCAGGTGATGGGGGGGTTTTACTACTCCATCAGTATGCGGATTTGTAATGATCCATCTCCCTCAGAGTAAAATCTGAATCGTACTCGAGATGGGAATAAGCTGTAGATGAAGCCGAGAATTCTGATCTTGTCATTGCATGGATTATCTTCATTTGGGAGCTTCATGGGAGCGTGAAGTATATAGGTAGCATCTTGCTGAAGGGACTGGCTCCAGAGTGAAGAGACTGGTACCAGTGTGAATGAGACTCGTACCAGAATGAAATGGACTGGTACCTGAGGGAAGGGACTCGTACCAGAATGAAATGGTTTCCACGTGAAAAGGAAATTTTAAAAATGTGATAGCTAGATTTGGCTTTTGTTGTTGTTGTTATAGAGTTTTGTATGGGACGTGGAGCAGAGCTTGTCTTTTGGATGATGCTGAGGCTGAGGATGGAGCTGGGGTTGTGGATGATGGTGAGCGTTTGATTTGTGATGAAGCCTACTTCTTGACCCTTCGTTCTGACAAGACCTAATGGATGATTGGATATTGTACTACTTACTGACCAAACGACTTCTCCAATAGATATCTCTACGACTTTTGGACCTTGAATCAGCATGTGTAGTTCCCAGGATATTCATAGTTCATCTGGAATAATATTTTCAGATCCGAACATTTTATCCCCTATTATAGAGGGAGGCTAACGAGAGATATATCCCCTGGTAAAATGATCTTTTGAATAACGAGAGGGTAAATGGTTAGTGCTGATGAAGTGAGACTGGTCCCTTTTTGCCTTGAAATTGTAGAAGTCTTTCAAGGTCTTCATGGGATATATAGTTGGATCATTGGCTCCCTGATTGTCCTCTTTGAAAGCAGATCTCGTTATCGTCTTGAATATTTATTGACGTTGTAGGCTTGGAATCATAGTTTGCTGCAAGTGGTGACAAATATATTCTAGGAAGAATTGTTACATCAGAGTCTTGAGGCAAGTGAGTACCTCTTTAGAGTGGTAGCTATGTCTTTCTATGTTTTGTCAGGAATTTTTTGTCTTTGCATCAGATCGGCCATGTTGAGTGCTGCTTGGGCGTTCCTGGTTTTTTCAACCGTCGTACAATGAGAAAGTGATAGATGAGTAACCTCCTGACAAAAGATAGTTTTGAATTTCTGGCACGTAAGAAGGTCAATGTTGATGGATCGAGGATGAGTCTTTCTTGTCATGATTTCGTAGGAATCTCTCTAGATTTTCACGGGTAAAATCGGGCGGTTGGTGCTTCTGTGGTGGGCTATCAAGAATTATATGAACTTCATCGTTCTTTTGATTCTTTGACGTGCCGACATCAGTGGTTGCTGTGAGGTTAGTCCTGGTTCACTCCGTCAGGCGATGACGTTGTTCCGAGGAGAGTCGCTCCGTATGGGTCTTGATACAAGCAAGTACCTCCTTATAAGTAGTGGCCATGTCCACCTGTGTTCTGGCAAAAACCTCTTGTTTCTTCATCAGATCGTCTATGCTGTGTGTAGTTTGGGTTTTCTCGGTGTCTTCAGCAATTTTATTACTGAGATGAGGTGAAGTAGTATTAGGAGTAATATTGGTACGAGGGTTGGTAGTGACATGGGTGTTTTCATAATCGCCACCACTAGAACTACCAGAACCGATAATAGGAGTTATAACCGCTCCATACCTAAGATCCACCATTTTGAATAACTGAAAATTGGCTTTTGTAATTGAGAGGTTGATCTCCCGCTGTGGTCTCCAATTGTTTTAGGGTGAAAACAAATATACGGTAAAAATATACTTTTAAGTAGGTTCGAGAGAAAATCGAACAGGACGAGCCTAAACCAAGAAATGGTCATCCACGTCCCGCTTTAATCACAAAGATGGAGTAAGATTTAGTTAGGTCTTAAGGGAGGGAAGCAAAGAAGGTTGAGAAATATCATTGTGATAGGTAGTGTGAAGAAGAAAGGATTCTCTGGGATGAATCATTATTTCTGTATAAACTGATTGTATTGTTGTTTCCCTTGTTTCGAATACATGAGAATCATCTATTTATAGTTCAAAGGAAACATACTGATTTCAAGTAAGTCATGGAAGTTAGGGAGAGGTGGAGAAGTGATGATTATGGAGATTGTAGTGGGGTGGTGCCGGAAAGTAGGGAAGACCTGTTTGACCACTACTCATCATCCTCTCAGCTGCTCTTTAACCGGCCCATTACTTGTTACCTTCTTGTTCGTGGGGTGGTGCCACAACCCATGATTGTTGTAGACCTCCAGACCAATACCCCAATGATAATATCCTCATGTGTTGTATTTGATATCACATTGAAATAGTGGAGTCATAAGTCATTATTGTTTTGATTATGTCAAGTTCAATAAAATGACTTGCTAAGTCAGTGAGGCAAGTTGTGCGACTCACTGGATTGATAGTCAGAATGACTAGTATCGAGTCTGGGAATTTCTATGGTCATGTGCTTGCTAGGGAGTAAGTACATGTTGTAGAAGTGACTTAGTATAAGTATGAGAGGCATATTTAATAGCTAAGTATTAGTTTAGAAGTGACTTAGTATAAGTATGAGAGGCATTTGAAGCCAAAGTTGTAGAGGGCCTCTTAAACAAGGAGACCTACTGGATTTCATATAAGATTTTTTATTGGACCAATGTTGAGAAGAAGGTCGTATTCCTGAGAGACGTATCTATCAAAGCTAGTACTAGCTACTTAACACAAATAGTAATATGCTAACTCTCTTTAAAAAAGGCTAATGTGATATCCTCTCATGAGTAAGGCCAACATGTGTAGCTTCTAGAAAATATTAATTATGGTAGAGCTAGGAAGCTAGTGTCAAGAAGGTTTGAAGTTAGCACTTCAATTAGATAGTATATTCAGTATTGGAGTGTCGGCGCCAATGTGCTTGTGACTAAGTTGCTAAGTCTGAATCCGTTGGGCCAAGAGACGTGATAGAACATGAGACGTGCTCGATCTAGGAACGCATCAGGATGAAGGAGCTAGGGACGTGCTCGATCTAGAGGCGCTACGGCCAAGCGACGTGCTGGAGCCAAGGGAGGCGTGCTCGAGCTAGCATGGACGCATTGGGTCCAGGGGGCGTGCTCGACTTAGGGACGCACTAGGTGAAGCTGGGAACGTGCTCGTGTTGAGGATGTGATAAAGACGCGCTAGCCAAGGGAAGCTCTCTCAGGGATGCGCTAGGCTAGGGACCTGCTAGGCTTAGGGTCCTTCCCAAATTAGGAACCTGCGCAGATTAGGGACCTGCCCATATTTTAGGAGCTTCAAACAGGGACGCACCGTGCAAGGGTTCTAAGTCAAGGGAGCGCTAGATAAGGCCTTATCAGGTCAAGATGTGCTAGATAAGGCTATGAAAAGCTAGTTGGTGCTTCTTAGGCACTTGGGTTAGCGCTAGGAAAGTTAGCACTTTTAGTGCTCTGGTGGCGAACTAGCGCCAATATGGTGCTAAGCCAAATGACTGGTGCTATCCCGGTGCTAATAGGAGAAAAGGCTAAGGTTATCCTAGCTTAGAAGAACAATGTGTCTTTTAAGGCATTGATCCCTGTTTTTGGTGTGTCTAAGATGAGTCGAACATGATTCGTGGCTTATATTTAAGCAAAATGCTAAAGTAGCATATTTGAGCTCAGAATAGCAATTTGAGAAGCATTCGGTGCGAAAGAAGCGTTAAGATAAAGTGTATTTTGGGGTTTAAGCATTAGCTATTCCCGAATTTAATATATGTTATCAGAACATCGATGTACACTCGAGACAAGTTCAAGGGATTCAGCTGTGAAATTCTATGCAACTTGAGACTAGTTCGATATGGTTTAAATATTGTGAGTTTTGAGGAGGATGCGAGGCCAGTTTAGAATGTTTGTAGTTATTTAGAGAAGGCTCAATTTGCTCTATACTAGTGTGAAACCCATCTAGGATATTGAGACTTATTATCTAGAGATTATAGACTACGTCGTTAACACGGAATGCCTGTAGCCTTTTGTAGAGACTGTATCCTTAATTCTCCTGCGGAATATAAGTAGGAATACAATATTTTGTATTTTGATGTGAAGTCAGAAGTATACGCACAAGTATGTGCGGGTATTTCTATGTTCCTACAACTAGGCAGAAAGGCGATTTTATAATTCTGACCCTTGTCAAAAACTCACCATCTACAAGTGGACATTCCCACTTCACATGATTATCACTTCCTAAACAAGTGGAACCATTCTTATTTTGTAGCCACTTCCACAACTGATTGTGGGACGCTTTATCAGAACCATGAACTCTAAAAAAATACCGACTAATAAACTCAAAGTCCTATGACGTATGAACAAATTTGTTAACAAAATAACTTAATCAGATTTGCATCATTAATTTTGGCACTCTCTCTTGATAAAAAATCTTGTAATATTCGGTTACACAGATGCGAAGAAAAAAAAAGTTTCTAATGAAGAGAATTGCTCGCTTGCTCTATTGTATTATCAACAAAAAAAAACTCTTCTGGTTTCATTCAAGGATTCTTGAAACTCCGCCAAGACATACCTCTTGAATTCATCGTCCGACAATTACTCTTTATAAAAAAATAAAAAAAAATCAAAAGCTAGAACTACAATTATTTTAGTAGCTTGTAAAATGAAGAATATTTAAACAGTTCCGAGCGCTTTGCAAAACACCCAAACTTCATCTTCCGAAAGGTCACAAAGACCATATAACTAACACTTCGTAAGTTGCGGGAACAAAAATATCTTCTTTTAACACCTTATAGGGAATAAAGATACTTGAAGAATACCCTTAATAAAAAAAATCATTTTTTTTTAACATAAACGTTAAATTTCATTAAGGTAAGTAAGCGTTTTGAAGGACTTCTTCATACATGGTCGTAAGGAACTCTGGTGGATTCTCGTACCAAGTATCCTCCGTTAAATTACTTAGGAAATGTTTTACGATTTTATCGACTAAAGTATTACAAGATCTAGGAAAAAAGTTAACCAACCAAGTATCTATTTCATTGAGAACCTCTTTGCATTCCTTGATTATATTGATTATTCTCCATTGAATAGAGTAATCCTCCTTCTTCATGCTGTCCATGATGCTTTTGTTATCCCCTTCAATCACTACGTTCATTTCTTGTATCTCTCTAAGCCATTCCACCCCTTTAAGCAGAGACAGCGCCTCTGCGTGTTGCGCGTCCTTTGCCTGGATTAGACCTCCTTTTGCTCTCCTGAAGGTACCTGCATCATTGACTAACATAAGTCCATAGCTAGATAACTGATCATTACTTATAAATGAAGCATCAATATTCATTTTAATGCATCCTAGAGGTGGAGTTCTTCAGCGATTGTCGTTGTTTCTTCGGTGAGCTCTGTCTAAAGTCATGTTGTCCTGCTGCCGAACTTCTGCTGCATCAGAATTTGCAGTATCTGACTACCTGAATAGACAGTGGTCCTGCTGCCAAGATGCTGCTCCATCTGCAAAGGCGGAATGCTACTACCGAGCTGCTACTGCATCTGCAAAGGCAGAATGCTACCGCCATGCGGAAGATGGTTCCGGTTGTCCCGCATATCCTGCTGCCTGTTATTCTCACGACCAACCTGGTGGCCGTTGTTCCCTTGCGTCCTGCTGCCAATCTCCCCCATGTTATTTCCAATATTACTCCTCCTATGGCTTCTTTCGTATGTCCTAATCTCATTCTGAATTCTGTTGACGGTGGTATTCGCATTCCTACTGATTCCTTCAAAGATCCAATCACACCTAGATCTCCATATGTGCCACATCGTGTAGGCTGCTTTCTGAACTTTATCTTTATCATTGAAGTTAGTTTGAGTATCTTCATTGATCCAGTTAGAAATCCACTATCTTATATCATCCATATTTCTACCTTCCGAGGCTAAACCCGGGTCAATTAGGTACCACACATTCATCGCAAACTCGCATTTTAGAAACAAATGGGTGGTAGTTTCAACTTCCTCAAGACATGAAGGGCATCCCCGATCAATATGGCTGGCATGTCTGGTGATCACCTCATTGGCATCCATCGTGTCGTTCATTCTTCCACTTTAAACTTCTGCGAAGATATAAAAGCAATTGCAACTTGCAACAAAAGGATCAAAGCAAACGATGCCTTCCAAGTTTATTCCAGCAACCACTATGAATAATAAAAACAGTTATTTTATGGACAGAAAAATTATAATAAAAGCAAATACTAAAAGGAGATTGGTTTGATTAAAGTAAATGACAATATTAAGAGGAAAATGATGATAAAGGATTCGGTTGTCGTTACCAAACGTTAATTCAATTAGTACTTATTTATCTTTCGATAGAATCATTCATCACGAATCGTAGAATAACAGCTAGATCAGTGTTATCCCCAAAAGTCCTTTTATCATTGAATACGAAAGTTCTCGACTACTAGATTCTATTTTGAACCACCAAGTAGTAGATCACTCAAGGTATAATCCAATCGAACGTTTTAGGCTTTATGAATTTAGGTTGAACCTAGTAGTTAAACTCTTATATCAAGGTCCACTTGTTATCGTAATTGCTTCACCAAAACCCTCTGCAAGGTTTCGTGAGTTCTACTTATGTAGAAAGTTAGTAGACTATTACTTATCTCCAAACTTTTACTAGCAATAGGGTAGTCGATAGATTAATCTGTTGTACACCTAAACAATCTAGAACTGTAACGGACCGGAAAATTTCGCCCCCACCGCCACGTTACGCAGGCCAAAACTCATAGATGCGCCACTCTGATGCGAGTAACCGGGCTGTGAAGTTTTACTTATTTCTAGGAAAATGCACGTCGATTTTTTTTTCCAAACATGATTTGCAAGCATGATACGGGAAATGTAGTTTCTATAGGTAGATCCATACAGTTCCAAATTACCCCTTGTATTGTTAAGGATGCATGGCCGGTACATAGTGATACATTTGCATGCATCACATAGTCGTAATTATTGTCATGGCCTTGCTCATGTCTTAGACTAACACATAGGCCATTTGAGACCTATTTTCTGTTTTTCTTCCGCTTCGACCATGTGTTGGATGCATGCACCGATCTTTCTCTTGCCAAGGGTGGAGCATCCAAGCACATACCATCCATGCCATATAGCTTGATAGGAAATATAAAATCAAGTAAATAGACTGCAACAATCATTTCTTTCCTCGCACTGCTGAGCCAAATGATATGAGTTACCGAAATTTCCCAATCACCTCCAAATTAGATGATATAAGCAACAAAGTGTTGGACCACATTGTGGTGTATTACGAATGCCTACGTACCCTACCTTGAAAGGATCAAGCACATACTGTATTTCATCTGAAGGGTTATCTTGAATTGAACAAACAATTAAATCTATTAAGGAAAAGCCAACATCGATGCCAATGGAAAATCGTTGCGAAAGGATATGTTTAGAAATATAAATTTTGCGTCACCAACAATTTTCAACTTGTGTCGCAAGGCCAAATGCCAAGCAAATCCTAGTCCTCATAGGCGAAGGGACTTTCACAAGATACGCACAAGATTGTACATAACTAATGCCACCTAGTATGCAAATATGCATCCTCGAGTAAGCAACACAGCATAATGATGCTTTTGCATCAATTATGTTTTATCGGGAAAACTTCATATCATAGCGATGCTTATGCATCAAATATGGACCATGGTATAGGAAATATCGCATAAATATCCATTACCGTTTATGCACCTTCAACCAAGTCCCCCTCCATATACACGTTTTAAGCACATTTTTATATATTTGGAATTAGAGGATAGGTGTCATGTACCAACTTCCACCTACTTTTGTGACAAACATAATGATGTTGTAGCATCATGATGCTTCCTCGAGTAAGCTTCGTAGAAACAATGATACTTCCCTGAGTAAACTTTATAGCGTCAGTGATGCTTCCTTGGGTAAGCATCATCGATTTTTAACCAACACCTCTTCCTTATATGTCTTGCCGACATTTCTATATATAAGGATTTGAGAGATCTTTGTCGTTGGCCCACTTCCACTTTAGTGACGTATCCCTGGGTAAGGGATGATGGGACTTTTATGTTATACCGCAAGAGCATGGATGTCGATAAGACAGTATGCAAGCACGGTTCGTTCCACAGGGATTTGAGAATTGCAACTCCTAGTTTTTAATGAACCCATGTGCTAATAACCAACAGAATGATTTTTAATAAAAAAGTTAAAAAATAAAAAGATAAAATAACTATACAAATTGATTAACCAAGAAAATAAAAGTCTAGTTTCGGATTCCGTTACTTTTGATGTTTGTAAAATTAACAAATTAATAACTTAAACACTCTCTCTTAATTACTCAAGGAAGTTTTGAACCCAATCTCATGCCTCGGAAGGTACAACGTTTTAAAATTACTATTACGACTTAAGTCGTTATGCAAAAATATAATTATCCTTCAGTTATTAAATATCAATAGTTGAAAACTACCCATGACAATTAAAATGAAGCTTTATAAGAAGATAAAATTATTATTCAATAATAACACTAGTAGAGAGTAAACATGCTAAACTAATCAATTATTAAGTATTACCCATCGAAAATAACTTCATCATCTACCCTCGAAAAGACTTTAGCTACTCATGGAGGAAAAAAAAAAGGAAGAAAAACCATTTTATTCATTAAGTAGAAAAGATTACAAGAAAGAAAAACCAACGGTGTGGCTTATATAAAAGAATATCTATCGACTTAACGAGAGAGTTCAGGCGCGGTGAATAAAGGACAGGGTTATTGTTTAGATTGGAAATGTTGAAGAAACAGTTGTTGAAAGGATTGTTAGCGACGGTTTCAACGATAGTTCACTGGCGCCTTATGTTCTTCATCTTCTTCTTCTTCTTCTTCTTCCTCGAGCAGCAGCAACAGAAATTCATGGTTTTTATTTTCTAAGTTTTCTGGCTTTCGCCAGCCTCCCCCATCTCTTCATATCTTCTCCTATTTATACTAGCACCTTCAAATCATTCCAATATCTTTACAAAAAAAATCAAATAATTCTCGGAAAAGAAATATTTTTTTCTTTAAATGAAAATATTCTCGGGATGAAACTCTATGATGTTGTTTCGATATTAAGACATGAAAACTTAATGATGTTGCCTTGTTGAGATTTTATCTCTGATGTTGTTTCCATATTAAGCAAGAATTTCAGAGTTTGCAACAACAAATCTTGGAGAATATATTTTTCTTCCTATTTTACCGAAAGAGAGTTATTTCATGAGAAAAAATCTGTTTCGCGGAATCTGTTTTGATTTCGGGTCTTGTGGTCGAGTACAATCTTTTCTTGATAAGGCAAGAATATTGTTGTCTTAATTTCTTGAAGATTTCCTATAAATCTCGTAACAAAAATATCACAGATGATATACATGTTTTCTCCTGCCAAAATTCAATTTCAAACGGAAGATAATGGGTTCCTTTATCACATTCCTGGGTGCCGTTATCCAAACTTCCGGGTGACTTTAACACTTTTCTGGTTTCCTTTAACACTTTTTAAGCCGACTTTTCCGTAATAGTTTATTCTTCAAAAATACTTACAGATACAATAAATAACATTATTAATATGAAAATTGAGTAATAGCAATATAAATATAAGCTCAAATAAAACATATAAATGTGTCTATCAAGGGACATAGGGACGCTGATGCTTCCTCCGGTAAGCATCACAGCATAATAGTGTATTAGCACTATGATGCTTCCTTGGGTAAACAACGTAGGTAAACGTTGCTTCTCTAAGTAAGAAACAATCATAGTGATGTCGTAGCACCATAATGCCAATTTGATGCATCGCTTGCACCAAGTGTGCATCACAAGTTCCAGGTAATGCATTTATCCTAGAAATGCATCACAAGTACACGTCATCACTAAATAGTGAACTTCGGGACTAAATGCACCACTTTACCAAGTTTGCATCACATGCTTGAGGAGATGCATCGATGACGTATTTCAAAGTACGCAACACAGGTCTGAGATGATGCTTCATCTCGTTCAATGACGTATGCTGGAGAATGCATCATGTGAAAAATACGGGTGTTACAAGAAATATCTCATAAACATTAGGTATAATAAAGACAATAATTAATGATTAAAACTCCCAATAAACTTGTATAAATAATGAAACTTCACGCTTAAAACGTTAAATCCATCCTTAATCAATAAAGGATTTAGATACTCATATTATAAAGAAGAAAAAGAAGAACAATAATGAATGGTTTCCCCTTTAACGGGGTAAACCCTAGGTTGCAGATGTAGAAGATATGATATAAGATGTCGAGATGCCTTGTTTGAGCCTTGGATGTATTATTTTATAGCCTTTAATGCTTATCCCTCAAGTATCCTTTCTTTCTAGGGTTTAGAATCCCATTAGGACTAAGTTTCCTTATTTTCTAGGGTTTGGAATCCTTTCAGAACTGGGTTTTTCTCGATTTAGAAGTCCAAACACGTGCCAAACACTTTGTCTACTGTTAGTAATTTTTTCCACGACCTAGCTGCAAGTAAAATTGATTGTTAGGCTGATTTTTCAGGGTCACGTAGGGGTAGGTCGAGTAGGCCATTTCATATCCGTAAGTAACTCTGGATTATGTTTTCTTCTTTCACAATTTTGCACATAACTCCTTCATCTGACGTCCGATTGACCTTATTATTTTTATGTTGGCTTCATCTCTCCGTTCTCTACAAGATGGGGAAAAGAAATATTATATTTGAACGAGTTTCACTTGGTCTTTAGTATTCCTCCAAGCTTCCTTGTTCATTCTAGTACTTTTAGCTCATTTAGATGATTCAACCTAACTACGACAATTAACATAAAAAAAGAGTAATATAAGTAAGATACAACAATTATAGCAAATATAAATATGGATTTTACACTAAAAATATGTAAATTATGCACTTATCAATAATATATCCCGCGTTTTCTAAACCGTACCATTGGACGAAATAACTGAAGATTTTTTTTATTGATAAACCCACTTATTCTTCAGCTAGGGTTGGATTCTGGTTTGCACTCGATCCACTAGAGCTACTAGAACCATAATCCTGACTCAGCCCACAAGTAGATCCACTCCATCAGAAACTCTAACAGACTAAAATAATCAATTAACTTCTGATACTCCCTTATAATGATGCCTTATTTACACGAGCAAATTGGTCTTCATATTCAACTATATCTCATCTTCTTTGACTACTATGATCTTCCACCAACAACACCGCAGGAATCATGGAGAAATTTCCTTTTACTGCATTTCTAAAGTAGTTGAAGTTCTCCATCTTCAAAGTACCTTCAACTACCTCTACTAGACCCTCCATCTCTTCTCCAATAGAGTTTGAAGATATTATAACTCCAATAATTTCTCGGGATGGCTCTTAACTTCACCATTTAACCAACATAACTTGAATTGGAATGATGTGCTCAGCTTCTTTTTGGACTTTAAAAGGCTTGGCTATTTTTTCTTTCTTCTGATATTCACCAGTGAACCGTAAAAAATTGATTACTGCACCATCAAGGACAAAATTCTTAGGTCTCCAATGGTCGAGCCAATGCTCATCTAAAACCTCAAAGTTTGTAGATTGAGAATCTAAAAAAGAAAATTCAGCATAATAGTCCCAACCAAACTATTTATTTATCTCTGTAGCCAGTCCATTCCACCTTACTAATTCATCTATTCTCACAGAACCCAATATTTAAAATGCTCGAAAGAATACTTCGTTTTGATAGAGAACTTTGAAAATTAGATTCTTTAGGAATATCTTATACCGTCTTCTTATGTATATTGTAAACCAATATGACAGGCTACAATTTCTTGCAAAGAACTCCCAATAATAAAAAATTTCCCAATCGGTACACATATAGCATAGGATTTATCTTCATCTCCAATACTTACTCAACAAATCCAAAGATAATTACCACCTACGTTAACCCTAGTTTCACATAAGAAAGACGTTTTTTAATCTCTTCTCGGTTATCTTTTTGAAGATAATTAAATACTCCTTACTTCCTCGAGAACTTTAGTCAACCACAATGCAACCTATGATGAAAGATGAATCCATGATCTTAACTAGGTTTGAGCATGGTCTGTATTGGAACCGTTTTAACCTTATCTGCATTCAATTTAATACACGACGGATTTTAAATTTGATACTATATCCAAACAATTATCCAATGAATGTGTGGATGGGAGAATTGGATACAGATGATCTAATAAATTTTCTTATAATTAATATCTTAAATAAAAAGAGAGGTAAAACTAACAAAAATAATTTGAATTTCCACAAATCCTACATAACAATATTATATATATACATAACAAGTATCATGGACAATACCCAAAAAACAAGTCCTTATAACAAGTACCGGCCTTATGATATATAAATTTCCGATGTACTTTAAAACCTACCTACCAGATAACATCATATGTCTAAATGAATTATACATAAATACTATATTATTCCCATATTTTATGAAAATTTGATAAATAACCTTAATGTAACGGGTGTGAATGTCCAATGAATTTTTAAAACAGCATCCGCTCTCAATCCAAAATTCGTTAGATCGCAAAAATTACATTTGCGTCCAGTCTATCAATGTACGGATCAAGCATCCACCCACAAAAAAAACCCAGGTGGATCAGATAGGATCCGCGAGTTGGATCCCAAATGATCACCCCTAATCTTAATTAACTCATGATCTTTCTTTCATCTGATTTTTTCTTACTTCCTCCATTGTTTTATTGCATCTTGTTCTCAGGATTCTTCCATTATAACTCATGGGCGGGAGATTTAACATCAACCAACTAGTGCTAACCTAATTAGCCATGACTTTCTCTGGTTTTCGAGGTTGGAAATTCGAATTCCCACTATATATCTTTTAAAACTTTTAATAAAAGTACCTTTTTAACAACCACAATAAACATTTATAACTACATTCATAGTATCTTTTGTAAGCAAATTTAATTATTTGGTTCAAACTTTAGTAATTTCAAGTCAATCTCAGTTGAAGTTATAACTACATTCAAAGGAGTAGCACAAATTGTACGCAAATTTAATTATTCGAGCCAGTATTTGGTAATTTCAATTCAATGTCAATTGAAGTAACTGTACAAAAAATCTTGGCGGGAGAACATAACCCAACAACTCAAACCCTAATCATTCAACATTTCAGTTTAGGATGACTGTCATTTTCTAATCAGTCAATTCAGTTTAGAATGAATGTCATGTATTAATCAATATGGACTTTAAAACTAAAAGACTATTTCGATCATTGATTTGATGACGGAAGGGAATCCTTTTATATGGTGATATGGGAGTTAATAATCCAAATACTTTTTTACGAACTATCGATCAATCTTATTTTTCTTCTAATATTTCTAAATTTAAACTGCATTTTTTTATATTAGAGTGAAAAGAATAAAATTAAATACTTAACTTACGGTTTAGCTCCAAAATTTCGCCCAAACTTGATGTAGTTTAAAAGATATTAGGAAAAAAAGATTTCAAAATAGTCAAAAAAGTCCTAAAAGTGTCGCAAAAAACTTTTTTACAACTTTTTCAGTCTAGATTTTCAAATTCTTTCAAATCTAACTAAAGTTCCCTCAAATTAGAGCCAAAATCATTCAATTGCACTAAACTAACTGTAATTTACTCAAAATTAATTACAATAGCTTTAGATGACCAATGAATTTGAAGAAATTAAAAAATAGTTGCAAAAGGTCCAATCTTCGATCGTCACCCGCCGCTTGTTGTAAATTGTAATATAGTAAGCTTAACTGAAAGATAAGCGTTATCATATGGGATGACTGAAAGGAGTCTTGTTCGTTAAATATCTTGTGTTAGCTAATGCTTTGTCTCTTCAAATTTGTTTTCTATTTCATCACAATTACATCAAATTCGATCAATTTTTCATCAAAAAATTTCAAATTGTTTTCAGTATATTACAATTGAGTTATCAAACTTTGATAATAATCCCTTAATTTGCTGCAATCGCCTTAATAAATTATTTTATTTTTTCCAATTTCTTCAATTTGACTTGAATTCGTTCAAATTTCTTCTCATTTCCTCCAATAATCCTACAATTTTTCCATATCCCCCTCGCCCCTCCCCCAGTTTCACTATAATTCTACTCTAATTTGTCCAATTTGGATTCTTCGTTGGGCCCCCACCAGGAAAGCGGTCATCTAGTATGATTCCCAAATTTCAGCTTTATTTGTGGACAATCTCACTCACATGTGTATGGTATGTATATCCATCTCAAATAGAAATGAAATTGGATATAAGTTAATTAAATGGATGTTCAGCAATATCTTTTTACAAAATATATTGCATTAGTCATAGAAAACACAAAGATATTATGGGGATTAATTAGTATACAAATTTTCCCTTGGAACATACAAGACGGGTGATGATTTCCCGTTTGAAAAAGAAATTTATTTGGACGAGTGATTATTATCCGTCAAGATAAATATTTTGTTATTTCAATACTACATACGTCATAAGAAAAGAGTTACTATCATTTTTTCATTTTAGTCTAGTTGAAATGAAAAAGTGATAGTAACTCTTTTCCTGGAACGAATGGAGTAATAACTAACATAGGTGGGATCCGCGTTTTATGAGTTTATTATTATAAAAAAACAGACGGAAAAACATCATCCACTTGGCTTGGACGGTTGAACATCACCTGACTAGGCTAGACTACCATCCACTTCTGAGATCGAATGAGTGTTTAAAGGAGTTGAGGGGAATATGGGTCTTTCCTCGACCCATAATGACACTAAATTTGATCAAATTTAGGGAACTCCTTCGTTACAAAGGAGAAAATTATGTCCATATCCCTTACTTTTACGAATGATTTGTAAATTGGACTAAGATGGGCTGGCAATTTGTGGAAATCCCATCCTAGTGCTTTCCATGATCGATCATGTGTTGCATGAGATGATTAATTATGGCTTGCTTTCTATTCTTAAAAATAAAAACTGTTAGGCCTTTTTCCATATGGGCTAAAATAAAGGGAAAAAGGATATGTGATCCATTAGCCCCACTACTCTCTCCCACCTTTAGAAAAACCACCCACTATATATCTATCGGGTAACTACTCTATGATGGCTAGGGTTAGTATATAGAAAGATAGAAAATTTGGACAGAAGGTCATCAAAACCATTATCATCAGGAATACACCATCTAAAATTGAGAAGGAGGTTTTGGAACCAAAGTTCACATCAATTCAGAAATTAGGGCAAGCTTCAAGGATTAAGATTTCAAGCAATGCTGGAGGTATTTATTTTTTGATCTCTTTTGCTTCCGCTTTTAATCACTGTATGTTCATATTTTGTGATTAGAATATGAATATAGGTTTTACATTTGGTATCAGAGCCTTAATCACCTCTGCCTTGCTTAAAAACGATATTATTTTGTCTCTCTCCGGTTCTGTCTAAACTGTCTGTACACCAGGTTCCTTGTACTGATTATAAAGAAATGTTGTTAGTTGCTTTAATCTATATAGTCAACTATTTCCTGTATTAAGAGGTTTTCCAAGTATGCACATGCTAAATAAAAATCATGTGGTTTTCTGTTGCTACGTGCTTGGATGAGGATATAATGGATAATGCCAATGTCATACTTTTATATGTGTGATAACAGTCACAAAATTATCTTTTTGTAAAGATGGACATAGTTTGGGGTCTGAATGTACAAATGGATAGAAACATGACATTAAGAACAAACAGTCAAATGATAAAGTAGGTTCTCACACCCAGGTGACCTATTTCTATCTTTAATTAAACCATTTTCGTTGAGTGCTTTTCACATGGAACTATAAGATCAATCATGTGATAGTTATAGAGTAAGGGCCTTGTCCATGAGAATACTTTTCCTCCAGTGTTACACACTGATTCTACACATTTCCATCATTTTAGTAACTCCATGAGACGACATTGTCAGTAATCTAGAATACTTTTCAGTGATCCTGCTTTAAAGTGGAACGAATTCTATCTGCTGAATAGAATCTCCACATAATCTACATACAGATGTCCTAAAGCTAACGAGCGTTATGAAATCCATATGAATCCTATAAAGCAAATTCTAACGGAAGACGAGGAGATTCAATAAGTAATGACTTATAGTTATTCCCATCTTCCAGACGGACTACTTTCTTGATGCAGAAGGCATTGAGAGGTGAGATAGATTAAGCAAGAAATTACTAGAGTTAATGAGAGAGTGTGCTTATTCAGGCATTAGCTCTTTTGAAACTGGCCCAAGTGTCGACTGAGATAGAATAGCAGGCTTTTCTTATGATCTTAGTTTAGTTGGAGTTGATTTGAAATGACTGAACCAGTAGCTGCATTCTTCTTCAAGATATAGTTTCTTCGCAAGGGGTAGTTTGTGTATGTAATACATGTATGGTTGAAAATACATTGGCCAGCTTTCATATTCATTCTGAAGGTTCCTTTCCTTAAAATGTTGAATATATCATAAATGTATACATCTAAATTGTTCAATTCCCGTGAAATGCATTTGGGGCTTAGTGGATTTGATTTAATGGGCCCAGTAATTAATTGTAGTTAATGGGATAACAATAATGGATATTACTTGGCCGAATTCATTCCGCGAATTCTAGTACGGAACGTTAAGTACACGAAATGAATAAATTTCAGACCTCAAATTAAAATGAACGTTGGGAATGTGACCTTCTAGTTTTCCGGTCAGTATAATATGTTTAATCATATTAATTTTGTTCCAATATATTTGTTGACATGTGCAATGGTTATAAAATGATTAATTATATAAATATTATGACCATTAGGATTGTACATAAACAAAGATTATGTCAAGTGATTTAATATTCATTATGTAGTGATTTACAGTAAAATGCTGGAATATTTAGCTTCGGCTGACTACGTAATATTTAGTTTCGGCTTACTACGTAATATTGGTAGCACATAAAGAAATATGTTAAGTGATTTAATAATTTTAGTAATTAGAGAGCAGCCACAGCATCTCTAGTTATTTAAAAATTTCTTAAGAAATCACATGTGGAATCTAGAAATAAATTTATAATTAATCATACGTAATATGATGAAATATGCCCACAGGAAATTTTATTATATTTGTATGATTAATTGGGGTGAAATATTAAATTATGTTCCTTAATTTACCCACAGGAATTAAGGAATGAATATGATTTAATAGTTTCATCATGTAGTTATGAATCTAATTTGAGTAGGACTCTAGCCCACAGGCAAGTTTTATGTCACTAGATTCATATTTTTTATGCATGACTTGCATTGGTAAATCATGATTAAGTTTAAGTCTCAAATTTTTTGTTTATAAGCATGTATATATTTTTCTTTGCAGCAATTTTAACTGGAAACATTTCTGATGTCAATTGTGACATTCCTGAATTAAAGGGTGATAACTATAAGGTGTGGAAAGAAAGAGTGCTTTTACAATTGGGATGGATGGATATCGACTATGCTATTCGGAAAGACGAACCACCTAGCATAACTGAGACTAGTACTCTTGATGCAGTTGATCTTTATGAAAAATGGAATCGATTTAATCGTCTCTCAGTTATGTTCATAAAGACCAAAATTTGTGCTAGTATTCGGGGTTCTGTCGATAAGCATACTAAGGTTAAAGATCTCCTTAAATCCATTGATGAACAATTTGTAAGTTCTGACAAAGCTCTTGCTAGCACCTTAATTATGAAGTTTTCATCCATGATACACAATGGGTTTAAGAATGTGCGTGATTATATCATGAGCATGAGAGATATTGCGGCCCAACTTAAGGATTTGGAAGTTACCATGTCTGATTCTTTCCTAGTTCATTTCATTTTGTGTACTCTTCCTCCACAATATGGCCCCTTTAAGATATCTTATAACACATATAAGGATAAATGGTCAATTAATGAACTTATGACCATGTGTGTTCAAGAGGAGGGGAGATTGAGGATGGAAGAGGGCGAAAAGGTGAACCTTACTATTGCTTCTTCTTAAAAGAAGAAAAGGGATGACGTTAAGGAAAATGGAAAGCTTTCAGTTAACCAAGGCATAAAGAAGGAGTCTCCGTGTTTCTTTTGTTAAAAGAAGGGACACATGAAGAAAGACTGCATTAAGTTTAAGACTTGGCTTGAGAAGAAAGGTAATTTTCTAGCGTTTGTTTATGAATTTAATATGGTTAATATTAATCATAATACATGGTGGATTGACTTTGGTACTACAATCCATGTTTCGAATACCTTGCAGGGTATGACAAACCTAAGGATAACCAACGAGAAGTGAACATTACATCTATTCAGGCAGTTAGATGAGTTCACACGTGGAAGTTGTTGGGACATGCAATTTAGTTTTAAGTAGTGATTTTATTTTGCATTTACAAAAGACATTTTATGTACCAGGTTTCACTAGAAACTTGATTTCAGTTTTAAGACTTGTACCTTTATGAATTTCCTTTAATTTTTTCAGATTCTGGTTTCAGTATTCTCAGAAATTCTGAAGTTATTGGTTATGGTATTTTGTCTATCGTCTTTATTTGCAAAATCATATCACTCATAGTTCTATGCATGTTAATATTGGGTTAAAAAGATGTATTATGAATGAGGACTCCTCAATTTTGTGGCACCGGAGATTGGGATATATCTCCATTGAGAGAGTTAAGAGATTGGTAAAGGATGGGGTATTTGGTACTTTAGACTTTACTGATTTTGATACTTGTGTTGGTTGCATTAAGGGAGAGAAAACTAACAAACACAAAATTGATGCCAAGAGAGTTCAAACCTATTAGAGATCATACACACGGACATTTATTGTCCGGACATGAACGCTAATGATCTGAAATACTTTATCACCTTCATAGATTATTACTCACAATATATGTATCTTTACATGTTTCGTTCCAAAGACGAAGTTTTGGATGCCTTTAAATTGTTTAAGGTTAAAGTAAAGAAACAATGTGGTAAGCACATTGAGATTATGAGATCAGATAGAGGTGGAGAGTACTATGGTAGATTTCTTCATAGCACTAGAATTGTGGAATCAAGAAATGCTAAATTTCTTGAGAATGACTTGATTAGTGGGACTGATCAATTTCAAGATATTGTTCCTGAAAAGGATAATGATCAACTTCCACCTACTGTTTCAAGTGACAAGTTGATTGTCAACTATTTCTAGTGACTATTTAATATATCTGCGAGATACGGATTGTAATATTTGAGCCAATAATGATCTTATGTTATTTTCACAAGCCATAAATTCTACAAATTCAAACTTATGGATCAATGTATATACCTTAAGGTCAGTGGGAGACCTTAAGTGATAGATCAATATATATACCTTAAGTGTAGCACCCACTGTAAAAGATGATTGGTTCAGTTTGGACCAATTCCCAGGAATGACATTGAAGGGGAACAAATGAAAAATGTTCCATATGCTTCATCTCTTGGTAGCATTATGTATGCTCAGGTCTATACTAGACCCGACATTTCATATGTCATTGGAGTATTAGGAAGACATCAGAGTAACCCAGGAATCGATCACTGTAAGGCTGCGAAGAAAGTATTGAGATACCTTAAGGGTACTAAGGATAACATGCTTATATATAAACGAACAAATAGTCTTGAAGTAGTAGACTAAGTTCGTTTCTTGTTTTGAGACTACCTCACATGGCGTATGGCTGAAAGGCTTCATATATGGGCTAAGAGTTGTTGACTCTATTAACCGACCATTAAGAATGTATTGTGACAATTCAGTTGATGTTTTATGGCTCAGAATAATAAGAGTGGAAGTCGAAGTAAACACATCGACATAAAGTATCTGGCCATAAAAGAACGTGTACAAGAAAAGAGTGATCATTGAACACATTAGCACTGAATTTATAATAGCTGATCCCTTGACTAAAGGCATGCATGTTAAAGGATTCAAGGATCATGTAGTAATGATGGGACTTGGTCCCATTATGTAGTACATTCTTTATGTTTTTTCTGAAGCTTTCATTTAGTTTGATTATTTCTCATTTGGAATTATGTACGTACTTACTTTAGTTATCTTGTTGAGAAATATCAATATAGTTTGACCTAGAGTAAACATATGGTTTACTCATTAAGTTAAGTATGAGCGGTGAAAGACTAAGTATGTTGTGATACATGGAAGATTAATTCTTGCTCTTAAAGAGGATTAATCGCCATGATCCATATATGGAGTCTTTCGTGAAATGGATCAAGTGGGAGAATGTTAGGCCTTTTTCCATATGGGCTAAAATAAAGGGAAAAAGGATATGTGATCCATTAGCCCCACTACTCTCTCCCACCTTTAGAAAAACCACCCACTATATAGCTATCGTGTAACTACTCTATGATGGCTAGGGTTAGTATATAGAAAGATAGAAAAATTGGACAGAAGGTCACCAAAACCATTCTCATCAGGAATACACCATCTAAAATTGAGAAGAAGGGTTTGGAACCAAAGTTTACATCAATTCAAAAATTAAGGCAAGCTTTAAGGATTAAGATTTCAAGCAATGGCTGAAGGTATTTATTTTTTGATCTCTTTTACTTCCACTTTTAATCACTGTATGTTCATACTTTGTGATTAGAATATGAATATAAATTTTACACAAACTTGTCCCTTGCCGATTTAAACTATTTTGTGGGATATACGAATTCACATCAGTTTTTTAACCTTACGTATATTAGAGGACCACTAGAATAGCCTAGTTACTCTCAATTGTGAAAGTTGAAACAGATTAGGCGCTGACAACTGTATGCTGTCACTGTTAACCCATTCCCCCCTCTTTTCCAATTCATTTGAAATTTGAATAGTCGTGCTTCTGTTAACGTAATACTACAGGCGATATATTTATGGGAATAATATTGATTTAAAGGAAAGACTTATTTATGATCATTATAGTTCCGTCATATATCCGCTAAAATGATTTTTATTTAAGGCTTTTGGCAAGTTGGTAACTATTAACAAACAAAATAAATCTTCTTCTAATGATTGTTTAGTACTGTTTTAAAATTATTTTCCATATAGTAATGTTTACTTCTTTTTATAGAGTAAATACATAGAACCAACATTTGTATTTGCTAAATTTGTTCATCATGATTCATTTTCATTGATTAACAAGCAAGCAATGTATGATGATTATCTCCCCTTATTGATGCAAAAAGTTCATAATGACATTGTCGACAAATGGTGACGATATACTGCAGTGGATACAGCCATATATATTGTCTAGTAAATCAAGCAAATTATAAGCCACTTGCGCCTCAGATTATTAGGCCCTAGCTTAATTTGATCCAGTCACGAGGTTAACTTCCTAGTCACAATGGCAGGAATTAATCAAGCTGTGCGGTGTGAAATGAAACCTACACGCAGAAGCTCTATTCTCTCCACTGACAGCATTCCAGAACAAATTCAAGGTGGACTTGGGCCACACCCTTCGTGCAAACTCACTTTCAGTGTGCCTCAAATATCCACGGAAAACAGAAATTCCCCAACTGAAATACCAGACTATACGACAATGACTAGAAGGTAATTAGAAATCGAAATTGGTTGAACTACGTAATAAGATTTAATAACACTAAGAAATGCTCCAGACATAATCAAGCTACCATGTCTTGACAAATTTTCAGAGGGATAAACGCGAGTAGAAAAAGAATATGTATCAAGAAAAATCATTGTAATTTGCAGCTTTTTTCTTCTCTTCTAACATTAAGAGAGAAAGATTGGTCTACCAATTTTGTTGGATAGAAAACATGTTACATTTCCTGATCCGAATATAACCCCGTAGTCAAGTTTTCCTCTCTGCCTTCCTTTCTGAGGCTTTGGTGCTCTTGCTGCTTACGTGAGTGACATCTCTCTCTCCCTCAACTTATTGGGCACATCAGCTAAGTACTATATGCCCACAAGATCACCAACTTGTCTGAATTGTCATCAAATACAGGTAGCCTAACCGAGATTCTAACATTCCTATAACATCATATACTTGTATTTGTATAAATAAGTGAATAAAAAATGTACTCCTCAAGGCCTAACTATAATATCCCAGTTAGACTACCATGTCATGGAGATGACTAGCAAAATAGTGTATGTAAAAGGAAAAATCATAGTGACTAGGGGTAATAAGTTAATTCATAATAGACAGAGATATTCACCTCCAGAGCTTTTAACAGGCCTTCCCTGGTGTCAGAAGCAGATATGCAGATACATGCCCAGGCAGACAACAGAAGTTTTGCTGGGAAAGCAACTGTCAAAAAACAGCAACCTGCAAGAGCAACAATTGATGTAAGTAAAAAGATTACAATGTGCTATCTTGTTGAAAACAGATAACCAATTTGATGATACTGACATACTCACATTCCATTCAAGGCACTCTAGAGAAAAGGCAGGGATGTTTGCTGGATTGGGGGCATTCTTGGAGAGCTATCATAGAACCTCAAACAATTTGAGTCAAATCCCATATTCTGCAATTCTGATCGGAAGAAGTTGTGGTTCTTACGAGTATGTACAAGTTCTGGAGCCCCTGCAGACAAATAATCTAAAACCCACTGAAGCAATACCATAACACATGAAGAGTTTTTAATCCATCTTTATGATGCACAAGAAAGTAAGAAAAATAAAACAAGCTATCCTTGAACCTCAACTAGAACCATCTTCCTCGAGAATAACCCTTATCGAAGAAAAAATTGTTGTGGTGCAGGAGGTGAAATTGAAATCGGATACAAATGAGCAAGGCAGGTAAACTTGAGATATTCAATACCTCCTGAAAAAAAACTAAACAGCGCTCAATATGGCAACTGCATAGTCTAAGTTTGTGAAACAAAAGCAACAGGAGAACAGGGAATTAATAACAACACTTGATGGCGTACTGCAACGAGGTAAAACAGTGGCACCCCTCAAAAAAAGCATCATGAACGGTGCCATCAAGGCAAAAGAGCTTGACACCAGCATTGTGTTATTTACCAGCAACTAACACTAAAATTGATGCTAATATATCTCATATTATGCATGTTTCCATAGGTCCATAACTGTCATTCCCTCGGCAGATCATAATTCCTACTCATTGATCTAGACCTTCAAACATGCAAGTGACTTACTTCCTTTACAGATGCAACCAAAGATTTGAAAGCTATGTTCCACCATGAAAGACATTAAACATCAACAAAAAAAAATACCTAAAAATCAGATATTTGAAGGAATCATGATATCACATTTGATCCCTATAATATGGAACGCAGAATAACCTGGGCAACTGAGCTGCTTCACTATATTGGGTCTAAAGGCCGATCTTCTGAGAAGCAAACTATAAATGGTACTCAAATTTTAAGCGTTCAGACAAAATAAAACAAAAACAAACATACCTCTTGTATTGTTTTAACTCATTTCAAGCACCTTTACCCTTTCTCCATTCCCTTTCAACCTGGGACAGAGTAATACACTTGTTAAACACATAGCACAATATTTAAATGAACATATGAAGTAAGATAGAGAACGCATACATTGGCATGCCTGGCAAACATTTCATTTTCATGTTTTGTATGTGACCTGCATAGCTCACTGAGACTGTTTACAGTGTTGGGGGTGTTGGGAAGGGGAGTAGATTTAGGTTAATATTTATATTGAGTTCTGTCTGTCTATTTAGTTATCAAAAAAAAAAAAAACCATGAAAAAAAAAATGTAATCATCATATCCATAGTATGTTTATACTCGATCAAGAACTTAATTACAGGAAGAACACAAAAAATACAGAAAAAAGGATAGAAGAAAAAGAAGCTAATAACTGTCTATTAGTAGGTTGAATAAAAATCTCAAGGTCTACCCGACGAAGCCAACTTCTAACCAAGCAGGAGTCTGAACTCTTTATTGATATCCTCATCAGTATCTTGACCTTCTTCATTGAAGCACTTGTCAAGTTCACCCGGTAGCATGACTTGCTTTTCTCCTTCATTTCCAGTGCGGTTGATACCAGCCTGTTGGCAGAAAATTTCCTTCTGGGAATTCCAGCTTTCCGCCATTTTCTCCACTACATCTCCAATCAGCTTCTTATTTTCTGTTATGTGCTTTATGTTTTCAATATCCACTGTCTTTTCAGCCTCTTCAGAAATCAATGAGAAAGGATTAAAGAATATATTTTAGGTACAAAAATGCAACATCTTTGCAAGAAGCCAAGAACTTGTATATTCCAATTCTTTAAAAGATATTCACATCATTCCCAAAGCTCTCACAAGATTAAAAGAAGGTGAACAAAGAAATGAAGAAAGAGTATTGTTTCAGATTTCCATATGATATTGGTATCTAATAGAGTAATAAGAAAGTCTGAAAAGAAAAGATCATAAAAAGGTACCCGTGATAGCCAGTTCCTTAGCAGCAGAATATTCTGTTGACATTTTCTTCAGCACTTTCTGATCAAGTTCCATACCCTGAAAAAAAGACACACTGACAGTAGTTATTCAACTAGTCATGGTAGAAATGCAAAGATCTAAAATTTACAAAGCAATTTGGAATCTTAAAGGAAAATCTGATTTTGTGTCATTGTTTCCACATGAAACACAAAACGCTTACCAAATCCATGTCAGAAACCTTTCGATTTGTGTATTTGTCAATAACCTGATAGATCAAAGAGAAAGAGAGATGGTAAGAACGTAATAGAGTCAAAAAAATGAGTAGCACAAAAAATTTAGAATTATTCATAGGAAGACATACGTTTTAGATGCAACTTGCATGCGGGTATTCTGAAGATCATTGATTGCATTAAGTCTATCATTTACTGAACTCTCGTTTATGTCAACAAAACCAAACAGAAACACATTTTTGTCTAGAATCTTTTTAACCAAAGCAGGTACAACTAAAATTTCCTGTTTTTTTGCTTCAACCACAAGGCGTTTGAGGCTCTGCAACTCTCCTAGCGGAAATACCAAAGCACAAAAACAAGTCAGTCATTAACACATTGCCCTATTCATTTTACACTCCCGGATACATGTTAATCAACAATAACTCAATCAAGGGACCATATATCTACTAAATGACACCCTAATAACAAAATCAGCTAATTAGACCCAGTTAACCTGGCTCCATATGCTAGTGTTTCTTGATCATCCTCTAAATTGCTACTTGCCATACAGAAGTCGACGCGGACTTAAACAAAGTAGCAAAAAGCTAGCACCAATCGTTTCAACCTACGCTTGTTATCAGGTTCTGAACATCAAATGTTGAGCTACAGAAACTCTATGCAAACAGGGGATTCATATAATGAAGATTAGCTGCTTCTTCAAGTGCTTAAGTTCTTCAGATTCTTGTATCTTGCTGACATGGACCTAAGCATAATAAATCTGAGCACATTTTTCCATAAATAAGTCCAAATGCAAAAAAACTTCTAGCCACAGTCCACATACATGTTAAATATTACCTTCTCATAATCTATGGCATCATATAATCAATTTACTCCCAAAGATTTTATCATACAAAAATTAAGGTTATCAGCACTTGGGAATCTGAGATAAATAAACCATTTAGATATTTGCCCAAATAATATGAGAGTTCAGATGATTTGAGAATTATTTGTGACAAAGTCAATATGATGCCACCATAGAGAGTATTCTGTTCCAACTTTCATTCATATCATGGAGATAAGGAGTACATTCTCAGCTTTCTGATGCATATTACAAACTAATAGAATAAAAAATCTATGAGATATTTACTACAAGACATTACATTCATCAGCAAAAGATAATGGCCTATGTAATTAGAGGAGATACCATACCAAGAGACAAGTATATCCTAACAGGAGGCTTGAACGGCTGGGTTTCACAAAGGCAATATAGACAGTAAAAGCCACCCAATCCTTGTGAAATTAAATCTTTAGATAACATGTGACCTGCATAAAACATTTAGCCATTTGTGATAGCATCAGAAAGAGAATGAAATGTTTCTAGTAACGCGACATTAAAGCAGGAATCTTGCCGTTAACTTTGTTTTCCACCTACTACTACACAGGCTATGAAACTGGAACATAATGTTAGCCAAGATAGTAAGATCACAGCAGATTGTATAGATATTAACTAGTCAATTATCTATGATTAGACAATTTATACTTTTCAGGGAAGTAGGTGAAAGAAGCAGCAGCATAGAATTTCAGAGATTTAGAACCAAATCTATTTTTACTTTTGGGTAATCAATTAGATTTATACTACGAGAACATACCTGTTGAATGTGCATATAAATAAAAGACAACTTCCAGGAGAGCCATATTTTCTTCATATCAACCAAAGTTGTTGATTCTCTCTGTAAGATACAATAAATGTTAATGGAAAAAGAAAAAAAAGGAACGGAAACATAATGACTAAGAAGAGATCCTTTGGTGGAAATTATTACATCAGAGAATTCGTGTATTAGCTCATCAATATCTAGCTTGAACGGGGTGACATCCATTTAATCAGCATACACTCTATTCAAAGTCTTAAAACTAGATGACCACTTGCGCGTTGGGGGGCTGTCGAAGAAATGGCCGAATCAAAATGCCACACCCTACAAATTCACCACGTTTCTAATGGTTAATTTCAATCAAATACACATTATTCAATCACTGCTACATAATGCAGATAACATGTATTCCCATTTAGGGGGAACTGATATACCATTCTTCGCTCTAGGTCGATAAGAGGGATCTTGAACACAAAAGTACATAGTAACTAAATGTTTAGGATAAAACACCCATAACTTGATTGTTTAAAGTCTTAATGACCTGAAGTAACCTTAAAATCTATTTCTCCAAACTAACAACTTCTGGAATAATGCAAGAGCAGCTACTTGGCAAGAGAAAGTATCATTCAACAAGTTTAAATCAATCAAAAAACTATTCCAAGTTTCTACTTAATTACTTGAAACTAAAAACGGCTAAGAAGACCAACAAAGCAATGACTAATAGACAACACCATGGGAGAGGAAATAATACAAACACTGCAACTACTACATGTATAGAATGAATGAAGAATACAAGATAACTACTACACTAGACCTGAGACTGTTGAATCAGACACCACCTCTTAAATAAAACTGTATATCAGAATCCAAAACTTAAGCAGCTTTACTCACTAAACAAAACGTTGATCTTCTTAAGGAAAATTATAACCCAACCCTAAAATTCTGCAATAAAGAGTACGTGCAGAGAAGGATTTCAAATCAAATATTTTGGATACCAAGATTAAGGAAACTGCCGTCATAATGGGTTAATTTGATAGTCACCTCACCTGAGTAGAAGAAGAAGAAGTAGGTTGGGAAGCTGGTGGACGAAATACGACTCAGAGGTACTCCAAATACTACTTGTATTTCGATTCGACTCACTGAGTCAGCTTCACAAAAACAATGTGGAACAGATTTTTACGTTATGGGTTGGATCTTTGGAAGACTTAATCCATATTACCAGGCTTCTCGCCGGAACTGTTTGTAAAACACTTAAATAATTCGATCATTAAAATGGGAACTTCTAATTCTTCTAATTATTCCGACACCTAACTATAAAATCGAAACATAAATTAAACGAGATGTAATTGCTAGGCTCTGGACTCTGGAGGTTTATACTGCAGAAACACCAGGGAAGGTAAAATCACTTGCCACAAAAATCCCAAATTACTGATACTGAAATTAAAAAGAACTGCATACATATTTGACAATAACAACGTGTGGCATCGATTCATCAGAAACTCTACCAAATTGCACACATTATATTTGCAGATAACCTAGAATTTACGCAACTCTGATGACTTCACATAATAGTGGTGTTGCTGAGAAAGTAACTGTGACAACAGCAACCTGCAAGAGCACCAAATAGCCAAGGTAAAACGATTACAACTTGCGGAAACAAACAAACAAGTAGCCTATTTAATGATACTGAGATGCTCACATTTTGTTTAACCAAATCCTAAGAAAAGGCACGATTTTTGCAGGATTGAAAAGCATTGCATTACAGGAGAGTTGTTGTCTCCCAGAATCTCAGATTCGATATCCTGCAATTTTAATCGAACAAAGTTGTTCTTCTCACAAATTAGTGCCACTTTATGAGTCCCTGTAGAAAAAACTCTAAAACCCGCTGGAGCCATAACCAAAGCACATAAGGAGGCTCTATTTTGTCTTGCAGACATGTTTCCGATGCTTTAACCAAACAAGTTGAAGAACACGGTCTCCTCAAACCACTACTAGGGCCATACACCAAGAATAGAGCCTGGCAATGGCTAAACAATGGGAACATATAGTGGACCGAACTGTAAATGCAGCATGGAAAAACAACCTCTTAATTAAACAGTTTGGAATATGAACAATCAACACATCGCATATGATCGCTAAGATCTGGAAAGCATAGTAAAATGGGTGCAACTGAGCTGATTCACTAAACTGGGCCTAAACATTTCGATCTTCTTAACAACTATTGCATTAAAGATAACACCAATAGGCAAATAACCACCTTCTGAAGAATCCGTAACCTTAAGCAAGTTGATGTGGTACTTTAGTTCTCCCCAAATATAAGCAACCAAATTTAAGTATGATTATTCTTCAGAAAGTATATTTATGTAGCTAAATGAGATAGAGTAACTTCACACACAATGCCGTGGAAGTAAGATTTAGAACAAGTTGCATTAACTTACAATGCCGAGGAAATTCATTCCACCAGATAGATTTCACCAGTAATTGCTGCATGAACACTCCCCATCCTTGAAATGGTGAAATCTGCTAGAATCTCTGATAACAATTTCATGCTCAGTAGTCTTGGAAACCTGTTTTGAGAAATCATGGCAGTCGGGGCAAGAACGGAGGTTTTTGAAGATCAATATAGGGGCATTTCTAGGAGAAGACATTAGCCGAATGCAATTGCGAGCCTCTCACTGTGATCAAGAAGCTGTTCTTTTCTCTGCTCAGATAAAGGGTATGACCCGTCATAATTCAAATCTGCAAGAGTACTTCTGTTGTGGTGCAAGCAGGAACAGTTCAACTTCTCTAGCTTTGAGTAGATCTCTTCTGTTTGAGGATGGTGTCTATCACCCACAGTGAACCGATGCACCTTTCCGTTCATTGTAAGCCAACTGCAACTGACATCCTTCTTCAAATCTCTTTCGTTCACTTTCTTTCTTATTTGGGCTGCCTCTTCCCAATTCCCTTTTGAAGCATACAAATTAAACATGAGTATGTAACCTGCAGTATCTTCTGGATCCAGCTGAAGGAGATTTCTAGACGCAGTTTTTCCAATCTCTACATTTCTGTGACTCCAACACCCCCCTAGTAAACTCTTCCAGCTTGCAACATTAGGTTCAAATGGCATAGTAGTTACCAATTCCAGGGCCTCTTCCAAATTCCCGGATCTAGAGTAAATGTCAATAATACAATTGTAATGGTCGATAGTGGCATCAATACCAAATTCACTTCTCATAGAGTCTAGATATTGCCTTGCTTCAAAAACTAACCCTGAATGGCTACATGCAGTGAAAACTCCTATAAACGTCACAGAATTTGGCCTTACCCCACAATCTCTCATCTTACCAAAAAAGATATAAAGCTTCTGAAGCATGTCCATGATAAGAACATCCACAAATAATAGCACTTCAGGCCACAGTATCCAGTTCATTTACTGAATCAAAAACATTTCACCACAGTATCCGGTTCATTTACTAAATCAAAAACATTTCGCGCATCATCTAACCTCCTAGATCTTGAATACATGGTGATCAAAGCACTCTCGCCATATAATTCAGAGATCAAACACCTCTTAATTGCATCAGCGTGTACTTGCATACACAAATCCAAATCCGCAAGCGCTGAACACACTTTAAAGATACTAGTATATATAAAAGTATTTGAAACATCAGCTTCGCACCTCAAGTTCTTAAACTTTCGATGCACTCCTCAAACTTCACATATTGCGAGTACCCAGAGATGATAGAACTCCAGGTTACATCATTTGGATGAGAAATCCTCTTAAATGCAAAACAAGCATCATCAAGTTTTCCGCATTTGACATAGAAATCTAACAATGGAGTCCCGACTGAAACATCTGAATCCATGCCATTTTTAACAATACAACCGTGAATTTGCCTGCCAGAATCATAATCATTCAACAAAGAACATACTTTCAGAACAGTTGAATATGCATATTCATCCAACTGAATATTTTCCTCCATCATCCTAACAAACAAAGCCAAAGCTTCTTTGGGTTGTTCAGCTTGTGTATAGCCCACCATTAGACCTGTCCAAGTCACAACATTTTTCTCACTCATCGCATCAAAAACAGCTACAGAACTATCTAAACACTCACACTTAGCGATTGATATGTTTTTGTGTCTTATTTATCTCATATTTATATTGCTATTGTTCAATTTCTGTATTAATAATATTATTTTTGTTGTGTTTGTTGGTATTTTTGAAGAATAAACAATGTGAAAAAAATAAGTTTTAAAAGTGTTAAAGGCACTCACAAGAATTGATAAAGACACCCGGAAAGAGTTGATAAAGACACCCATCTCAAGTGTTAAAGGCACCCATGCTCAAATTCAAAATGAACTTGGCGAGAAAATCTTATTCTCTTTTGCGTGGATTAAACAAGTTTTCTTTTGGAATATTTTGTAAGAATTAAGACAAGGCTGTTTCCTTTCCTTATAAGTAGGAAATTTTACACTGTTGGAAACATAAAAACATGATCACGTCAAATATGGCATCTCGGAAAATAAATAGGACTTGATATCTCTCGGCAGTTATTTGGAGAAGGAAAATTATTCTTTGAGATACAAAATTGAACTGAGATTTTATGCTCGAGCTGTGAAGACAACAACAGAATCGTGATCTTTTCAAAAGAAGAAAGAAAATCAGGTTCGTGAGAAGAAAAATATTGCCGATGAAATTTTTGTTTAAAACAAGATATTTTTCGAAGATTCGTTGAAGACAATTGATTGATGGGTGTTCTAGTATAAATATGAGGTCGTAAAGAGTTTCTAGGGAGGCTGGCTAGGCCAGAAAATCTTAAGAACAATTCAAAAAAAATCAGTTCTCATGAAGAAAATGAAGAAACCGTGACAAAAAAGTTGAAGAAACCGTTGGAAAAAAGTTAGGTTGAAGAAATCGTTACTAAAGATAAGAAATGTTGTTAAAAACCGTGACCAATAGTATTGTATTCAACGGTTTTAGCAACAGTTTCTTGAATAGTATCTGCGACAGAATCGGTCTTTAATACACTGTAGTTTTGTGGTTTATTCACTGCAATATAAGCAGTCGTAGAATCATTAAAAGATTTTATTCATTTTGACACCTCTGGTCAGTTCTTTATTGTAATTTCTATTAAAGTTGTCAATAAAATTTCTCTAGTTTCTTCCATTTTTTTTTGTCATGAGTAGCTATATATTTGTTCAAGGATTAAAAAGGAAGCTATTTTTAATAGGTATTTTTATTATTTAATTTCTTAGATATAAATTACTCTCTTTTCAATTGTGCTTTTTAACGACTAATAGTTTCTCTTCTAAATGTGTTTCGATTTAATTGTGCTAAATAATCTTTAGGCTGTTAGATTTTTTACAAGGGAAGGAGATTATATGTTTTTGAGATGACAAAAGTCATATAAATAATTTTAAATGTTGTATTTTGCAAAACATGAAATTGGGTTCAAAATTGTTTTGGGTAATTTAAGAGTATTGTGTTTAGGATATTAAGTTTGAATTACCAACATCAGAAGTAATGGAATCTGAAACCCTAAACTTATAGTTAATTAATTTCATAGTTATTTTATTTAATTAAATTCCTCAAAAATATTTTCTTTGTTTTAGAACAATAATTAATTAAAAATTAAGTTTTGCAGTTTCCAAAATCCATGTGGAACGTACCGTACTTGCATATTGTCTCATCGACAGCCGTGCACTTACGGTATAATTTAAAATAACCAATCACTTAGCATACATATTGGCAAGTGCTGTGTCGATATAAGCATCAGGTGTTAACCTGTTCTTAATCACAACAGAATGTACTTGTTTCCCAAGTTCTAAGCGCGAGATTTCCTGAATTAGACTAACACAAACCAACTTATTCTCGATTTCCTCTGTCATTACTGAGAACAACCCAAATGCTTCTCTAAACAACCCATTTTGAGCATAACTAGATATAATTATATTCCAAGAAAAATAATCCCTTTTCAGCATTTTATCAAATAGCTTGCGAGCATCTAAAAAACACCCACATTCACAGAACATTTTCAACACATAATTCCAAACAAACCCAGATGGGTTTTTCACAAACTTGACCAATCTTTTGTGAATATTCTTTCCTTTTGTTAAAGATTTCATGTTTCCACATGTCTCAAAAAGACATTCATATGATTGAGTATTTACTGTAATACCTTCTATATCCATTTGTTTTAAAAACTCAAAAGCTTCATGATTCACCAAGTAGTAGCAATAGAAAAAACAGTGAGAACAAAATCATGATTGATTGTTCAATTTGTGAACAGGGAAATCATGAGACAAAAGTGTGTCCATGGTTGTATTCAAGGTGCAAACACGTACCTTGTAATGATATAAGGTAGATACTTCAATCCACCACAACCGATAGCAATGGAAAAATGTTTTTGAAGTGCTCAAATGTTACCTGCACATATTTTAAATGGTTTGATGATGCCATAGATCCTGTAAAAAGCTTGATGTTGAAGTTACCAAAAGAAAGAAGATGCTCTGCTTGTGGAGATGCACATTTGATGAAAGATTGTCCACTTCATAACCAACTATGCTTCCATGCACACTGCAAAGGACAACTCAAACTAGTATTATGCAAGAATGATCACAATAGAGATATAGCTTACCTTAAGTGCAATGAATGTCAAGCATTTAGATGGGCTTCAGATGCTATTTTTATTGCTGCAAAAAACAAAGTTATGAATTTGCAAACAATATGTAAGGAACTAGGAGCACTTCATATGTAATCTCATCTGCACAAAAGTTATGTAATTTGAAGTTGTTTAATACGAAATAAATTAGTACAATCCATACCAAAATAACATTGAAGTTGTTAAACCCATATCAAAATAAAGATAAATTTGTCTAAGTTTCTAGATTCTGTCCAAAACAGAACCAATAGAATAACTACAAAAATCTTGCATGTGTACAAAACCCATATCAGATTTTGCATATGTATAAATACCCACATATCCATCATTAGTTTTGGTCACCATGTTGCTGAAAGTAGGTAGAAGCTTAAAACTCTCTTCATAGTTACCGTACAAAGTTTCTATAACTAAGTTCCTAGCTTTCCATGTTTTATGATATGCCATGTCAATGTTAGTTGCTGCTAAAAAAATCATCCTTTGTTTGATCTGGCTTAGGAATAACTTTCATTGCAGTGGTCTTCAATTTCTTCAACACCCAATTACAAACAAAATACTTATCTGCAGATCTATTCTTTCCATGTAGATCACCCACACATGTATATATGATTCAGCTCCACACTAGTAATTGACCAGTTACCACTCTTCTACCCTTTTGCACAATACACAAACCAGGCACAGTTGTATTCCTTCTTGAATATACATATAGCCTTCACTCTCCTAGAATCAGTAAGTCTGATCTTAAACTGACACTCATTCAACATACAATAAGCTCTCAAATGCCTTTTAAAGGCTTTCTGGTTAGCAAAAGGGGTGCCAACAACCATTATACTTGGATCAACAGTAGGTATCTCTTCATCTTCAGGGAAAAGTGGTTCTTGTTCTTTTTTTTCAAAGTGGATTTTGTATTCAGCTTTGAAGTTTTCAAACCACTCAGGTTGTTGAACAGGTTTATCATGATGTTTTTCATCTTCCCTTCATCACCCTCTTCATCAGCCTCTTCATCACTATCATCTTCTTCCTTTTGATAAACTTTACCAAACTCAGCACTATAATCTTTCTCATTATCTTCATCACTATCAAACAACACTGGAGGTTCCATTTCCTCCACAGGGTGACAATCATCAACATCTACATTTTCTATTTGAATAACATAATCATTATCTAATATTTTATATTCCTCTACAGGGTCATCATTCACAACACTTAACCAATAATCCCTATTAAAGGTTGCCCTTCCTTCATCTTCAACTACTTGTGATGGTTGACTGCTACACCCTGCATTTCACAAGTTATCACCAACACTAGCCTGACTTAAACATGAATATCCACTACTTCAACCTTATTCAGCAAATCCATAAAACTAAATTTTCAGAACTTTTCTTCTTTGGTGTGACTACTACCTGCTTTATCATATCTGCATCATACTCATCCTCCACAGGATTCATTACATCCACTTGAAGTTCAATAAAACCCTTACCATTAGGTATTGCCTAATTCCAAAAACTATCAATATTTCATCATTCAGTAAGTATTCTGGCATATTTGGGTCATTCTTCCACCATATCAGATTAACCCTTTGTCTATCACCAAGCCATAACCTAGTATGCATTATATCCTCAAACAACTTCAAATGAATTAGTTCTCTGCTAATATTGGTAAAAGATAACCTCAGCTCTGTACACACCACATGAACACTAATATCCCTAAATATGACATACCCACTGCACAAAAACACACCCATTTGAGAAATCAATTCACTGATAAACAGAACAACCTTAAATAAACAACTAATAGTAATCAAATACATCCAAATAAACTACAACTATTTAAAAATTGCAGACAACATCGACACCATATGGATTCATCAATTAAAACAGAAAATCACAAAAAACCTTAACCCTAAAATTGCAGACAAAACCCTAATCCTAGAAACATCAATTAAAAGAGAAAATCACAAGTCAAGCATTTGGGTTCATCAAATCACCATATGGGTTCATCAACTCACATAAAACAAAGCTAAAAAATTAGGGTTTACAAATCGTACATCTGTTTTATTTTATTCTTCCCTTTTACTGTCTTCATCACGTCTTAGATTCTTTTACTTGTTTAATAAAGCTTCGATTTATAAAATCTTCAACAAAAATTATAGTTTTCTTCACGATTTCGTCAGATAGAAGGGGGGAGGAAGAGAACGGGATAGGGAGGGAAGAAATAAAACAATTCGTTTCTCTACACTACTTTATCATACAAAGGGTAGAGAAGGAATTCGCAGGAATTTTGATATCTCAACCGTTGATTGATCATGGTTGATGGACGGTCAGTCTAGTGACGGTGGGGCTTAACGGTTTTATGGATGGAGGGTGTATTTTAGTAATTATAAAAAAACAGGTATATCTTTGTAATTGCTAATCCCATTAGGTGTACTTTATCAAAATTCCCTTGTTTTATGGGATACGAGAAGCTCTCTCTCTCCGGTACTGGTGGTATTTGGAAATATTTAACCGAAAAACAACGCTCCCTCCTCCCTCAGGAAAGTGATATTTTGTGGAAAATAATTTTTTATAGGAGGTAGTCAAATGAAAATTTCAAGGATATTTAGAGAGTTTTGATTTCAATGACTCTTGAAATTCTCTAGAAATCTAGAGATTTAAAGGGAATTTATGAGAGCATTTTAGAGAGTCAATGTGAATTACAAAGGAAAAAATAATTGATTTTTAGAGACCAATTGTGATTTATAAAGACAATTTTTTTTTTTATAATACCCAATTCAACACGTATAAATTTAAATTGCATGCAGTTAAAGCTTTTTGTTACAATATTCCTTTGTGATTACGATAAGCACTCACAAGTCACATCCATGCCCTTTACCATTGTAGGAATATGTGTATCGTCCATAGCTCCAATTAAAAACAAGTTTCGAGTTGCATGTGATGTTATTAGAGCTGAAGAAATATATTATGCATATAAAAATGTAATGTGTGTTATTTACCTTAAGGTAAGGGTAACATGTACAATCTTGCATATCAATTGTCCCATAATCGTGTATCCCTAACAATTGGTTCGAGTGGAAGCTAATGTTATACAACATCATCAAGCTTGATAATTTTTTATGCTTATGAGCTGAGAGTTTTATACGGTTTTGAGATAAGTCGAGGTAGAGTTGGATGCTTATGAGAAAATAATCTAAAATTCAAAGTATCTCAAAATATAACCTATCTTGGAGAGATTTTTTCATGCCTATTTTATTATAAAAGTCTCCAAAGGTCTCTAAAATCTACAAATCCATGACTTAGAAGTATAAATCCAATAACAAGGGTGTTTGAGTAATTTTTAAGAAATCTTAATCCAATAACATTGAGTTTTAAGGAATTTAAAAGACTTAAAAAAAGTCTCTATCAACTAACAAAGGGATTTAGGTGACTCTCTTAAAATCTCTATTGACTAACAAGAGATTTAAAAACTCTCTCAATGTCGTTAGAATTCCTAGTTCACCCCTTGTTAGTTTTTGACTTTTTTTCTAATTGCAAGCGTTAAATAATTTTTTACTCCCTCCATTTTAAAAAGATGGCAAGGTTTTGGTTTTCATAAATTTGTATGTCCAAAAGGTAGGCTTGTTTCCCTTTAAATAAAGTCATATTCTTCTTCTCGGATTCACTTGGTTACTTATATTCAAGCTCTTCCGTATAACACATCTGGCAATCATTTGCACTCATAAACAACTGTCAGAAACACAATAGGGGATAACCATTCATAAAACACTTTTAAGGGGTATGAGGTAATTCCAAATCTTTTTCTTTATTTTTTTCATTTAATTACATTTTTCCAAAATGAAGTTTCTTTCTTGGAATGTTCAAGGTAATGCAAATAAGTTTATTAAACAACAATTATAAAGTCTTGTTAAAAATCAAAATCCCGATTTTATTTTTCTTTGTGAAACCAAAATTGATGAGAATAGGATGATCTATGTTGTTCAGTCTGTTAAGTACTATAATCACGTTTACGTTGATAGAGTTGGATGCTGGTGGTTTAATCCTGATGTGGAAGGATGGTATTGACAGACACATTTTAGTGTCTAATTTGCACCTTAATTTCTAGTGAGTTAGTATTCGATTTTGTGTCTATTACGTGTTTTATTGCTTTTGTAGGTACATTAGAAGAATAAAGATTTGTGGAAAAATTGGCTCAAAAAGTGTTCAAGGCACCCGGGAAAATGGATCAAAGCACCCACACTTTGGATTGGGGCACCCCTGGATCGGGTCAACCCAGCGGGTCAACCCAGCGAGCTGGATCGGGCCGAGTCACCGGGTCAACTCATCGGACTCGACTGTTTTTACTGGAAGCACAAAAGCAACGTGAAATTTGGATTCTTTTGCTTCCAGATTGTTCCAAATGTTAGTAGATAACCCACACAAGTTAGAACAATCGAGAAACAGCAAAAAGATCCCGTGAAATCAGTTGAAAAATCATGAACATGGCCGGAATTTGGTTTCGATTAGGATTGGGATTTGTGGGCTGTTCTAGAGAGTTCTATTAGGTTTAGAACTCTCTCTAGGGTTTCTACTATCTATAAATACCAAGAGAAGCCAAGAGAATCGAGTACAAAAGCTTAGAGAAGATTTTAGAGAATTCCGGTCAATATTCCGTCACCGCCGACGAGCTGCTGCTGCACCGGCCGGCTGTTCTTCATCCATCACTGCCAGAGAAGAAGACTCAGTAACATTTATATGTGTTGCTGATTTGAATTTTCCTGTCGTCTATTGCTTCAAACCATTTGTTGCTTAAACTCTTCTGTAACAGCTGAACCCTCTCCTGTAACGCTTATAAGCGTATCAAATCAACTGTTACAGCGTTATTCAACCTTGTAATCAATATTTTGAGCAATGAAATCAACTTTTGAGCAAGTTTTCTTCACCATGAGCTAAGTCTATTTACTGGGATGATGGATAAGGTAATTTACTCAATTTTATGTGATTTAATTATTTTCTAATAATTATTTATAATTCTTTTATCATTAAAATTGCATAGTTTTGAATAGTAAAAACGGTTTTCTTTCAACAGTTGTGCTTTTGCTTGATGGATTATGCTTAGTTAATTAATTTTGATAGTCCATGCTTGTGATTTACCTCTGTTTGTTAGCATAACAAAACCAATTTTGGCAATTATTTGGGCTTCAATTAATTTAAAAAGAATTATCTGATTAATCACATAGGTTGTTAGAATTACCTGATTCCTGATTCCTGGTATTTTTAAAAATTATTCAAAAATCATCTTTAGGTTATTTAGTCTTTTTCTTACTTCTGGAATTTTCTAGAGTTAATTAGAATCATTATTTTCTAAAATCATTACCTTCACAAGTTCGAGAATCGAACCTTTATTTACCACTTCTAAAATTACATCAGGTATTAATTATGATATTGTTTATGTTGTTAATAACACCATTCATGTTATTGTTAAACTTGATCCTAGCAAGCCTGAAGTTTTAATATCCTTTATGTTTGGTTTCACTCATTCTGATCCAAAAAAACATCAATGGAATTTTATGCATACTCTTAGCATGTATGTTGATAAGTGCATTATTTGCATTAGTTTGATACTATAATTCATTGTTTTCTTGTTAGTTTTCATATCATTATGCTTTGATTTTGTTTGTTTTGAGTTTCTTAGGAGTTTTGAAGTGGATTGAGGCGAACCGCACACTCAAGGACTTAGATTCTCACAAGCTAGACGCTTAACAATGGTGTATTCACACAACATCCACATTCGAAATCAAGCCAGGGTTGATTCGAGAAATCCTAAAGTTTCATGGAATGACTAACGAAGATCTAAATAAGCACTTGATGGATTTTCATAACATAGTCATGGCCATGCTACCAGCAGAGACTGATATTAATGTAGTCATGTTACGAGCTTTTTCATTTTCCTTGATGGATACTACTAAAGAATGGTTATATTATTTACCTTCTGGTAGTGTCACAACTTGGAATGGTCTGGAGAAACTCTTTTTCGAAAGATACTTTCCTGCATCATAGGCGACTCAGATTCGTAAAGAGATTTACGGCATTAAGCAGATGGCAGGAGAGACATTGTATGAATGTTGGGAACATTACAAGATATTGGTGGCTAGCTTCCCACATCATCAATTCAGTGATTTATTAATCGTCCAGTATTTATATGATGGCCTTCAATCAAGTGCTAGAAATCTTCTCGACGCTGCAGGTGGTGGTGCATTAGTGAAAAAAACAGTAGCTCAAGCTAGAGAGTTAATTGAGAACATGGCAGCAAATTCTCAATAATTCTCTAGTCGCGGGTTAGAGCCACTCGTCAGGAGGGTTAATGAGGTGACTTCTTCACCATATTTAGAGCATAGAATTGGTAATATGAAGAAGATGATGCAACAAATGGAAGCAGTGATCATCCTCTCTTATGACGAAGAAGCTGAACAAGTGAATGCAGTATTCCAAAATCAGCAGAGACAACGGTATGATCCTTATTCCAACATTTACAATCCAGGGTGGAGAGATCATCCAAATTTCATCTATGCGAACAAGCAAGTTGTAGCTCTAGAGTTTGTTTTCAATCGTCCAAATGGGTTCCCACAGCAAGTACAACCTCCACAACAACCTCAAAACTCAGAATCATCGGAGATGCTCTCTATGATGAAGAATATGACGACATTGATGCAAAAAAATCAGCAAACAACTGATAGTGCGATTAAAGAGCTACAAACTCATATGAGCACGATGGTCGGCAAACTGAATCATCTGGAGACACAAAATAATGGAAAACTCCCTTCTCAACCTGTCAATCTAAGAGAAAATATTAACGTCGTGACATTGATAAGTGGTACAGGAACTGTGCAACCAGAGGAGGATGAGAAAAACAAAGACCCTAAGGGGCCGATTTTGGAGAAAGAGATTACTGACTCTTCCCAAACCGATAAGGTACCTAAAGAAAACTCTAAACCTCATGTTTCTACTTATGTTCATCCTTTACCTTTTCCTCGCAGGTTTGTTAACTCGAAAAAGGAGGAACAAGATAATGAGATCTTAGACATTTTCAAGAAGGTTCATGTGAATATTCCACTCATGAATGCGATTAAACAAGTCCCCAAATATGTGAGAATTCTGAAGGATCTGTGCACCAATAAACAAAGATTAACCGGTAATGAATTGATAAGAGTGTGGGAGAAAGCTTCGGTTATCTTGCAAAAGAAAATCTCACTCAAATGTAAAGATCCCGGTAGTTTTTATATTCCTACTGTTATTGGTAACACGACGTTTAACAAGGCTATGCTTGATTTGGGAGCATCAGTGAATATTATGCCTGCATCTATATATGAATCTCTTAACTTAGGACCTTTGAAAGAAACTAGAATTTTTTTACAACTAGCTGACCGTTCTAATGTATACCCTATAGGTATTAACTAATATGTGCTTGTGCAGGTTAATCATCTAGTCTTTCCAGCATATTTCTGTGTACTGGAGATGACAGATGGATCAACTGATTCGTCTATACCGTTGCTACTTGGACGTCCATTTATGCGAACGACGAGAACAAAAATTAACGTCTATAGTGGGACGTTGACAATGGAATTTGATGGATAAATAATATGTTTCAACATTTATGAGGTGATGTGATATCCTAGTGATGTCCATTCTTGTTTCTCCATTGATGTTATTGACTTTTTAGCTCAAAAAATATTTAATTTGGGGAGTAATGATCCATTGGAGACTATTATCACGAGGAGTATGGGTTCTAAAGATCTTACGGATCCAAGAACTGAGCTTAAATTAGGGGATGAATTTGAGGAAGCTATTGGTGAACTCAATTCGTTGCAACTGTGCCCACCAACTCATGATATATCGTTTATCTCTTTACCATGCACTAATGAAAAATTATTTCCATCTATCTTGCAGGCTCCTAAACTAGAACTTAAGCCTCTTCCTGATCACCTAAAATACATGTATTTAGGTGATAATGAAGAATTGTCGGTAATAGTTTCTACAGAACTAACTGAATTGCTGGAACAAAGACTTCTTCGGGTGTTGAAGGAGTATAAAACGGTTATAGGATGGACAATTATTGATATCAAGGGAATAATTCCTTTTACGTGCATTCATAAAATACTACTTGAGGAGGGAACAAAGCCGACAAGGGAAGTTCAACTTCGTTTGAATCCTCCGATGATGGAAGTAGTAAAGAAAGAGATATTTAAGTTATTATATGTGGGAGTTATATAACCCATTTATGATAGCAAGTGGGTGATCCCGGTACAATTTTTACAAAAGAAGTCATGCATTAAAGTGGTGTAAAACAAAGACAATGAACTTATCCTAACTCGAGTACAAACCGGTTGGAGAGTTTATATTGATTATCGAAAGCTTAATACAACCACTAGAAAAGATCACTTGCCTTTACCCTTTATGGATCAAATGTTAGAAAGATTGTCAGGACACTCTTATTACTGTTTTCTTGATGGTTATTCAGGTTACAATCAAATTGTTATAGCACCGGAGGATCAAAAGAAGACTACATTTACTTGTCCTTTCGGAACATTTGCATAAAGAAGGATGCCTTTTGGTTTGTGTAACGCACCCGCTAACTTCCAAAGGTGTATGTTAAGAATCTTTACAGATTACGTTGAAAACATTATCGTGGTTTTTATGGATGATTTCAGTGTGTATGGTGATTCATTTCACTTGTGCTTGGATAACCTTACATTGATTCTTAAACGATATGTTGAAACTAATCTTCTGCTAAATTGGGAGAAGTGCCATTTTATGGTGACTCATGGTATTAATTTAGGCCATATTATATCTTATAAAGGCTTGGAAGTTGATAAATCTAAGATAGATCCTATTCTTGTTCTTACTCCTCCCACTACGGCGAGGGAGATCCGTGCTTTTCTTGGTCATGCAGGATTTTATCATAGGTTTATCAAGGATTTTTCCAAGGTTGCACCACCATTGTGCCAACTATTACAAAAAGATATGGTTTTTAACTTTGACGAGAAATGTTTGGCGGCTTTTAATCATTTGAAAGAACTTTTGATAACAACCCCTATCATTAAACCACCAGATTGGGGCAAGATTTTTAAGCTAATGTGTGATGCCAGTGACTATGCGGTCGATGCAGTATTAGGCCAACGTACTAGGAAACTACCCCATGCCATTTATTATGCTTCCAGAACGTTAAATGATGCTCAATATAATTATACGACCATAGAAAGGGAATTTTTAGTAATCGTATTTGCATTGGAGAAGTTTCGTTCTTATTTTCTTGGTACAAAAGTTGGTGTGTTTTCTGATCATGAAACACTTAGGTATTTACTTGCAAAGAAGAAGGCAAAACCGAGGCTCATTAGATGGATACTACTCCTAAAAGAGTTTGATCGCAAAATTAAATACAAGAAAGGCATTGAGAACACCGTTGTGGATCACTTGAGTCTTCTTACTGTAGACGAAGAAGCTATATCGCTGCGGGAAAGCTTTATATATGAGCAACTCTTCTCAATTACAGTTTCAGAACCATGGTATGCTAATATTATGAATTATTTAGTTTCTAAACAAATCCCAAGTAATTTGTCTCGTGATGAATGGGACAAACTTAAAAAGATAGAAAATCAATACATTTGGGATTATCCATACCTATGGAAATATTTTCAGACCGACTTATGCGAAGGTGTGTACCCGAATCTGAAAACAATTATATCTTGTCTTTCTGTCATTCATACGCTTGTGGAAGACACGTTGGACCAAAGAGAACCGCTCTCAAGGTACTTAAAAATGGCTTCTATTGTCCTACCTTATTCAAAGATGCATATGAATTTTGTACAACTTGTGATAGATGCTAAAGAACGGGCAATCAGATGCCATAAAAGTTTATTAACTTCGTTAAAGTTTTTGATGTGTGGGGTAATGATTTTATGGGTCCTTTTGTTAATTATTTTGGTAAATTTTATATCTTACTCGTTGTTGATTATGTCTCGTAATGGGTGGAAGCTAAAGCCACCCCTACTAATGATTCTAAAGCGGTTACAGATTTTGTTAAAGATCACATTTTTGCAAGGTTCGGAACTCCAAGATCCATAATTAGAGATGGGGGATCATACTTTCGAAACAAGTTCTTACAGAACTTATTGAAAAAGTATAACGTATCTCACAAGATTGCTACAACATATCATCCACAAACAAACAGGCAAGCAGAAGTTTCTAATCGAGAAGTGAAATCCATCCTGGAGAAAACAGTGAATCCTTCAAGAAGGGATTGGAGTTTATGTCTCAATGATGCATTATGGGCATACAAAACCGCATATAAGACTCTTATTGGGATTCTCCGTATAGGCTTGTGTACGGTCTTGTCATCTTCCTGTTGAAATCGAGCATAAGGCTTTTTGGGCTATTCAACAATGTAATATGGAGATGGATGGGGCTTGTAAACAAAGGAAGCTTCAATTAAGTGAACTAGAAGAGATTCGTAATGATGCATATGAAAGTTCACGAATCTACAAGGAGAAAACAAAGGTTTTTCATGATATTAGGATTTTTAGAAAATATTTTTTTATTGGACATAAAGTTCTCTTGTTTAATTATCGCCTTCATTTTGTTCTTGGTAAATTGAAGTCTCGTTGGATATGACCCTTTGTTGTGATTAACATTTTACTCATGGTGCAGTCGATATTTGTAGCTTGTTAACAGGAAAAGAGCTTAAAGTGAATGGGCATCGATTGAAGTATTATGAACCGTTTGAACCTGAGATTGTTGAGATCAACTTAGTAGACGCACTCCCTCTGGAGGAGTAGCAGGCGAATGCCAAGTCGGGATGACGATATTAAACCAAGCGTTGAATGGGAGGCAACCGATTGGTTTTATATTTCTATCTTCATCTTTTTAGTTTTATTTTTATTATATTTTTTCATACCATGATAGGATTCTCATCTTGATTTTACATTGGACAAATCAATTTACATTGAGGACAATATAAAGTTTAAATGTGGGGGAGTGTTAAGCATAGAAATTCGCTTTTGTTGCTTTTGTTGGTAGAATTTTTAAACTTTTTGTACATATTTGCATGAAAACCTCCAAATTTTAGAAATTACAGAGTCACTTAGTATACTTCTAGCTAAGTTTGCATACGGATTTCTCATTGAAATAACTGAACATAGAAGTATTAAAGAACGACAGTCGGAGTTCTTAGTTGTTGAAGGGTAATACCGATAAAATGGACTTAAACCGCCGGTAGAGAATACAATATTAAGAAGTTTATCATTCAATACCCATGAGTAAGGAACCAAACCTTCAATTCTTTGTAGCTGACTAAGAAAAATTTCCGTTTAGAGTGTTTCATCTGCGCAAATTCCGGGTAGAATGATGAGCTACCTAACTTCGCACCAATTTCAGCACTATTTTTTTGATCTCTTGGGTGCTATTTCTATCAATCATGAGGGTGTCATCAGAATTGCTAACTCTATCTTATAGTCTTCTTTGCAGTTGGCACCATTCTCTCTCGACAACAACAGGTTCACAGAAACACCATTATCATCGACAAACGGAACATCAAAAATCTGAAGGAAAATTGAAGACGTTCAAGGTTTACAAACAACAGTACAAGAAAATGACTAGAATTATATATACCTGTTGAAGACTTATGTACAAGAGTGAAAGAAATCAAAAGATGAGAGTTAGTGAAGTTTATGATACCGAGACAATACAAGTTGTGAAGAATCAAGTGGTAAAATCCTTATCCCACGGCCATAGTAGTTTCATTATATATTTTATTTTCAGTTATTTTATTTTGAATCATTCTCATATAAAAACAGCCAAAAAATAGAATGGTTTATATTATTTTAGTGTATACTTGTTTTTATATTCAATTAATAAGGTCGCGGGGAAGAAGAAATCTATAAAGAGGTTTCAAACAATAAGGAATTGAGGAAAAGAGTTACGAATTTTCAAAGTTCTATGAAGTTCAAGAGTTCATCATCAATAGTTGAAGACTGAAGACGTTTCTATTGGATGTTGTGAAAGTGGTGTCGATTTTAAATCGGGTGAGAATGTAAGTAAGTGTTACCATCCTTACATAGTGGTTGATTTCCTTTCTTAGAGGTCATCAGAAAAAATAAAAAGGTTTCTTTTTCTTCCCACGTCTCTATTGGATAACATCTTCATATAATTCGTAAGGTTCCTTTTCCTTCCCACCATTCAACGTGTGCAGGATTTCTATCTTCACTCCTTCCTACACACATGCGAGAACCATAACGTGCATCCTTTGAGTGTCAAACTCATAAAATACTATTGGTGAGGCATAATGTTATTCGTTCACTCTTGAGGTTGGATTCTTTCATATGGTGGTTTTCTCCTAACTTCTAACTTCTTATTGTTAGTGTGCATAAACTTTATGTCTTTGTAGCTCTTTGGATGCATGTGCTCTGGAATTTTTGAAAGTTGGAATTTAGGTTTTGTGGGTATACCTCTTGTAAACCCTCACGAGACTATAACTCATCCACTAGGGACACCTAGGGGTTTAAAGGCTTGTTACACATGCTAAGTGTAACCGTGTCCTCAACTAAATGAAGTTGTATTTTAGTTAGTTTAGATTTGTAGTTTGCTCGAGGACTAGCAAAAGGAAAGTGTGGGGGAATTTGATAGGTGCATTATTTGCATTAGTTTGATACTCTAATTCATTGCTTTCTTGTTAGTTTTTATATCATTATGCTTTTATTTATTTATTTTGATTTTGTTAGGAGTTTTGAAGTGGATTCAACCAAAGAAGAAGAAAGGAGTTCATTATGACAGTAAATGAACAAGGAAGTCAAGTGCTATAATTGGAGATAGAGAAAGGACCAAATGGAACTCGTTCAAATCTAATATTTCTTCACTCTATCTTGAAGGAAATTGAAATACAAAGCCAAGCAAAAAGTATAAGGTCATTCCGACATCGGATGAAGAAGTTATGGGAAAAACAAGCTTTGAAGAATTGAGTCTACAGAGAGTAGTTCGGTGATAGACACACTTATGTGTCTTATTTAATCTTATATTTATATTGCTGTTACTCAGTTTTTTTATTAATGTTGTCATTGTGCTTGTAGGTATTTTTGGAAGAATAAATAATCGTGGAAAAATCGGCTCAAAAAGTGTTAAATGCACCCAGAAGAAGCGTTAAAAGACACCATCGTTTTGGATAAGGGCACTGAAATATTTTTTATAAAGGCGCCACATGCATTGCTAAAGGCACCCATCTTCTTCAAGTTCAAACCAATTTTGGTGTGAATATGTCTTTCTCTAAACTGTGAAGTTGTTTCCGTGTTTTGAAGAAAATTTGTAGGAAATTTAAGACAAGAAATATCTTCTTGCCTTTATTATTGGAATTTGCAAACTGTTTGAATACGTCAACCAACAAACAAATCTCGTGTATATATATTTCTCGATGAAAATAATAAAAGGGGGAAGAAAATATCTCTGAAGATTTGATTTTAAGACAAAGAAAATAATATCTTGAATTCGATTCGTGAACAACATCAAAATAGTAGTCTTGAGCTGCAATAAGGAAACGCAGAATCAAAGTTGGAAAAAAATCATGTCGATAGTAGAAAAAAAAAAGATTTCTGAGATTCTTTCATTAAAAGAGAATATATTTGGGAGATTTGAGCAGCGAAGATTGGAAGCTGGGTTGTTGATTATTATAAATAGAAGAGTCGATTGAAGCTTTGGGGGAGGTTGGCTGCAAACCAGAAGCTGTAAAAAGAATTCATAAACAATTTCTGCACTTAAGGTTCATATCCGGAGAAGAAGAAGAAGAGACAATTTCAAACTGTTGTTAAAAATCGTTGTGTTTTCTTTCATAACCAACACTTCCAACTACAGTTTCAGCAATAGTTTAGGTTTTTACTACACCCAGAGCAGACGCTTTACAACTTCTTAACAAAGTTGTCGTTGATTTGGTTAATCAATTCAATTGTTTTTATTGATTTGACGACAGAACTGGTCAGTACTTCTTGTAATTTCTTTAATAAAATCATGAATAAAATGTGTTCTTCTTCAATTCTTTTTTCCATGAGTAGCTAAAGTCTTTTCTAGGGTGTATGAGAAATCTATTTTTGATGTGTATTTTAATAGTTAATTTCTTAGCAATATTTACTCTACTATTTGTGCTTTCAAACGACTAATAATTGTCTCTTTTTATAAAGCTTCGTTTTAATTGTTCTGGTTAGTTTTCAACTATTGATACTTTATAAGCGAAGGAAAATTAAATATTTTGCAAAACAACGAAAGTTGTAATATTAAATTTAAAACGCTTTATTTTCCAGAACATGAGATTGGGTACAAAATTGTTTTGAGTAATTTGAGAGTAGATTTAAGAAATTAAATTGTTAATTTTACAAACATCAAAAATAGTGGAATCCGAAACACTAGCTTCTTCTCTTCTTGGTTGATTAATTTGTATAATTATTTGTATCTTTTTATTTAATTTATTCATTAAAAACCATTCTATTTGTATTAGCATATTAATTATTTAAAACTAGAAATTGCACTTATGAAATCCTCGCGGAACGAACCGTGCTTGCATACTGTCTCAACAACAGCCGTGCTCTTGCGGTACCTAATTAAAATCCCATCAAATTTTTGGCGCCGCTGCCGGGGATTGAAGACATTGTAATTTTTATTTTTATTTAATTTTTTGCTAATTAATTTAGGATTTTTATTTTATTTTTATTTTATCTTTTAGATTTTACTTGGGTATTTTGCTTGTTTTTTTGTGCAGGTAATATTTTTAAATTTATTGTGGAAATTGCCTACCAAAAAGGTAAGTAATTTAACCCAACTTTTATTTCCTTAATCTTTTAGATTTTTATTTTGTAAATAAGTAATTAGGATTATTTTATTTTTATTCTTTTGTATATTTTTAGTTAAATCTTTATTTTAGTTTTATTTTATTTTGTATGTAAAAAAAACAACGTGCACACACCAATTGTATCGTCAGACTACCGATTTTAGGAAAACTCATGGAAAAGTAAGTTGAACCCGTGCCTTGGGCCTGATGGGAGTTACCAGTTGAAATTCCACAAGCCTTAGCCTCATACCTTTGACCAGTCTTTGACTGTAGGTATATTTCGCTAAGGTAACCTGAGCCTTCCTATTTTAGTCAAACCTGCATTTGCATGTGCACCAAAAAAAAATGTCGAACTGGTATTATGAGGACAAATATAAAAATATTCGAATGATTTTCAAAATAGACATTACCCGTACTATGACCATAATGTGGATAGTACTTGGGACCATTACCAACCCTTTGGAGGTTATGGTTCAGACCATGGTGATTCCAATTACTATTCACACGCCTACCAGTCGTACGAATGGGTAAACGAGCAATACCATAAGAAAAATGTTTATTCTCCATCTCTGGAGGAATTAATGAAGCAGTTATAAAAAATACTTCTTATGATCAAACTTTTTCTTTAGAAGATTCACTCAAGAGGTTGACTGAAAGTTCACATAACTCGGACATAATAATGGAAAATTTTTATAAAGGGTCACATAGGGATGATTTAGTCAAACAGTTGCCACAAAATTCTTCTTATGAAAGTCCATCTTTAGAAGATACCCTCCGGCGTTTCATGGAAACTTTTCAAATTCTTAATTCTTCTGTTTCTTTGAATAATGAACTCAATCAATCCGTTAAAACTGAACAGAAGTATGAGAATTCAGTGCCACACATTTCTTCTTATAGTACGAGTCTTTCTTTAGAAGAACCACTTAAGAAATTCATTGAAACTTCGCGCGAATTTCAAATAATGATTAGTGAGTCTCTTAAGAAGTTTACTGAAAAGTCATGTGAGAGAGACATAGTGCAGGAATAAATTCATGAGACCTTTGAAGAAATTGAAGATGAATGGTCAAATACTAATATTGCTCAAAATGAACTTAAATGTCAAAATAGTGTTTCCAATTTTACCCTTGATAATAATGATAAATATTTACCTAATCTAGAGGGCGAGGTTATAATTGAAGACACTACTTGTTTAGATAAGGTTCAATCATCTTCATATTATGATGATGATGAGGATATTGTTGATGAGGAAATTGAAATCCGTAGTCATAATGATCAGAAATTTTTTACACCATTTGAACTTCATGATAATAATGATGTCTCTAATTTTAATCCTAATAATATTAATGATTATTTACCTATTCAAGAGGAAAGGGATTTAACTAGAGATACCATTGTTATAAACAGTGAAATATTTCCTTGTTCTTATGAAGACGATGATGGTTTATCGGAACGAGTTTACCCTGATACTAATGTTTTAGAGTCCAACGATTCAAAGACATTAGTCTCAAATGAAGATGATAGATTCGTAGAAAATTTAAATGTGAGTGAAGGTACCCCACCTGATAATTATAACCTAGATAAAATAATTGACCGTTTTCCTAAATCTGATAATTTAAAAATTAAGGAAATTGTGACTAGTTCGTCCAAGGACACAAACTATCCTAGTTTTTGAGGGTGAATATTATTCTCCCTGCGGTAATCCTTTGACTCTTAAAATAGTCCCTCACTTGGGACTTGACATATGTGCCTCTACCATTTTAAGAGATTATCTTCAAGAACTATTTCTCGAACCTAATCATGTCCAGAAAGAAGTTTAGTTGTTAGAAACCCATCCTCTGGTTGATGTGGTTTACCCGGTCCATGATACCATAATTGACTTTGTTGTCCCACCAAAATTTTATTTACCAAATGTGGGAACATATGAATTTAAAATGTGTCAGATATTGAATACTGGATCTAAGCCTAATTATTTTAGGAAATCTGAATCGGCACATTTTATAAGAATGACACCACTTCTATTTACTTTATTGTGGTCAAATATGTGAGTCAAATCAAATTGACTTTAAGGATCCAAAGTTATTTTGATTATTGTTATATGATTAGTAAATGTGACTAATCATGTCTTGGTCTGGATGAAGACTTTAAACTTAGCGCTTTATGGGAGGCAACCCATATGTTTTTGGTACACGGTGCTAGTAATATCCTTCACTATATCTTCTACTTTGATTATAATTAATCTTTGTTCATGTTTTTATTCATTTATCTTTAGAACATCGAGGATTATGTTTAATTTAAGTTTGGGGTTAAGGGAGTTAGTTGTACCAAAAACTCCAAAATTTAGAAACTTGTGCACAATTTAGGATGACACTGACCATTCTAGGTAGATGGAAACAAAAATTTTGGTTGTAGGAGTTGAGGGACCCAACTAAATGGTCTATTCATAAAAGGACAAAGCTCAGGTGTTAGAAATAACATGATAGTCATCACCATATCTCGGAATCATCATAACCATATCACCTTCTGTTTTTATTTGTAATTTTGTGTTTCTCTAAGTGATTTGTGGGGCTCTAGCATCGACTTGTTATAGCCGTTGGAATGAAGTAGAGTGATTGACACTGACCATTCTAGGTAGATGGAAACAAAACTTTTGGTTGTAGGAGTTGAGGGACCCAACTAAATGGTCTATTCATAAAAGGACAAAGCTCAGGTGTTAGAAATAACATGATAGTCGTCACCATATCTCGGAATCATCATAACCATCATATCACCTTCTGTTTTTATTTGTAATTTTGTGTTTGTCTAAGTGATTTGTGGGGCTCTAGCATCGACTTGTTATCACCGTTCGAATGAAGTCATTATTGTATTTTATTTAGACCAATAATAATAATAATAATAATAATAATAATAATAATAATAATAATAA
>JAJJMC010007173.1:1000404-1059013 GCA_023531435.1 Papaver californicum | reverse complement strand
AATAATAATAATAATAATAATAATAATAATAATAATAATAATAATAATAATAAGTAAACAATTATTGTATTCAATAAATCGACCGTTGGGGCCCTTGTATATACCAGCTGTGTTGATACTAGAATTAGGATTCGTACCAATGGGTGTGTATCTCAATCTATCAGGATTCATCCTAGCGGCGACCTTAAGATAGATATGGGAAACATCGTTCACCTTAGTCAACATGTGCAAACTTCATCATTTCCATATCCATCTTCTAAATCTATTCACGTGATTCAACTTTGATAGATTCCGAGTATTGTGGTCCAGTGTACGACTTTCTGAGTAGTGCTTTATTTTCTTATATATTAATTTTACTATGTTGAGTGCAAACTCGTGTACATCAATTGGATTCAAAACAAGATAACTCCTCTCATAGCCAAAGAATTTTGTAGCCGACTGAATAGAATGTTTAGTGTCTACCCTCAATCGTTCACAAGTAACTAAAATTTGGAGTAAAAGTTTTGTGGGCATCTATATTGTAAACCCTCACGAGACTAAAACTCGTTCCATAGGTACACCTATGGGTTTAAAGGCCTGTTGTACACGCTAAGTGCAATCGTGATGCCTGCGAAAGTGAGTTAGGATTTTTATTTTTAGATTAGTTTTGCTCAAGTACTAGCAAAATATAAGTTTGGGGGTATTTAATAGACACACTTATATGTCTTATTTAATCTTATATTTATATTGCTATTACTCAGTTTTTTATTAATGTTGTCATTTTATGAAGCTTGTAGGTATTTTGGAAGAATAAATAATCGTGGAAAAATCGGCTCAAAAAGTGTTAAATGCACCCAGAAGAAGTGTTAAAAGGCACCATCATTTTGGATAAAGGCACCAAAATATTTTTTATAAATGCGCCACATGCATTGCTAAAGGCACCCATCTTCTTCAAGTTCAAACCAATTTTGGTGTGAATATGTCTTTCTCTAAACTGTGAAGTTGTTTCCTTGTTTTGAAGAGAATTTGTAGGAAATTTAAGACAAGAATATCTTCTGGCCTTTAATATAGGAATTTGCAGAATGTTTGAATACGTCAATCAACAAACAAATCTCGCTTATATATATTTCTCGATGAAAATAATAAAAGGGGGAAGAAAATATCTCTATAGATTTGATTTTAAGACAAAGAAAATAATATCTTGGATTCGATTCGTGAACAACATTAAAAATAGTAGTCTTGAGCTTTAATAAGGAAACACATAATCAAAGTTGGAAAAAAATTCATGTCGAGAGTAGAAAAAAAAGATTGTCGAGATTCTTTCATTAAAAAAGAATATATTTGGGAGGTTTGAGCGAAGATTGGAAGCGGGGTTGTTGATTATTATAAATAGAAGAGTCTATTGAAGCTTTGAGGGATGCTGGTTGCAAGCCAGAAGCCGTAAAAAAATATTCAGAAACAATTTCTGCACTTAGGGTTCATAGCCGGAGAAGAAGAAGACGAAGAAGAAGACAGTTTCAAATTGTTGTTAAAACCGTTGTGTTTTATTTTATAACCAACAGTTCCAGCAACAGCCTGGATTTTTACAACACCCCAGAGCAGACGCTTTACAACTTCTTAACAAAGCTTTCGTTGATTTGGTTAATCAATTCAATTGTTTTTATTGATTTAACGACGGAACTGGTCAGTACTTCTTGTAATTTCTTTAATAAAATCATGAATAAAATGTGTTCTTCTTCAATTCTTTTTTCCATGAGTAGCTAAAGTATTTTCTAGGGTGTAGGAGAAATCTATTTTTGATGTATATTTTTAATAGTTAATTTCTTGGCAATATTTACTCTACTATTTGTGCTTTCAAACGACTAATAATTGTCTCTTTTTATAAAGCTTTGTCTTAATTGTTCTGGGTAGTTTTCAACTATTGATATTTTATAAGCTTAGGAAAATTAGATATTTTTTCAAAACAACGAAAGTTGTAATATTAAATTTAAAACGCTTTATTTTCCAAAACATGAGATTGGGTTCAAAATTAATTGATGAAAAAAGTAAGAGTGTACAGAGAGAGGTTCGGCCACTAATCCAAATCCCATTAGTAGCCGAACCTGCCACTCATCTGGAGCAAATAAAGGTTTTTCAGGTTCGACCAATAATCAATACACAATAGTAGCCGAATCTGACACTGTTCCGTGACATTTTTGATACGTTTCTAACTTTATTTTGGGGAGAACAATGTCCCAAAAGGATTCTAAGCCATAGATATCAAGAGCACTATATAAGAATACTTCCTAAACTTTAGAGAGGATATGCAACACACTTTACAAGAAGGAGAACACGGAGCTAGGGATTGGATTTGTGATTGATCATCACGATTTCTAGGGTTTGCTTTACTTGTTTTCTTGATTATTTTCTATGGATTTTGAGAAATCCGTGAATAACTAAACGTTTCTTATTGGTTAGAGATATAGTCCTAATTCTAAAAACATGTCTACTGATTGAAGTATTAATTCGCATATGTTCATGAGCTATTTAATATCGCTTATGTTCTACCGTTGATAACGCCATGTATGATTGATTGCTAGTTTATTTAAGTCGCGAATTAGATGAGCATGCATTGATATCTATAGATAAACTAGGGTTTGAGATTCGGAATTGTCTAAAGATCCTTGTTACAAGTAGCATAACATAGTTGTTAATGACGGGATGTTACCATGCAATTATGTGTAGAAGCGTTGATGAGGATTGTAGACAGTGGTAAAAAGAGATTCATTACTCGGACTCGTTGAGATTGATTTTAGACCTAATTTGTAATACTAAAAATAAGGAAAACTAAATTAAAGTGATATCAAGATTTTGAAAACAACCAAGACTCTAGATTCCACTACTACTTCATGATTAAATGATATTATAAATATTTCAAAACTCTAGTCATCTTTTTAGTCCTTTTATATCTTAGTTCACTAATAATCAGACAGATTCTCAAACATTATATGTAAACATTAAGCATAGGTTATCAAATGATTTGACAAAGCATAACCTATCAAATTGAATGACAAATAATTAAGAAATTCATGTGATCAATTTAAAACTCTGCAAAAACAGTAATTGAGTGAATCAAATAAAACTAGAGTAAATAGAATAATTTAAAGGATATTACCCATCAATCATGAGTAAATAGCTTCCCCCATTGCCTTTGTTACATGGGAATTAGCTTATCATAGTAAACAACTTCTCAAAATATTTATTCATGGCTCAAAAATTGTTTACAAAGATGAAAAAATACAAGAAAGAACTGACATCCTGAGTCGCAGAAAGATAAATGATTTAATTGAATAAACGACTCCTTTTGCACGCAGTTGATGAAGCATGGATCTTTGGATTATTTAATAACCACAAACTATAGCTGCTAATGTAGCATTTACTGTTGTTAAAGATGTTGAATTATAAAGGAAATGGCAACGAGTTTAACAACATTTTAATGGTGCCTTTTTCTTTTTTTTTTTTTTTTTCACCACGTGAGTTGCAGCAACAAACTGAATTTTTCTCTTCTTGATTCCGGCCAAGCCGGCTACACTCGATCCTTTCTCCTATTTATAATAAGCATCAATCAGCTCCCATATCTTCCCTCGAATCTCTTTTTTGTTAATGAGAATAATTCTCGGGATTATTTTCTTTCTCGGTTTTTCATTTATTTATTTATTTATTTATTTATTTTCTCGGTGAATCTGTGTATCTGATTTGAGAATAAATATGTTGTAGGAAATAAAATCTCCCAGATTATAGTAAATCAGATCGAGAATATCACGTTTCCCTTCCTTGTTTGGCGAAAATATCACGAGATCTTCTTTGGGGCTTTCGAGTTTCCAAAACTTGTACATCTACAAATAAGGTAAGAAGTTAATCCTGCCTTAGCTTCTTACAAGAATCCTTATCCAAATCCGTAAGAAATTATCCATCTTGAAATTTCCCGCCAAAAAAAATTAAATTCAAATGTGAGAAGAAGCTGGTGCCCGTAACCAAAGTGAGGGTGACTTTAATATTGAAGTGCCTTTATCAATTTCGAGGGTGCCTTTAACACTTTTTGAGCCAATTTTACCACAAATTTTTATTCCATAAAAATACCTACAAACCTATAAAACAACACAATTAGTACAAAAATCGAGTACTTTCAATATAAATATCAAGACAAATAGAGACACAAATAGGTGTCTATCAAATATTATGGGAGAAACTTTTAGTCGCAATATTAAACTCCAAAATTTAAAAACTTGTGAATAATTCAGGATGACACTGACCATTCTAGGTAGATGGAAAAAAAATTGTCTATTGGAGTTGAGGGACCCAGTTAAATGGTCTATTCATAAAAAGACAAATCTCAGTGTTAGAAATAACGTGATAGTCGTCACCATATCTCGGAGTCGTCACCATATCACGTTCTGTTTTTATTTTTACAACTTTTTGTATTTCTCTAAGTGATTTGGTAGGGCACTAGTATCGCCTTATTTTCGCCGTTAGGATGAAGTAGAGTGATTGAGATCAAGCCCCATTATTTTAATTGAACTTGACAAAAAAAATAACACTTGGATAGCAGTATGTGTGTATTCTCCCTGTCTCCGTCACCTAAGCAAGCATGGAACGCAGGATCCATGGGAACTATCATGTAGTCTGCTGACAAGAGCATGCTCTTAGATTCAAAAGATCTAATCATGTTGTCGAAAAAAAAAGTAAAATAATAATTGTATATATTCAATAAATCAACCGCTGGGGACCTTGTATATACCAGCTGAGTTGATACTAGAATTAGGATTCATACCAGTGGGTGCATATATCAATCCATTAAGATTCATCTTGGCATGATGTTCATACAGATATTTTAGGAAACACCATTCACCTTAGTCAACATGTGCACACTTCTATGTCCATATCCATCTTCTTAATCTATTCATGTGATTGTGGTTTATTAAATTCCGATTATCGTGGTCCATTGTACGGCTTTATGAGTAGTTCTTTGTTTTCTTATTTATGAATTTTAGTACGCATGAGTAAAAACTCGTGTACAACAATTGGATTCAAAACAGGGTAATTCCTCCCATAGCCAAAGAATTTTGTAGCTAACTAAATAGTATGTTTAGTGTCTACCCTCAATCGTTCACAAGTAGTTAGTCTTTGGAGTAAAAGGTTTTGTGGGTGCATCTCTTGTAAACCCTCACAAGACAAAACTCGTCTAATAGGGACACCTATGGGTTCAAAGGCTGCACACGCTAAGTGCAATCGCGATGCCTGCGAAAGTGATTTAGGATTTTATTTCTAGATTAGATTTGCTCGAGGACTAGCAAATAATAAGTTTGGGGGTAAAAGTTTCTAAATTTTGGAGTTTAATATTGCAACTAAAAGTTTCTCATGTACCCCCAAACATAAATCTAACATTGTCCTCAACGTTTTAAAGATGAAATTAAATTCAAATATGAGAAGAAGATGGTGCCCGTAACAAAAGGGATGGTACCTTTAACACTGAGGTGCCTTTATCAATTTCGAGGATGCCTTTAACACTTTTTGAGCCGATTTTTCCATAAATATTTATTCTACAAAAATACCTACAAACACATAAAATAACACAATTAGTACAAAAATTGAGTACTTTCAATATAAATATCGGGACAAATAGAAACAAAAATATATGTCTATCAAATACCCCCAAACTTATTATTTAATAGTCCTCGAGCAAATCTAATCTAGAAAATAAAAATTCTAGCTCACTTTTGTAGGCATCGAGATTGCACTTAGCGTGTGCAACAAGCCTTTGAACCCATAGGTGTCCCTATTAGACGAGTTTTGTCTCGTGAGGGTTTACAAGAGATACACCCACAAAACCTTTTACTCCAAAGCCTAACTACTTGTGAACGATTGAGGGTAGACACTAAACATACTATTTAGTTATCTACAAAATCCTTTGGCTATGGGAGGAATTACCCTGTTTTGAATCCAATTGTTGTACACGAGTTTTTATTCGTGCGTACTAAAATTCATAAATAATATAACAAAGAACTACTCATAAAGCCGTACAATGGACCACGATAATCGAAATTTAACAAACCACAATCACATGAATAGATTAAGAAGATGGATATGGAGATAGAAGTGTGCGCATGTTGACTAAGGTGAATGGTGTTTCCTAAAATATTTGTATGAACATCATGCCAAGATGAATCTTAATGGATTGGTGTATGCACCCACTGGTATGAATCCTAATTCTAGTATCAACTCAGCTGGTATATACAAGGGTCCCAGCGGTTGATTTATTGAATATATACAATTATTATTTACTTTTTTTTTCGACAACATGATTAGATCTTTTGAATCTAAGCGCATCCTCCTTGTCAGCAGACTACATGATAGTTCCCGTAGATCCTGCGTTCCACGCTTGCTTAGGCGACGGAGACAGGGAGAACACACACATACTGCTATCCAAGTGTTAATTATTATTATTTTGGTCAAGTTCAATTAAAATATGGGGCTTGATCTTAATCACTCTACTTTATCCTAGCGGCGAAAACAAGGCGATACTAGTGCCCCACCAAATCACTTAGAGAAACACAAAAAGTTACAAAAATAAAAATAGAAGTGATATGGTGACGACTCCGAGATATAATGACGACTATCATGTTATTTCTAACACCTGAGCTTTGTCCTTTAATGAATAGACCATTTAGCTGGGTCCCTCAACTCCTATAGACAAAAATTTGTTTCCATCTACCTAGAATTGTCAGTGTCATCTTGAATTATTCACAATTTTCTAAATTTTGGAGTTTAATATTGCAACTAAAAGTTTCTCCCATACCCCCAAACATGAATCTAACATTTTCCTCAATGTTTTAAAGATGAGCATGAACAAGGAGAAACCGCTACCAACTGAAGAAAAAAGTTAAGGAAGGATATTACTGTATCGCAAGAGCATGGGTTACCTCCCAAGAAGTGCTAAATTTAAAGTCTTCATCCAAACATTAAATACCACAAAATGGCTAGTCCTCTTTCCAAGATCATATACCAATAGCCAAAATAACTGTGGGTCAACAATACCAAATAAAGCTGACACAAATGCAAGATACCTATACTGGATCATACAAATAAAAAAACTGAGCACAACCTTATCTAAGGTTTCGTTCAAAATAACTGGATTTAAATGGGGTGGACATTTATATTCCATATGAGTTTCTTGATAAACAGGTTCAGCCAAACGATGGGTCTCTAATAGCTGGATCTCCTCATGGACTGTATCACAAGGATCGGGTTGTGGAGTCTGAAGAAACTCAAGTAATACCTTACATGCATAAAGCTCGAGTCCCAAGTTAGGGACTTCAAAAATAGGGATACATGATGATCACAAGAATCATCACTACCCCTAAACTTCAAGTAAACAGTACTCTCAAATGAACCAAAAACTATTGGTTGGATTCTAGGGTCCGTAAGGTCAGCACAATACCCGTTTTCTTTTGTGGACTGGTCATCGAAACGAACACCATCATCAAAATCATATAATAAATTATCAAAGAAAGCCTCGTCGACTTCCTCCGATTCACTGAAAGGTTCATCAAATAATTGATTGTCAAACACAGTGCAAGCTAAAGGATCATGAACTAAAGTGCTAATCATGTTCACCTCTTCTAAATCATCCATCTCAGAAGACTGTCTAATAACATTAAAGACGTTTAGCTCAGTGGTCATATTACCAAAAGATATGTTCATGAGTCATGTTCTACAGTTGATGATAATATTTGATGTGGCTAAAAATGGGAGACCTAAAATCACCGGTATTTGAGCATTTTGGTCCTGAACAGGATGGGTATCTAAAAAAACAAAATCCACAGGATAAATGAACCTATCAACCTCAAGAAGAACATCCTCTATGACACCACGAGGGACTTTGACAGACTAACCAGCTAACTGCAGTGTCATTTTCGTCGGCTTCAACTTACCAAGACCTAGCTGGGTGTACACATGATATGGGAGTAAGTTAATACTAGCTCCTAATTCAAGCAATGCGTTATCAACTACGTGATTACCAATCACACAAGATAAGGTGGGGAATCCAGAAGGATTGAACTTACTTGACCATCTAAAAAGGCTTTGATATGTACATTAAGCTTACATTTTCGTGTATAAAGATCTTTAAGGAACTTGGTATAAGCAGGCATTTGCCTAATTGCTTCTAGTAACAGAATGTTGATGTTCACTTGTTTAAATATTTCCATTATCTCGTTGAAAGTCGATTCCTTCTTTGTTGGAACTAACAACTGTGGGTATGGGGCTTTAGGCACAAAGGTAGTCTTATCAGGAACTGTATTTGACTCTTTAGAGATTGTTTCAATCTCTTTAGGTATTGGCTCCTGTTGGGAAGTAGAATGTGGAACTACAGTATGTCCACTATCATGCATGGCTACCTTATTCTCAATTATCTTTCAACTTCTAAGGTTGTAACATAATTCACATGATTGAACGTTTTGTCTAGGATTAGGATCTGTTTGACTAGGAAATTTTCCTATTTCTTTCTCATTTAGTGTCTTAGCTATCTGAGATACTTGGAGTTCTAACTTAGCAAGAGTCTACGCGGTTGTCTCTTGAAATCTAAACTGGCTCTTTGCTAACAAATTAAGAGATTCCTCTAAGCTAGTCATTTTCTTCTCAGAAGGGTTTTGAGAGTAGGTTGTCTCTAGTGGACTCTTGGTATAACAAAAACCTGGGGGATCCTCAAAATTACTAGACTGACCTTGATTCTAACCCTTAGACCATGAAAAATTAGGATGGTTTCTCCAACCAGGGTTATAGGTTTCTGAATAAGGGTCAAATTTTTGACGGTTTTCGAACCTAGAGTTGTTGTAAAAAGCATGAGCTTTTTCTTCATATTTAGCATGGTTTGACCCTTGATTCATCTGTATGCTCTCTAGACGCCTAAGGATATATGACCCATAATAAACTCTATCCACCCTATGGATATGATTCCTAGAAATTTCCGGTTCTCTCATCGAAACCCATTTCCTAGTTTTCTCAGCTAACTCGATGAACGAGTCAAAACATTTATCTGGGTCCTGAAGGGTGAATTCTCCACCACTCATTGTTTCTACATGCATACAGGTATCACTATCCAGGCCCTCATACAAAATTTGGACCATGTGGGATTTCTCAAAGTCGTGATGTGGACAGTGGTATAACAATTCATTAAGCCTTTCAACATAATCGTGAGTGTTTTCACCTAATTTTTGCTTATAGGTTTGAATAGACTGACGAATAGTAACAATCTTATGGGGTGGGTAGAATTTCTTCAAAAAAACCTCTACAAGACCATCCCAGGTGGTGATTGTTTTAGAAGGAATAAAATGATACCACTATTTGGCTTTATCATCAAGAGAGAAGGGAAACAAACGCAACCTAAGCACATCTTTGGAGATATTCGGATAACTCATTGTTTCATAAATTATTTCAAAGACTCTATGTGGGTATAGGGGCTCTCATTCTTTAACCCTCTAAATGTACGAAGCATGCTAATTGTTCCAGGTTTAATATCAAATTTGACAGTAGTGGCTGGGATAACTACCCATGGGTCACATACTACTCTAGAATGGTTCATACGATCTCTAAGGGTTTTGTTTACCTGGAATTCATGCTCATTATTACCACCCATTTCGGCAAAAAACGATGTACCACCTAAATCTGTGTAACGGGTCAGATTTAACAAAAAATATCGTTTTCTTCAAGTCTATCTCCTACACGGATCCAACGATGCATACACAAGTAGAACTACTAGTGTTAAACAAAAATTTGTGCACATACAAATGCTGGGGTTCAATATTTTTAGGGAAGCTTGGGTTACTGCAGAAAAATATACATACAACTAAAGACTGGTTAAAGGTACAAGGCTGGGGTTTGTGGTGGTCCAGCTGATAACGCCCAGAGGGTTCCGCTTACTATCCCACGAGTTTTCCAAAAATCGGTGCCGGAAGATGCAATTGATGAGTGCACTTGTGTATTTTTTTTTACAATTAAAATACTAAAAATAAACAAGTAAGCAACAAAAATAAATATCCAAAAAGAATATAAGGAAAATAAAAAAAAAACTAACATAAATAAATAAAATCTAAATATAAAAAGTCTTTGTGTTTTCTTCGTTCTTTTTTCTTTGTCTTTAGCTTTAAGCTCCAATTTTTTTTGATCCAAAATCTGCAACAAAAAGACAAAAACAAAAAAAGAACGTAAAAAAAGAACAAAAGAATAAAAATCTAAAATAAAACTACTAACAACTAAAACTAAAACCTAAAAAAAAACAAGTCTGCGTCGGTGGCGCCAAAAATCGATGTGGATTGCAAACAGTGGTAAAAAGATATTCGTTACTCGGACTCGTTGAAATTGATTTTAGACCTAATTTGTAATACTAAAAATAAATAATAAAAACTAAATTGAAGTGATATCAAGATTTTAAAAACAACCAAGACTCTGGATTCCTCTACTACTTCATGATTGAATGATACTATAAATATTTCAAAACTCTAGTCACCTTTTTAGTCCTTTTATATCTTAGTTCACTAATAATCAGACAGATTCTCAAACATTATATGTAAACATTAAGCATAGATTATCAAATGATTTAACAAAGTATAACCTATCAAATCGAATGACAAACAATTAATAAAATCATGTGATCAATTTAAAACTCGGCAAAAACAGTGATTGAGTGAATCAAATAAAACTAGAGTAAATAAAATAATTTAAAGGATATTACCTATCAATCATGCGTAAATAGCTTCCTTCATTGCCTTGGTTACGTGAGAATTAGCTCATCAGGGTAAATAACTTCTCAAAATATTTATTTATGGCTCAAAAATTGTTTACAAAGATGAAAATACAAGAAAGAACTGACAGCCTGAGTCGCAGAAAGATTAAATGATTTAATTGAATAAACGACTCCTTTTGTACGTAGTTGATGAAGCACAGAACTTTGGCGTCTTCAATAACCACAAATTGTCACTGCTACTGTTGCGTTTACTGTTACTAAATATGTTGGATTATAAAGGAAACAACAACGAGTTTAACAACAGTTTAATGGTGCCTTTTTCTTCTTCTTCTTCACCACGTGCGCTGCAGAAACAAACTGAATTTTTCTCTTCTTGATTCCGGCCAAGCCAGCCTCCCCCAACATTCAGTCCCTTCTCTTATTTATAATACATCGTCAATCAACTCCCATATCTTCTCTCGAATATCTTTTTTTTAATGAGAATAATTCTCGGGATTATTTTCTTTCCCGGTTTTCATTTATATTTGTTTTCTTCTTTTTTTCTCTCGGTGAATCTGTGTATCTGATTCGAGAATAAACATGTTGTAGGAAATAAAATCTCCCAGATTATAGTAAATCAGATCAAGAATATCATGTTTCCCTTCCTTGTTTGGCGAAAATATCACGAGATTTTCTTTGGGGCTTTCGAGTTTCCAAAACTCGTACATCCTATAAATAAGGTAAGAAGTTAATCCTTCCTTAACTTCTTACAAGAATCCTCATCTAAATCCCGTAAGAAATTATCCATCTTGACAAAGAAATTTCCTGCCAAAAAAAATTAAATTCACGTGTGAGAAGAAGTCGGTGCCCGTAACCAAAGTGAGGATTCCTTTAACCCTAAGGTGCCCTTATCAATTTCGAGGGTGCTTTTAACACTTTTTTGAGCAGATTTTTCCACAAATGTTTATTCCAAAAAAATACCTGCAAACACATAAAATAACACAATTAGTACAAAAATCGAGTACTTTCAATATAAATATCGGGAAAAATAGAGACACAAGTATGTGTATCAAGCGTGACCTAGGTTAAATCCGAGTGGCTCTTGCGCCGGATTGCTTAAAATAACCTCAACTCAAAAAGAGCATTGCTTTTATTGGGTTAAGCTTGAGTGGCTCTTGCACCAAGTTATCTAGTGAAAAGGTAACAAAGAGTGACCTTTGCGTCTTTGATGATAATAGGAGTTTTGCCGGAGTACGCCTGCAATAGGATGCCTAGGGTTATTGATATTGAGAGAGAATGAATGTAGTATGATTCAGTTGATAACATGTTGGAAGATGGAAGATGAAACCTCTAACCAGTACTATTTACCTTTGATATTCATATTAATTTTCTTATTAAGTATAATCTAGTTATAATCACAATCAAAAACCCCTTGTTTAGATAAGTAATTGAAAATACTTAACAACCAATATCTTCCTGGGGAACAAACTTGTTCTTACTACTATATTTTAATCCATATTTGTGAAGTAGAACTTGAAAATAATTTTGGTTGGCTGACAACCGACCAGATGTCTTTCATCATTGGCTAGTAATGAAATCTAAACTTTCATTTATTTAGGAATGATCACTGCTAAGACACTTGGGTTCAAAACAAGGTAAGAGATTCTGGAATTATGGATATTGGTTATGTAGGAAAGGACTACACCTGGACTAAGAGAGCTATAAATGTTATGGTACTTGGTAAAAATTATTAATTTATCAATTTTCCACAAACTAAACTCTTGCACTTGAATTTTATAGGTTTTGATCATTGCCCGATTATTTTGATTATTGATCCAATAAACAGGTATCTCTGGAGACCTTTTAAGTTTTTAGAACTTGGATTAGGCATGAAACTTTTAGGAACACAATTGATGAAGTTTGAAATGTAAATGTTTATGGTAGTCCTGCTCAGAAACTTAAACTCATACTTTAAAGTACTATGATCACCTTATCTAAATGGAACATGTTAGACTTTGGAGATATCAATAAAACATTAAGAAACTCCAAACCCAGCTTGATAATATTCAAAGTGAGGCTAGAACTAATAATCAACATATAAAAGTGCAAGCTACTACTAGAGACCTAGAGAATTGGTATAACATCCAAACTGAATTTTATAAAGAAAAATCTAGAGACAAGAGCGTAACTGACATGGACAACAACGCCAGATATTTTCACTCTCTTGTTAATAAAAGATTGCATATCAATAATATTAATTCTCTTTGTGATGCTAATGGTGTTTGGCATAATGGAAGGGATGATATTAGTAGTATTCTTACTACTCACTTCAGTAATATTAGTACTACCTCTAGCTCTTGTTTTCCTGAAGACGCTTTTTATATTATCCCCACTATTCTAACTGATATTGATAACAGTTGTTTGATTGTTATTTCTTCTAACGAGGAAATTAAAAATATTGTGAAAAGTTTGCCTGCTTGGAGCTTATCAGGTCCCGATGGATTTCAAGCAGGTTTTTATTAATCTCAATAGAATTTAGTAGGTAAGGATGTCATAGAAATGGTTAAAAATATTTGTTGAATGTGGTTTCATGCCTAAATGTTTGAATAAAACTTATGTTTCTTTAATTCCCAAGACTAAAGTTCCTAAGATGGCTCTGTTTTCAAACCAATTGGGATCTGTAATGTTTCTTATAAAATTGTGTCTAAAATATTAGCTAATAGAATTAGACCACTTCTTAGGAAACTTATATATCCTTTTCAAGCTACTTTTATCCCAGGTAGGGCTATTCATGACAATATTATTGTTCCTCATGAATTGGCATACTATGAAGCATAAAAATGGTTTCTCAGGTACTATGGCTTTAAAACTTGATATGTCAAAAGATTTTGACAGAACTGAATGGAGCTTTCTAATTAAAATTATAGAAAAAATTGGATTTGGGAAAGATTTTTCCAATCTTATTTATCAATGTAAGTCTACCACGAGCATCAGTGTTCTTCTTAATGGCTCTCCCTGTGATCATTTTAATCCAACTAAAGGGATCATCCAAGGGGATCCTTTATCCCCTTATCTCTTCATTCTAGCTATGGAGTGTTTATCTAGAAGTTTCATGTTTGCAGAGAACAATAAAGTCATAACTGGTGTGAAAGTGGCTAGGAGAGCTCCCCTTATTACACATTTTCTTTTGTTGATGATATTCTACTTTTTGGTAAGAGTAGCATGGACCATATATTGCAAGAATCTTGAATATTTTGCATACTTTTGGTAAGTATTCTGGTCAGATTTTTTGAATTTTGATAAATCTTGTGTTTATTTTACCAGTAGTATTAGTCCTGAAGCTTTTGAAGACTTGGATAAAGCCCTCAATATGACTTTAGTCAGTGACTATGAGAAGTATTTAGGTGCCCATCTGTCACTAGAACACTCTAAGTTGAAATCTTTTGACCATATTGTTCAGTCTTTTGAAGCTAGACTAAAAAACTGGGCCAGTACCTCTTTAAATCAAGCATGTCGTACTATAATGATTAAATATATGCTTAATTCTCTACCAAATTATCAAATGGGGTGTTTTAAATTTCTAATACTCTTATGAGTAAGCTTGATTCCGTGCAAAGAAATTTCTGATGGGGACATAAGCTAATAAGGTTATTAAATTCATAACTTGGTCTAATCTGAACAAGCCTAAGAACTTAGGTGGACTTGGTTGTAGGGATCTTGAACTATTTAATAATGCTCTTACTTGTAAGCTTGCCTGGAAGGTTTGTACTGAAACTGACGAGTTATGGGTTAATGTTCTAAAAACTAAGTACTTAAGATGGTAGCTTCTTGTACCAGGATAAGATTAGTGATAACAGCTCTTGGGTTTGGAAAGATATTCATAAATGCAGGGATAATATCAAAAGCAATAGTTTTTGGAACGTTAGGTGTGAAATTAAAGTTATATGGATTGATTGTTGAGTCATTGGTTTGAACCATCCTTCATATCAAGTTACAGGTTTGACTATCACTAATTCTCCTATATGCTTATGAACTTTTTGTCTCTGGAACTAGAAGTTGGAATGTGGTTTTGATCAATGAAATTGTTCCTCCTGACATTGCTTCTAAAATTCTTTTTATGTACATTCCTATGAGGGGTATAGATACACTCATCTGGACTCCAGACATGAAAAGAAATTTCACTGTGAAAAGTGCTTATAATGTTCTTAGTATCCATACTTTTATGAATGCAGTTAATCAACATATTCCTATTGAAACCTGGAAAAATCTCTGGAGAAATAAACTTCCACATAAAACTAAATTGTTCATATGAAAATTTCTTAAAGATATATTTATAACCAGAAGCAAAATCTCTAGATATAAACAAGACATTGATCTATAATCTAGTTTATGTAATGCTCATTTGGAAACTGCTAACCATATTTTTTTGGATTGTCATTATGCCAAATCTATCTGGATAGGAATCAATGTGAATATTAATAATGTTTTGATATGCATAATACTCCTTTTGCTTGGATTTTAAGTTGGTTCTCTGTTGGAGTTCATCCACAGGATGCTACAGGTAGTAATTAGGAATTGAAACTTTATTTATTGATGACTACTGTATGGACAATTTGGAAAGATAGTTGTTCTCTTATCTTTCGAAATATAAAGCCTAATAGAATGTTCTCCATTTAAAGAATTCTTAATTTAAGTTACCAATGTAATTCTTTTGGAAATGTTAACGTTACTATAAGAACTACTAATGGAATGCAGATAAAAAGTTGGACGTCCACCTGACAGAAACAACTATAAGATTAACTTGTATGCATCTTTTGTTAAGGAAACATTAAAGGGTGGTATTGGACTAATCATTAGAGATCTTGCAGGTGATTTTCATGGAGCAAAAAGAAAATTCTTCGATGGAGGATTGATTAAGGACTATAAAGTGGAACAACTGGAATGTCTTGTATTGAAAGAAACTGTTAAGTGGGCTACTACCAAAGGATTAGTTTCAGTAATTTTTGAGTCTGATAATGAATTTTTAATAAAGTCTATCAATGAACAAACTTCTTATGTTCATTGGAGAGATCAAGAAATTATACATGATATTAAATTTATTTTGGAGAATCATGTTTCATGATCCTTTAAGTTTATCAATAGATGTAGGAATAAAGTTGCAGATTCCTTAGCTAAGAAAGCTAGAAGTTCTATCTCAGTTTTTGAGCTTTAAGAGGATTTACCTCCATATATTAAAGACGTTGTTCTTATGGAGGAACTAGCTATAACTGATTAATTATATAATTAAATTTCTTTTTGAATTAAAAAAAGTCATATATGAGTATTAGTTTACTAATCTACCCTTGGAGGACCACTTATCTCTTTTCTTTTTCTCTCTTGACACAAAAAGAGATCACTTTTTTTTTTTTTTTATCTAATATCAAATGATGAGAACCATCTAAAAGAAGAAGGAAAAAATAAAAAAAAACACAAAAAAATGGTTGCAATGATTGATTTTCTTAATCTTTGTTCCAAACCATACAAACCTATCTTTTTGAAACAAAGGGATTAGTATTTTTATTTTATACTCTCTAGTGCTAAAATTTTAATTAACATATTTTTAAAACTAAATCCTTGTTAAATCCAGACGTACCCATTTTATTTGAGGTCTACTAAATTTTGTTCCTTTATAGGTGATAAGGGATGTCTAAAAATAGTAAATCTACTAAATTACCCTTGCTATTAAAACCTAATTTATTCTCATTTTCCTTACAAACAAAACCATACCTAAATTGAGACCTATCAATTCATTCCTTTTGATTAGGTTTCTTATTTATTTACATTCAAAAAAAAAAAAGGTTAGTTGGGTTTAACTAGAATCGGTCAACATGAATGTCCACGATGACTGAGTCAGGGACATACAAATTCAATCGGTTAATATGGCACATGCAAGACGGTCGATTACTCTTGATGTTCTTCTTGGTTAAAGAACATCAACCCATAATCGGCTAATGTGCACATTCACATCGACCATTCCGAGTAAAGAAAATGACATTTTTTCTGTTAGTAGGCCATAATCAACAGACATGAAACTATTTATTGGCCGATTATAAAGTCTATGATTTTTGAAAATATAAAGAGCTCAATAGGCGGACATAAATGTTCATGTTGGTTGATTGTAGTTTTAAGCAAACATACAAATTTTTCGTGTTTTCTTTTTTTCCACAATTATCTGATATTACCATATATATCCGTCAATTGTAGTGCCAATTGCTTCAATCGGCGGATGTGGATGTATCATGATTGCCGATTAAAACACAAGTTGGTTATGCTACTTAAGAACACGTCCAACTGTTTTATTAATAATATGGCATACACAGTAACAACACTTCTAATGAAAAACATGTCCGGTTGTTTTGTTAATAATATGGTCGGACTATACACCTGGGAACAAATATATTTTTAATCAGGAACATGTTCAGTTGTTTTGTTAATAATATGGTTGGACTGTACACCAGGAACATAAACAATTTTAATAAAAAAATTCCTGGATGTTCAGTTAATAATATGGCCGGATTTTATGTTATTATATAAGTACACGATTGTTTTTTTATATATAATTCGGCTATGTATTCTTAATTTATTACACAATATATATATATATATAAGCACCTATATCCACCGATATTTTATGTTTTTTGTGACTGAGGAACATCAAACCAGAATCGGCAGACGTGTGCGATCGTATCCACCGATTCTAGTTTAATGTTCTTAAAAAATGATCAAATTTTCTCTAAAATTTTCATGTTTTGAATATTCATTAATATTAATTAATTTTACAACTAACTCAATTAATTAACACTAACTAATAAGAGATAAATTAACCATTTACAAAAATAATTTTATTATGGTTTTAAAATTATTTCAAAATAACCATATTCTGTTTCATTTGGCAGGTCCCAAATAAAATGAGTAGGCCTCATTTTAACCTAGTAAAAAATAGGTTTTTTTTATGAAGCCTATAAATATGTTAATAAACTATAAAGGAATTACTCTAGAGTACGTAGTACTCAGAGAGTCTTCAAAAATAAATTCGTTTAGAAAGAAAGGTATAAAATGGTCAAATATGGTAGTCGAATATGTTTGTGATTGAATTTTGTTCGTGGCATGGTTGGCGAGGGTGTTTGCTGCCTATTTATCTTCCCTGTAGTTGTGTTTAATGTCGTGTTGCAGAATTTTTCATATTTGCTGCTTAATTTTTGACATTATGCTGAATATGTACCATGGTGGTTCATCGTTGGTGCTTATAAAGCGAATCAATTTTTCTAAATCCGTTTCAAAATGGACTTTGGTCCATTGTCTATCCAGTGTCGTTTTCAAAGCCATCAACATGGCCCAAGCTTCCGGCATCAAAGCAGTTGAGATTCCTAGCTATTGATCCAGAGTCGTTAGGGTGGTTGCATTGGAATCCTTCATATGAGTCCGACCACAGCAGGACCGAGCTGACATCTAGCTTCTCGTTTGTGTTAATTTTAATCCAATTGCCTATTAGGGCAGTCCATCACGCTGAAATTATCATTATAGTTTTTCTAGATTTGTGTGGGTTTACCGGTGATGGTAGATATGGTAAATAAGGGGTAAATTTTTTTCCCAGGTGAATTCTTATTGCAGAAGAAGTTTTATTTGGACTACGGTTGTTGGGTTATGTTACTTTCGGCGATAAATGAGCTTATTTATAGAAATTCATAAGAGCCATAGTAGGAAGCAACAACAAGTGGTGAATATTGTAGGGATTAGAGTTGGAAAGTTTGATGGATTGTAGTATTTATATGGAGAGTTGGTGAGATATTGAGATTGGGATGGGGGTAGAATGATAAGAGTATGTCAAGCCTCCATGGCGACCTGACATTGTAGAAGGATGTGGATAGTTGTTTCTGGGGCGGCACTGTACTTTGGGCAGAGGTTGGAGGTGGTGAGATGAATTTTGTTTAAGATGTTGAAGGTCGGAGTCCTTCATTCAAAGTTTACCATAAGAAAAGATTTATTTTTGGTGAAATTTTTGTTTGCGAGGAGGTTTGGTTGCGTTGGGATGGGATGGGATTAATGGTTAGGCATTTATAGCTCGAGGCAGTTAAAGTTTTTCCTAATTTTATGTGGGATCATATGATTTTTTCAGATTGCCCATCTTGGGGTATGAATCTTAATGATTCTCGCTTCCGCTAAGAGCTGAAGTTGGTAAAAAAAACTCTTGCTCTTAGTTATAGATGATTGGGTCATTGATATGAGACATAGTCTGAAAATTTGGGCACTGGTTCAGGGTGAGAGGTTTGTATTGTTGAATTCATCTGTCCCTGATAGGATTCGTCTTGAGTTGCGCTTGATCATGAGACGTACTCTACTGCAACGCCTTTTAAGAGACGTACTGCTAACTAAACGCTTGATGTGAAACGTAATGCTAGGCGAACGCTCCACCATAATTGGGTTTGGTCCAGATTTGGGATCAAATTTGGTCCCAACCAGTAAAAAATCTGGACTATAACTGCATTTGCTCTCCCCACTGTGATTACTTTTAGGACGATCAAAGAGTAAATTTGGGTTTATTTCGTCTTTTGCTCGTCCCACTGTGGACGCTCTAAAACACCTTAATTAATATCAATTGTTTATGTTTTCTTTGTTATTTTCTCTTGTATTTTGTATATATTAGCTTGTTTTTTATTATAGGGATTTTGGAGTCATTTAGAGTAAAAAAAGAAGAATTATCAAAACGGGTAAAATGTCATTTCACTAGCAGTTGTTATTCGTAGCCGGACATATGCAATGGGCCGACCAAGCAATTCAATTTGATTTTTAATTTTATTCAGGGGTGTCCGACTGTGGGGTGCATATATCCACTTCATTTCTCTAGACCTAAAAATTAGGTCGAGCTCAATTTTTTCTTCATTTCTTGTTGTGCCGTAGGCTGAGATAAAGAAGGAAGTAGATATGAAGATCGAGAAGACGGCAGAGGAGAGCTAAGTTGTAGATGGAGTAGTGCTGTGTTATGGTGGTGGTTTGATGTGGTCGAAGTTGAGAAGGTTTACTAGCACAGAAACAATGAAGAAATTGCATCCAACTCAGGATTGTTTGTTGTCGTAAATGGAGATTTGGGTATTGACAGTGAGCTCGAAAAGATGGAGATTGAAATGAATCTGTGATGACTCGGTTGTTGTTGAGTTCGAAGAAATAGAAGACGGATCTGTTGCTATTAACTCTCATGCAGTATAGATGAGATTCAGGTATAATGTGGTCGCTGGCAGAGTTATAGAAGAAAACACCTGAAGGAGATTAAATGGTGATGAATCTGTATTTGCTAGAAACTAAAACTGAGAAGAAGAAAATCTGCAGCTGAGTCAATTGTCGAATTCTGGAAGTTGGGTATGAGTTGGTTCTAGAAATCAGAAAGAAGAGAGGAAATAGAATTTCAGGTGCGAGAATAGAATTGTGGACAATCAGTGAGAAGAATTGAAGATCTGAGTCGCTACCATTGTTAGAACAGGGAAAGAAGAGATGGGTACTGCTGGTTAGTGTCCCATTGATTTCGAGTTTTTGTAGTGAGTTATTAGAGGCAACAGTTCAAGATGGATGAGCAGCTGAATTCGATTGTGAATCTAGAATGAATAGGAGAAGTTGATGCTGTTGAGTGAAACTGAATTGAAGAAATCAGTGAGGGTTGAGTTGAAATGGGTGCGTGAATTTGAATCGAGTTACAGAAGAAAGTGGTTGCTGTTCTTACTTAATTGATTGAATGAATGAATGTTATGGTGATTGAATTGCAGGGAATAACAAATCAATGGCCTGAATTTGGACGGAAAATAGCCAGATACAGACGAACTCTGCCTGATTTTCCTTCAGCCGAGTGAACTCACCGAGTCCGATCCAACTCAGTTGAGTAAGACCGATCAGCCGAGCCAGACAAGCTGACTCGGTAGCTATCTCACCTTTCTCTTCCTTGAGACATGACCAGTGTAGTCAATATCGGATTTCGGTTTGTACCAGTCGAGAGCGATACACTGGTACACCTTTGTATCGGGGAGATTTCGGTTCTGAGTATCGACGAAATATCGGTCCACACATTTTATACCTATAATTATAATATCAAACGTTTTTTTTCCATATTGGACCTATTAAGATATAAAACTAGTACTCATTTTTCTAAAATACCATAAAAAAACATGAGTAACAATTGAAAATCTTAGAAATAATATAAGGAAATTCATTTTTTTTTATTTTTTTATTTTTTTATTTTTTTTTAATTGAAAACCCTAATTTCGGCCATTTCGGTCAACTCATTTTGGATCATCTCGGTCGAAATTATCGGCCAAATACCGTATCGGCGATATAGCATGTCTCGTTTTACCGGCAAGATTTCGGCCATATCGGCCGAAATCGACTATACTGGACATGACCCACTTGACCGTCAGTTGACTGTTATATTTAACAGTTAACCATTACTTGACTCTGACGGCCGGTGACAGTTTCCAATTCACCTTAGATTTTCCCGGCTACTTTTCCGGCTGAATGCCGGCCACTTTTCTAGACTTCCGGAGACAAATTTTGGGGCAAAGATTTTACATGGGTTTTTCTCACACATAAGCTACATGGGCTAGTAGATGGACTTTTTGGACTTGGATTTTAATTTGGAGAAGGAAAGTTTAACCTAGTTTTGGAAACAAGAAAAACTATAAAAGGGAGAGTCTTCCACAAATTCTAAATACACATTTACAATCTGATTTTTGGGAGCAAGGAGTCTCATTTTTTTTCACGTATCTAGGGTTTGCAATATTTTTATCTTTTTCTTTATTTTAATATGTGTGTAAACTCCATAGCTATGAGTAGCTAAATTTATTTACTGGTTAAGGATTAAATTTCATTTCTCAAACATGGTATTTGATTAATACACTAGTTTTGTCTCAATATTTGTCGTTTGTGATTCATTGTTTATAGCGTTTGCATGATTTGAACACTTCATTGGTTTAGTCCGGAATCAATTTAACTTGTTTTCACATTTAAAGCTAAATTAGGGTTTTTAATACAAAAAAGTTGACGAATTCTGATTTCAAGTAGTATAAGTGTGGTTGTTGCTTGTAGTGATACATCCTAGCAAACACATATGAAACATAACCTTTGTTAAATTGAACTAGTGTGTTTTCCACATTCAATTACATTGATTAACCTTATTTCACAAAAAGTAATGCTCATGGGGAATTAAACCTGATTAGTGTTTTTTACACGTTGGGTTCTTCTCTATGTAGAATTCATACTCGCATCTTTTTAATGTGTTTGTGATGAATTTTGAAATAAAAAGGATACTCTTGCGATCAAGGTATTCTAGGGTTTTTGACAATGAGAGATTGAATATCAATTCTTGTTATTAATACGAATACATGTTTGTGAATTATACAATCCATTAACCAATATATTCTCAACTTTTGATTACTTTCAACTATTTACTTAGCTTTTGTTTTAGTTTTTTATTACTTACATAAATTTTGAAAGATTCCCCCTTATTAATTAAGAAATTGAAATTAAATAACAACAATAGCTTCCCATGGAACGAATCTTTCTTACCATATACTTAATCAAAATCTTTTATAAGTGAGAAAGTGAATATAATTTCAACGTGCTACGACACACATCAAATTTTGGCGCTGCTGCTGGGGAGACAGCAGATTGTTATTTTGTTTTTGATTTCTTGTTTTATTTCAGTTATTAACTTAGTTTGTGAGAATCTTATTTTAGGTATCATCTCTTTTGTGAATGCTTAAAGAAGGCAAACCAAGTCCCATTGGTATACGTCTTCGATCGGTCACTTTATTAAAAGACTTTGTTCGAGCAGTGAACACTCCGCTTCATCCTAGTTATTTACCAAGTGAATTTTCAGATTCAGATAAAGAGGAAGAACGAGAAGAGATGAATGGTGAAACGGATCCTCCACCTGTTAGAAGGACAATCAAGGATCTAACATCTTCGTTGTTAAACCAACAAGAACTATATATCAACTTATATGATTCAATTGATCTCAAATATCAGTTGAAAGTATACGAGGTTTGCAGGGGATGATCCTAACTGTCACTTGCAACTATTTTAACATAGGTTGAAGAGTCTTAGGCCAGCTGGGACAAATTTAGAAAGAGCTTTACTGACAGCTTTTCCATTCTCTTTGACTGATTCTGCGGAAGAATGGTTTTATAATTTACCAGCTAGGAGTGTTACAACATGGAATGTCATGAAGTGAAAATTCCTAAAGAAGTACTTTCCCACCTTAAAAGCATCAGCAATTCGTAAACAAATTAGTGGGATTAAACAGATTTCAGGTGAATCTATCTATGAGTATTGGGAAAGGTACAAGAAATTGCTAGCAAGTTGTCTATACCATCAATATAGCGATCAAATGCTTATTCAGAACTTCTACGAAGGCATGATTCCTCAAGATAGATATCTTATTGATGCGGCTAGTCGTGGTGCATTAACCAACAAAACCATTAAAGAAACTGCGAAGTTGATCGAAAGTATGGCTGCAAACACGCAGAAATTTTAAATAAGAGGTGATCCAATAATTAGGCGAGTTAACGAAGTTACTAAATCATCACACATTGAGGAGAGAATAAGTAGTATGGAGAGAATAATACAAAAGATGGTTGTCGTTATTGTGTCTCATGTTAAGAAGAGTTGGAACAAGCTAACGCCATCTTCCCAAATCAGCAAAGAAGGTATGATCCTTATTCCAACACTTACAATCTGGGATGGAGAGATCACCCCAACTTTAGTTATGCAAATAAGCAAGCTGCGGTTCAACAACCTATGTTCAATCGTCCAAGTGGGTTCCAACAAAAAACAATTCAACCACAACAACAAACTCAAAATCAGGATTCTAATATTGATGAGAAATTCAACACCATGATGTGAGGAATTACATTTATGTTTCAACAAATTCAACAAGAAACCAAGAGCGATATCAAGGACTTGCAAACACAAATGGGTTCGATGGCTGATGAGTTGAATAAATTAAAGACACAAAATAGTGGTAAACTCCCTTCTCAACCTCTTGTTAACCCAAGAGATAATGTTAGTGTTGCTACATTGGGAAGTGGTACACAACTTGTGCAACCTGAAATTACTGATAAAAGCGATACGGCGACCCAAAAAGAACCGATTTTGGAGGGGGAAAATTATGATTATCCCCAAACACGTGAGGTACCTAAATCTAAACCCAAAACTCCTATTCCTACTTATGTTCTCCCTTTACCTTTCCCTTGCAGATTTTCCAATTCCAAGAAGGTGGAAACAAGGAGATTTTGGATATTTTCAAGAAGATATAAGTGAACATTCCTCTTATAGATGCTATCAAGAAAAGTTCAAGTATGCAAGGTGTTTGAAGAACTTATGTACCAAGAAACAAAGACTCACCGGTAATGAGGTAATGAAAGTAAAATCTTGCAAAAGAAATTCCCACTCAAATGTAGAGATCCCGATAGTTTTGACATTCCCATTACTATTGGTAACACTAGACTTGAAAAATCCATGCTATACTTAGGAGCATCCGTTAACGTTATGCCCGCATCAATTTATGAATCTTTGAATTTAGGTCCTCTTAAGAATACGGGTATTGTTTTGCAACTAGCGGATCGGTCTAATGTTTACCCTAAGGGTATTGTTGAGGATGTTCTTGTGCAGGTTAATCAACTTGTATTTCCAACTGACCTTTATGTGTTAGAGATGAATGATGGATCTTCGGATTCATCATTCCATTGTTGCTTGGGCGTCCCTTTATGAGAAAGTCTAAAATCGTCATTGATGTTGACAAGGGAACGCTAACTATGGAGTTTGATGAAAAAAAAATACGTTTCAACATTTCTGAGATGATGCGATATCCTATAGATGTTGATATTTTTTTCCAATTATGTTATTGATAATCTAGCTCAGCAAATGTTCGAATTGAATGGTTTAGATGCTCTAGAAATCGTTCTCACTAAACCGATTGATAAGAATGTGGAGTATGGTAATGAAGCTGGGGAACTCTTGGTGATCTCAATTCACTGCAAGAGGACCCAAATGCTCATCAAGCTTCTTTTATATCTTTACCATGTTCTAATGAAAATATTGTACCATCTATCTTGCAGGCACAAAAACTAGAATTGAAACCTTTCCCGGAACAATTAAAGTACTTGTACTTGGGTGAAAAGGAAGAGTTTCCGGTTATAGTTTCTCATGAGCTTACGGAACTGCAGGAACAAAGACTTCAAGGGAATAAGCCATGTTGTTTGTATACATAGAATAATTCTTGAGGAGGGTGCAAATCCAACTAGGGAATCTCAACGCCGTTTGAACCCTCCAATGATGGAAGTTGTAAAGAAAGAGATTCTCAAGCTATTATATGTGGTGTTATCTACCCCATATCCTATAGTAAGTGGGTGAGACCGGTACAAGTGTTACCAAAGAATTCGGGTGTTACGATGCTATAAAATTATAAGAATGAGCTTGTACAAACTCGTGTGTAAACAAGTTGGGGAGTTTGTATAGATTACTAAAAATTGAATGCAACCACTAGAAAATATCATTTTCCCTTACCTTTTATTGATCAAATGTTAGAGCGGTTATCCGGACACTCGCACTATTGTTTTCTTGATGGTTAGTCAGTTAATAATTAGATTCTGATAACACCGGAAGATCGGGAGAAAACCACTTTTATATGCCCGTTCGGCACTTTTGCCTATATAAAAATGTTGTTTGGTTTGTGTAACTCTGCCGCTACTTTTCAAAGGTGTATGGTAAGTATCTTTTCAGATTATGTTGAAAACATTATCGAAGTATTCATGGATGATTTTAGTGTCTTTGGTGATTCCTTTGACCTTTGTTTAAACAATCTTTCACTAATCCTTGAACGATGTGTTGAAACAAACCTTGTGCTTAATTGGAAGAAATGTCATTTCATGGTAACTCATGGCATTGCTTTAGGCCATGTTATATCTTCTAGAGGCTTGGAAGTAGATAAATCTAAGATTGATCTTATTCGTGCTCTAAACCCTCCCATAACGGTGAGAGAGATTCGTTCTTTTCTTGTTCACGCAGGATTTTTCCAAGATTTCATCACCTTTATGTCACTTGTTGCAAAAAGATGTGGTCTTTAACTTCGACGAGAACTGTTTGGCGGCGTTCAATCATTTGAAAGAACTTTTGATAACATCCCATATCATTAGACCACCAGACTGGAGCAAACCTTTTGAACTAATGTGTGATGCTAGTAATTATGCGGTTGGTGCTGTTTTAGGACAACGTATTTGGAAGTTACCTCATGCTATTTATTATGCTTCTACAACGCTTAATGAGGCCCAGCAGAATTATACCACCACCGGAAAGGAGTTGTTAGCCATTGTTTTTGCATTAGAATTTTTTTGCTCTTATTTGATTGGTACAAAAGTTGTTGCTTTTTCTGATCATGCAGCACTTAGGTACCTACTTACAAAGAAGGAGGTGAAATTAAGGCTCATTCAATAGATACTACTCTTACAAGAGTTTGACATCGAAATCAAAGAAAAAAAAGGAATTGAGAACACCGTTGCAGATCACTTAGGTCGTCTTACTGTAGACGAGGAAGTTTCCCGTAGCGTGAAAATTTCCCGAATAAACAACTTTTTTCAATTATCGTCGCGGAACCATGGTATGCTGATATTGTTAATTATTCGGTTTCTGAACAAATCCATAGTAACTTGTCTCCTGTTGAGAGAGACAAACTTAAAAAAATAGTGAACCATGGTAGTGACCAAGTACTATGAAGGTGTGTTCCCGGATCAGAATTTCATTCTATCTTGTTTTTTTGTCATTCTTATGCTTGTGGAGGACATTTTGGAACTAAGAGAACCGCACTCAAGGTTCTTGGGAATGGTTTCTACTGGCCCTCTTTGTTCAAAAATGCGTATGTGTTTTGCACTACTTGTGATAGGTGCCAAAGAACATGTGACGGACCGGAGAATTCCGCCCATGGCGCTATGCGCCGCGCAGGCCAGAACTCCCCAATGCACCACTCGAAAAGACGGTAACCAGGACTTAAGGCTTCACTTCTTTCTAGGCAAATGCAGATCGATTTTCTTTTCCAAGCATGCTTTGCAAACATGATACTCGAAACGTAGTTTTCATACCGTTCCAACTCACCCTTGTTCTGTAAAGAGTATAAGTCCATTAAAGCTAATGGTGAATACCTTTGGAAAGCATCACATCTTACAAGCATTGTCCAGGCCTAACTCATGCCTTAGACTAGTACCTAGGCTTAGACTATTTCAAGCCTATTTTTCGCTTCATCAACTCTGCTTCGACAAAGCGCTGGGTGCATGCACTGATCTTACTATTTCCAAGAGTGCAACAGCCAGACATATTCCGTTCATATCGTAGGGCTTGATAGGAAGTATGAATATCCATCAAATGGAATGCAACTACCTCATCAAGTGCGGTAACAATCATCTCTTGTCTAGCATTGTCGAGCCAGATGATATGAGTTACCAAAACGTCGCAATCATCTCCAAATTAGATGATATGAGCGATAAAATGCTGCACCTTAATGCATTGTATTGCGGCTGCATACGTACCCAACCCGTACCTTGAAGGGATCAAGCATGATCGTAGTTCATCCGAAGGGTAAATTCAAAAGGAACAAGCAGCATAAGCCTATTAAGGCAAAGCCAACATCGATTCCAACTTTGTTACAAGGCCAAAGGCCAAGCTAAGCCCAGTCCACATAGGCCAAGGAACTTTAGCAAAGTATGCACAGGCTTGTGCATATCTATCGCTACTTATCATGCATAATGCATTATCGAGTACGCAACATGGATGAATGATGCTTTCGCATAACTCATGCTCCAACGGCTAATCTACAATCATATTGACGCTTATACATCAAGTATGCACCAATGTATATGCCAAATCGCATATATGTGGATTACCATTCATGCACATTCAACACAAGCCCCCTCCCTATATATGTCTTAATCTCATTTCCATATATTTGGAAAAATAAGGGTAAGGGAAATCCATCGACTTCACTTTTTATTAGTGCGTACTCGGGAATGCATCACGTATCAGTGAATCTTTCTCAGGTAAGCTTCATAGAAACATGGATGCTTGCTTTGGAAAGCATCCTCAGGTACGCTTCATCGATTTCCAACCAACAACTCCTCCCTATATATGTTTTATTCGCATATCTACAAGTGGATATAAGGAGAGTAGATGACATTCATCTACTGCACTTTCTAGTGATGCATTCTCGGATATGCATCCCTGCATATTAGTGCTTTAGCACTATAATGCATTCTCGGGTACGCAATATAAGATCAGTGATGCATTCTCAAGCATGCATCACGGAATAATAGTGCCTTAGCACTATAATGCATTCTCGGGTACGGAACATAGGGTCAGTGATGCAATCTCAAGCATGCATCATGGAATAATAGTGCCTTAGCGCTATAATGCATTCTCGGGTAGGCTTCATGAATTTCCAACCAACACCTCCTCCTTATATATGGCTTAATAGCATTTCTACAAGTAGAGATAAGGAGGGTTAGGGGCATTCATCGACTGCATTTTTTAGTGATGCATACTCAGGTATGCATCTTGGCATAATAGTGCCTCAGCACTATGATGCGCTCTCGGGTACGCGTCAAGGCTATTTGTGCATTTCCCAGGTAAGGGTCATTTTTGACTTGTTGTGCATTCTCGAGTATGCATCACGCATAATAGTGCCTTAGCACTATAATTCAAGGCTAATGCATCCACACTCTGATGCATTCCTAAGTAAGCTTTATAAACTTAGGATGAATCTTCATCCCATGTCATGACGCGTCCCTACGTAAGCATCATACAAAAATTGCGGGTGTTACAGAACAGGAAATCTAGGTGCTCAAAATCAAATGCCAGAAACTTTTATTCAATTTGTAGAAATTTTTGATGTGTGGGGCATTGATTTTATGGGTCCTTTTGTTAACTCTTTTGGTAATTTCTATATTTTCCCCGTTGTTGATTATGTTTCTAAATGGGTGGAGGCAATAGCCACCCATACTAATGGTTCTAAAGTGGTTACAGATTTTGTTAAAGATTATATTTTTGCAAGGTTTGGGACTCTAAGAGCCATAATTAGCGATGGAGGATCACACTTTCGAAACAGGATTGCAACACCTTACTATCCTCAAACTAACGGACAAGCCGGAATTTCCAACCGAGATGTGAAATCCATCCTAGAGAAGACGGTGAACCCTATAAGGAAGGATTGGAGTTTACGTATCAATGATCCGTTGTGGGCATATAGAACCTCATACGAGACTCTTATTGGGATGTCTCCCTTTAGACTTGTGTATAGTAAACCTTGTCATCTTCCCCTTGAAATTGAGCTAAAGCTGTTTGGGCTATTAAACAATGTAATATGGAGATGGATGGTAGGGGAAACTAAAGAAAGTTACAACTACATGAGCTAGAAGAGATTCGTAATAATGCATTTGAAAGCTTGCGTATTTACAAGGAAAATACGAAGGCATTTCATGATAATATGATTTCTAGAAAACAATTTTGTGTTGGAAAGAAAGTGATCTTGTTTAATTCTCGCTTACAATTATTTCTCGGTAAATTACGTTCTTGTTGGATTGGTTCTTTTATTGTGCTTAATGTTTTTTCCCATGGTGCAGTAGAAAGCCATAGTTTAGCTACAGGCAAGGAAATTAAGGTGAATGGGCACCTGTTGAAGCCATATTATGAGAATTTCACTTCGAAAGTTGTGGAAGGATGCAATTTTATGGAAGCAATCCCTCTAGAGGAGTAGGAGTGAACAAGTAGAGAGTCGGGCTGACGACTTTAAACCAAGCAATGCATGGGAGGCAACCCGTTGGTTTAGTACTTTTTCTTGTTATTTTTCTGAATTTTTATATCATTATAGGAATCCCATCTTGATTTTACATTGAGGACAATGTAAAATTTAAGTGTGGGGGAGTGTTAAGCATATAGAATTCTTAAGTATTCACTTTTAGGTAGAAAATTTTCAACTTTTTTGTAACTATTTGCTTGAAACCTCCAACTTTTAGATACTTTAGATTCACTTAGTATACTTATAGCTAGGGTTGCACATACCCGACCCGCACCCGCCAGTTTTGACCCGACCCGTACCGCCGATAAACGGGTCGGGTGCGGGTGACACCTTCTCTCACCCGACCCACCCGCCCAACCCGCCATTGATCTAAGGAGATCTTAGCCGTCCATAACAACATATATGAATCCAAAATAGCTTTACCCTAAAATCCTAATTCCAAAGCCAGAGCTCGGCATCTTCCCTCGTCGTCTCTCCACTCACTCACCCCAGCAGAGCCACCACCATCTCCATCACCACCACAAAAACCTACATATGTTTTTTATTCTTCTCTTATCGGTATGTAGAAATGTAGGGTTCTCCACATTCCAAGAAGATTGTTTGGTAGTTGTTTTTATATTTCGTGAGGTTAATTTGCTGTGATGGGGAGACTTTATATGGTTTTTTTTTATTTCTATTTTTGGGTTTTAAGTTTCTATGATGATGATGGTGGGTTGATGTTGTTTCACTTTGGCTGGTGGTGAAATGGGTTTTTGAAGAACAACTTCAACAACTTCATGAGAAACTAAGGTATACAAACATTGTTACTTCCTCTGATTTCAATTTCTCAAATTAGGGATTCTTTAATTTGAACTATTTTTGCTTATTTTGGGTCCCCTAATTTCAATTTCTCAAATTAGAGTTTCTTTAATTGTAACAGTTTTTTCTTATTCAGGTTTAAATATATGGATTTTGGTTTATTTAGTTTTCATGTTCTCATGGTATTTTCTATGTGTTTTTGTTCCACTGATTTGTCTGTGTTTGATCATGTTCTCGTATGTATTATGGTGTTTAGGTTTTTAAGTAATGGGTTTTCTTAAGGTATACTGCTTACAGCCTTGCGACAATCTACAGATTGTGGGGGTTGTTTTGTTGTTTAGATGACTTGCAATGATTAATGGTGCAAAGGGTTAGCCTTTTTCTGTAATTGTCGTTTGTTATTTCACTGCTTTTCTTAACTGTTTTATTTTTTCTTGGATCAGCATCAACAGGTAGCTCATGCCCCTTAACCCTTGCACCTAGTTTCATGGAAGGGATGTTCTGGATTAATGTTCTCTCATTCTTTGTGTGATTCTATTCTCTCATGATTACTCTTCAAGTGTTTATTTACTTGTCTAAATGCTTTGATGCAAATTTGTTGAAGTCCCAGTTGAAGTGGAGAGTCCAAATCATCGGTACTACCATGTAAAAATTTAACAAGCTACTTTATTAGACGTTATCCTCATTTTTGATACTGAGGTCTTTTTTCCATGGGGTGTCTGTGTACAAAATATCATATGTTACATCTTTAATCCTCCCTGCTACTCTTTTACGGCAGCTCGCATTTTTCACAACAAGAGATGTACAAGCTCTGGAAGAGCTAACTTGGGTAAGTTGAGCTTACAATTTACTTGTGCTGTCATCTGGATTTACCATCACCTTAGCTTGTGGTATTATCTGTATTTACTTCCAGTTAAAAAGTAAAATTTCAACTTGTTTCTTATTTCTCATGTACGCTCCTGAATGAATCACAGGACTATAGGATTGACTTCAGCAACTGTAGTGATACTGTAAAGGGATTTCAATGTTTCTACAGAAGCAAAGACTGTCGAGATGTGAAGCGCAAGTACCTTTGATCTTTAACTACGAAACATTTCGTGCAGTAGGCTGTAGAGTCCATGGTTTGATCTCTGGGAATGTGTGTTTTTGCTCAATGTAAGTTTTTTGTTTTTCTTTATGCACTTTGAGCAATACCATATTTCCAAAAATGTAATTATGATACCCTGTATATATACACAGTTTTTTGTTTATTTTTTGACTGCATAACAACCCATGGTCTAGGCGGGTGACTCGCACCCACCCGCACCCGACCCACCGAAATGGCGGGTCAGACCCGACCCGACCCGTCCTACGGCGGGTTGGGTGCGGGTGAATACTTCAGTCACCCGCCAACTGGCGGGTCGGGTGCGGGTGGGGCCAAACCCAACCCACCCGACCCGATGTGCAGCCCTACTTCTAGTTACGTTTACATACGGAGTTCTTACCAAAATAACTGAACATAGAAGTATTAGAGAACTATATTCGGGTTTCTTAGTTTTTGAAAGGCAATAGCTGACAAAAAGGAACGTAAACTTTCGGTGGCCAATACAGTATTACAGCAGTCGATCATTCATTACCCATATATGAGTGAGACACCAAACCTTCACCTGTCTAAATTGTCCGTTTGGAGTGTTTCATATGCACGAACTCCGGGTAGAATGATGAGCTACCCAACCTCGTACCATTTCAGCACTAATTTTTGATCTCTTGAATGCTAATTTATATCAATCATGAGGGTGACATCAGAATTGCGAAAAAAACCTTACCTTGTAGTTTGATTTGCAGTTACCACCACTCTTCTTTCTCTCTCTCGACAACAACAGGTCCATAGAAACACCATCATCATCAACAAGCGGAACATTACAAATTTGAATAAATTTGAAGATGTTCAAGGTTTATAAGCAATACTACAAGAGCCGAATTTAGATTCAAAGTGAAGTGACAATACAAGAAAGAGCAGAATTCTATATCCTAGTTGAAGACTAAGTACAATAACGAAGAAATCAAAATAAGTGAATTTTTGTGAAGTTTATGATACCAAGACAATACAAGTTGTGTAGAATCAAGTGGTAAAGTTCTTCTCTCATGGATATATTAGTTCATCATATGTTTATTTTATTTTATTTTTTCAGTTATATTTCATATTTTATTATATAAAAAATTTTAAAAAATAATTAAAAAATCATGAAAAATATATACATACATATATATTTGTTTTTATTGCTTTAGTGTATATTTATTTTTATATTTATTTTTTAAGGTCGTGGGAAAGAAGAAATCTATAAAGAAGTTTGAGAAGAAAAGAGTTAGAAATTGTCAAAGTTCTATGAAGTTCAAAAATTCATCATCTACAGTTGAAGCTGAAGACATTTCTATGGGATGCCGTGAGAGTGGTGTATATTATAGATTGAATGATAAGGTGAGTGAGCAATGAGCATTCTCATCCTCGTATAGTGGTTGATTTCCTTTCGTAGAGATCATTATAAAAAAGGTTCTTTTCTTCCCATGTTTCTATGGGATATTCAAATATAATTTGGAAGGTTTTCCCTTCCCACCACTCAACGTGTGTAGGATTTCTATTTTTATTCCCGCTTGCATATATGAGAACCATAAAGTGTGTTTTGAGTGCAAATTCATAAAACCCTATTGGTGAGGCAGAAGTCGTAACATTCGATCGCTCTCGAACCTGAATTCTTTCATATAGTGGTTTTAGTATGAGAATAATGTTATTTGATACATCTAACTTCTTATTATTAGTGTGCATAAACTTTATGTCCTCTTAGCTCTTTAGATGTATGTGTTTTGGAATATTTGAAAGTTGGATTAGGTTTTGTGGGTATACCTCTTGTAAACCCTCACGAGATTATAACTCTTCCACTAGGGACACCTAGGGGTTTAAAGGATTGTTACACATGCTATGTGTGATTGTACCTTCAACGAAAAGGAGTTGTTGTATTTTAGATTAGTTTAATTTAGTTTGTTCGAGGACTAGCAAAGTCTAAATATGGGGGAATTTGATAGGTGTCTAAAACACCTTAATTAATATCAATTGTTTATGCTTTCTTTGCTATTTTCTCTTGTATTTTGTGTATATTACGCTTGTTTTATATTTTATAGGGATTTTGGAATCATTTGGAGCAAAAGAAGAAGAATTGTCAAAAAAGGGCAAAATTGTTATTTCAGTGGCAGATTTTTTTCGTAACCGACCATATGCTAAGGGCCAACCAAGCCATTCAATCTGATTTCTAGTTTCATTTAGGGGGTGTCCGACCGTGGGGTGCATAAATCTACTTCATTTCCCTAGACCTAAAAATTAGGTCGAGCTCAAGGTAGTCAATATCGGATTTCGATCCCATATCGGCTAGGACCGAGACACTGAGATAATTTTATCTCGGGGAGATTCTTGGTATAATCTCGGTAACCAATTTTAAGTTATAGCAGAGACTTGTTCGTCGAACTTGTATTTATGTCTTAGTTTAATTAGCCCCAACCATGTGAAACATAAGTAAAACATACATAAGTTTATATTTTAATACAATGACTATTCTGAAAGATGTATCAGCAATTAAGCAAAATCATAAAGTAACAATTTAAATCTGGTAGTCCCATCATCTCTCTTTCAAACACACGACACACCTTCAAGAGAAGTTAAACCCATCTTCTTAAATTCAAGAATCTTGTTATCTTCATAGTCTTCATCTTCATTCTTTGTTCTTCTCTTTTCCTTTTTATCTATTAATTTCTTCAAGAAACCATTGTCATCATTTGTTCTTGTTACTAATAGAATATGTACTTGTGTGAGTTGTGTAAGGTGAGAGAGGAGTTGTAAGTGTGTGTTATCACACGTGAGAGTTATAAGGGAGTTGAGTATATAAGAGAGTGCAGAGTCCTGTAACAGAACAATCTTTTCATTCATTAAATTTGAATAAAATCGTTCAGCGGCTCCAATGTACCATTTCTCAGATGTTATCATGGTATCAGAACATCAGTCTCAGATTTTTCTGAGGGAATCGATCCTTTTCTTCACTACATTGATTCATCTTCACTGCATTGATTCACTCTCCTCATCTGTTTTCAATTAAGCTGGAAGTTCTTGAAGATTTGTTCTGAAAGTTGGATTTGATCCTGATCTCTGACTGCAACGTCTTCAAACAGAATCAAGCATGATTCTCATATTTGGAATTTGGTTTAAATCACTTGAGCTCTTGGGAATTCAGGTTTGCAATTTCGTTTTTCATTGAAACTTGATTCTTCTACCTCAACTGTTTACATCGAATCAATGTTGGTAATCTTAAATTTCATCTTTTGCTTACTTCAAATTTGACCTCATGTGTCCGATTTCTACATCACTATCTCAAAATATTCAATTTCATCTTCAAAAGTTGTTTTCATCATAACTAGTTTATGTTTTCAACTAGTTATTTTATCAATTCCTACTGGTACTGATTCCTGAATCTATTCGATCCGAGCATGCTAATTTATGCTACAAGAGTTAGTTAGAGAGAGGCTTAATTTTGTTCCATTGAATAGTGAAGAGAGTTTCTTCTTAAATTCAGTAGAATTTTGGGGTACGTGTGTGTGTTAACTGTTTGCTGCACCACTGTGTGCTTAATCTTGCTTTGGTTAGCTCCTCCTCTCAATTTTACTTTGGTACAATCCTCATCATGTGAGAGGTCATGAGTGAGTTGTTTTGCATTTTTAATGGTGAAACTGAAGATGATGTTATGGGATTGAAATTGATGAGTTATGTAAGTACAGATTGGAGTTCTCTTTGTTGAGTCTGCATATGTATGAGTGTGCAGCCTGTTATTCATCTCTATCTTAGTTAGGTCTTTGTTTTTGTTAGAAAATAAAAGGATTCAATTCTTGAATATGTTCTTATTCTAGACAAGTAATAAAGTTGCTGAGCTGGGTCATTCAGATGTTGTTGGTGCTTCTGTTGGTGCTCTTGATGAGAAGTGTGTACTGTGTTTGGTTGTAAAGAGTGATGACCCTAGCTACATGCGGTGTTTCTGGTTCTGTGTATTGCTGATACTTTAATGTGCAGTTGCAGTTCTTCCCTTGTATGTGTTTGCTGTCTACATTCATTCAGCATGCTCTTGTCAGACTCAAGTATAATTGTTTACTGATGTATCAACTACTGTCACATTTGTGAGTTTGTTTGTTGTTTTTCGATATGTGTGAGTATACCTCCACAAATGGTGTTACATTCAGTTGTGTCCATTGGTGTTCAGTTTTTGCAGTTGTATTGATGCCATTTTGTCTAGCATATCCTTCCAGACTCCCAACTCAATTTAGGGAATAATGCTTCAATTGATCTTTCAAGCAAGATTGCTTCATTACTCTTCAATACAGTTGTGAAATTCTTGTTTTTCAACTGAGTGTTAACATCAGCTACAACCAGCTCACATTACTTGATTCCAGTAGCATTTATTGCAGCATCAGTAGCACACTTCACCATATCTGTTGAACGATCAACAACAACTTTATATTGATAGACACATTTTAGTGTCTAAATTGCACCTTAGTTCCTATTAAGTTAGTATTCGATTTTACAAATATTACGTGTTTTTATGCTTTTGTAGGTACAGTAGAAGAATAAAGATTTGTGGAAAAATTGGCTCAAAAAGTGATAAAGGCACCCAAGGACAAGTGTTATTGGCACCCCATAAATGGATATTGGCACCCTTGGATCGGGCTGAGTTGGATCGGGCCAACTCAGCGGGTCAACTCGGCTGGATCGGGCTGACTCATCGGAGAATCAACTGTGAACTCAAGTTCACGTGAAATTTGGTGTGTTTTTCTTCCAAATTGATACACAAGCTAGAAGAAACTCATACAAGCCCCACACAATCGATTCCACACGTTTTTAGCCGGAAAAATAGCCCGAAATCTGAATTTGGCCGGAAAAAGGGAGTTATACTTTGATTCGGATTTGGGAGGATTTGGATGTGTTTTAAAGAGTTCTATTAGGTTTAGAACTCTCCCAAGGGTTCCCAAAGCCTATATATACCAAGAGATGCCAAGAAAAATGGACACGCAGCCCTAGAGATCAATTCCGTCAATTTCCGGCAACTTCCGATCACCGCCGGTCACTGCTGCTGCACCGCCGGTGCTGTTCTTCATCTACCACCGCCTGAGAAGACAACACAGCAACGTCCACAAGTGTTGCTGATTCAAACTGCTCCTGTTGCCTTAGCTTTTACACCTTTGTTGCTTAGAACCCTTTCTGTTACGGCTGAACCCTGTTCTGTGACATTTATATACGTATATGTTCAGCTGTTGCACTATTCTTTCACCTTGTAATCAACTTTTTGAGCAATGAAAAGATCTTTTGAGCAAGTTTTCTTCACCATGAGCTAAGTTTATTTACTGGGATGATGGAGAAGGTTTTTCTCTCAATTTTATGTGGTAAGTCTATTTTTAATTAATTATTTACAATTCTTTACTTGTTAAAATTGCATAGTTTCGAAATAGAAAAACGGTTTTCATTCAGTAGTGGTGTTTTTGTTTGATGGGTCATGCTGGGTTGACAACCTCTGATGTCCCATGCTTGTGATTTACCTCTGCTTGTTTGCATAAAAACCTATTTTGGCAATATTTGAGCTTAATTTATTTAAAAGAATTGCATGATTAATCACGTAAATTGTTAGAAATAACTTAATCTTGATTCCTGGTTTTCTCCATATTTTTCATATATCATCTCTAGTTTATTTTCCTGATTTTTATTTAATTAGACTAAGTTCATTATTTTCTAAAATCATTACCTTCACAAGTTCGAGAATCGAACACTTTACTTACCACTATTCTAAAGCACATCAATTTTTGGCGCCGTCGACGCGGACTTGTTTTTAGGTTTAGGGTTTTAGATTTATTTTTAGGTTTTTATTTTTAGTTTTATTATTTTACTTTGTTCTATTTTACGTTTCTTTTGGTATTTCTCTTTTTGCTACAGGTTGGATTTTGGATCGAAAAGAAAGTAAGCCAAAGTTTTGGAATTAAAGCTAAAGACTTGGAGTTAAAGGGAAAAGCTTAAAGAACGAAAAAGAAGATCGAAGATTTTATTTTTCTTAATTAGATTTTTAGTTTATTTTAATTAGTTTAGAAAATTGTATCAGGGTTTTTATTATTTCTGTAATTTTTCTTTTATTTTCGGACACTTTTTGGACTTTCTTTTGGACATTTTTGGACATTTTATTATTTTTAAACCCTACGGAAGGGTAGTTTTAAATATCAAACTGTGTGCAGGGAAGGACGACAATTACGATATTGTCTCGGCCCCTCGGGTTCGCACACTATTGAAAAGGATATTAGTGGCCCGAGTCGACTTCAACGGTTCATCGCCCGTCTGGTACGGGAGGTAAACTTCGACCAACCCACGAATCTCCTGTCAGTGGGTTTTCTGGACGCCTTTGTATGCATATATGTTGAGGACTGAATACGTACTTTAATTTTTGCATAGTAAAGGGCAAGGCCTGGCCATATAAGATAAGGTTTTGGATTTCATCACCGTCCCCTTCTTGCCCGCCTTAGGAAAACGAAGCCTAAAATCTTGACTAGAAAGAGACGTATAGGGTATCGAGCTTATTGGAAAATCGTTCAAAAGGACTGTACGAGTTACCTTATTAGCCTAACTCGAAGTTCAGGATAAATATTTTAAGTTGATTAGAGCCGCCTTGTAACCCAGGGAAAAGTGCCAAAGAGACAGGGTTATCAAAGCTCCTTAGAGCTTATCCTGTTTCTCTTCGACTTAATCTAATTCAGATCGTTCAAAGAGGTTTGCTAAAATTGTAACCAGTTGCTTTTTGAAAGAATAAAAGCTGGCCTAGAAACAATCTAAGTGGAGCCATCATGCTTGTTGTTTGCTAGATTTAGGTTTTGATTTGGTTGAGTCAGGGCACGATTGTGTTTGATTAATTTCTTGTTAGGATTTAATTTTTGCATGCCAAGAACGCCCTTAAGGTGAACTTGGGATAGAGACCCTCAAGGTAGGTTAATTAGTGGAAGACTTGTAGTTCACCTTAACCTTGAGAAGCCAACTGAGAGTGAACTAGTCACTCCCGAGACCGTGTCAGCAATGACATCTCTGAAGGATTTGTTGAATCCGACCCGGACCTCACGTCCATCTTGCATTAAGTTAGCCGCTACTGAAGCGAGCTACGAACTGAAACCAGGAATCATCCAGATGCTTCCATTATTCTTAGGGAAAGAAAACGAAAATCCCTATTTTCATGTTAGGGAATTCGAGGAAATATGTAGCACAATCAGGATTAGAGACTTGAATGACGAGTCTATTAAACTTAGACTATTTCCCTTTTCACTAAGAGACAAAGCCAAGTCGTGGCTATATAGCTTGGCTCCTCAGTCAGTTGAAACCTATGCCCAACTTACTTCAGCTTTTATTCAGAAGTTCTTCCCTAGGAACAAAATTTCGTCGGTTAGGCAGAAAATATGCACGTTTTCCCAGCTAGAGGGAGAGTCTCTGTATGTGTATGTAGAAAGGTTCAATGACTTATTGTCCCAATGCCCAGACCACGGAATAGAGGAGTTAAGGCTAGTTCAGATCCTTTATGAGGGTTTGGACAACGCATCTATAACCTTGGTCGAGTCTTTGTCAACCGGAGGGTTCGACAGTAAGACTCCTGCTGAGGCGATGAAACTTCTAAGTGACATCGCCGAGAAGACCCAGCAGTGGGAGAGCAGTAGGGAGCCAAAAAGAACAATTCTTCTAGGAAGAGGAAATGTTAATAGGGTAGAAGGATCTTTTGATCCAAAGGCCCAAATAGAAGCCTTATCTAGAAGGCTAGAACTGGTCGAAATGAATCAAGCTAGTAGTTCAGAGCCCAACCAATTCGAAGAGCAGGCTTTTTCTCTTTATGATAACACTAGATTTGATAACCATAGAAGTTCGAACCGTATTCGGAATCTTATAACCCTGGCTGGAGAAACCACCCGAACTTTTCCTGGTCGAAAGGCCAGGCTCAAGGTCAGTTTAGTAATGCTAAAGGTCCTCCAGGCTTCAGTTATAAGAATTCGGTTGGTCCAACTCAGCCCAGCAATGACGATAAGTATCAGCAGAGATTCCAGAGCATAGAAAGAGCTATTTCTAGTTTACAAACCTCAGTTAGTGACATTGCTGCGGCTCTGAGAGAGAGAGAAACTGGTAGGTTCCCTAGTCAACCCGAACCCAATCCTAGAGGAGTCAATGAAATATCGACTGGGGATAAATCATCCAGTCACGTGAATGCAATTACGACCCTCAAGAATGGTAAGGTAGTGGATAACAAGGTAACTAGGCCTGATAGTGAACAAACTGTAGTTCACCCTGATCCAATAGTTGAAGAGACTGAAAAAGCCTCTGACGAGCCTGAGGCAACCCCTCAGAGAACCGATTTCATGCCTAGAGCCCCATACCCAAGGTTGTTAGCACCTACTAGGAAGGAATCCAATTTTAATGAAATAATGGAAGTTTTTAAGAAAGTCACGATCAACCTTCCATTATTAGATGCAATTAGGCAGATTCCTGCTTATTCCAAGTTTCTTAAGGACATGTGTACGCGAAAGCGAAAACTTAGCGTACATAAGAAAGCTTTTCTAGCTAGTCATGTAAGTTCAATTATACAGAGTAGTACGGCCCTTAAGTACAAAGACCTAGGTTCCCCAACCATAGCTTGCACAATAGGAAACTACCGGGTAGAAAGAGCCCTACTCGATTTAGGAGCCAGTGTGAACTTACTGCCGTACCATGTGTACCTCCAGCTAGGACTAGGCGATTTGAAACCGACTCAGATGACTTTGCAGTTAGCTGATAGGTCTGTGAAAATTCCTCGTGGTGTCATAGAGGATGTTTTGATTGAAGTGGATAAATTTATTTATCCAGTGGACTTTGTTGTGCTTGATACCAGACCTGTGCCTGATCCAGAGAATCATATACCGGTTATACTAGGTCGCCCGTTCTTAGCAACATCTAATGCGATCATTAATTGTCGTAAAGGTGTTATGAACTTGTCTTTTGGTAACATGACTATTGAGCTGAATATCTTCAACATTAGTAATCAACCACCTGAGCTAGATGACCCCACCTTAGAAACCGCCAACATGATAGAGACCCCAGTTCAGGAGTCATTACCAAACACTTTGATAGAAGACCCGTTAGAAAAATGTCTAGCCCACTTTGGATTAGAGTTTGATGAGTTAGGCCCATCAGAGACCTTACCTGTGGTTGTAGCTTCAGATTTGGATAGTGACCAAGAGAATAGGCTAGTAACCGTGCTTCAGGACAATAAGAAAGCTTTAGGATGGACCATAGAAGATATTAAGGGAATTAGCCCAACAGTTTGTATGCACCAGATCCATTCAGAGGAGGAATCCAAACCGTCTAGGGAGATGCAGCGTAGGCTCGACCCATTAGAAGATCCATTAGAGAAATGCCTAGCCAACTATAGAATTGATGGCGATAATGATAGTGTTATTAATGAAGTGAGTACTTTGTTAGGTTCTGCACCACCAGATTGTACTTTAGAAGAAGCAATTGACTATTTTCGAGAATCTGACGATCCGGAAATGAGGGAAATTGTTATTAGTCTATCTAGAGACACTGAAAACTCTAAGTTTGGGGGTGACTATCATTCTCCATGTGCTATACCATTAACTCTTAGGAAGGTCCCTAGCTTGGGACCTGACATATGCACGTCTACCATTGTACAAGATCATCTTCGAGCTAGATCCAATGATCATCCTGTTCAGGAAGAAGTTCAGTTGCCAAAAACCAATCCTCTGGTCGATGTGGTTTACCTAAATAGGGATCAAAGTGTGTTCAGATTGTTTATCTTCGTAGCTTGCTGCTGTTTCCTTCTATTGTGGATAACACTATTTGATTCAGATGATCCACAGTTGTTTCGATTATTGCTATATGATTTAAGGAGGTAACTTATGCTCATGCGACACGGTAATATCTTTCCCTAATTCCTTTTCGTGCAGTGTTTAGAAACATTGAGGACATTGTTTATTTTAAGTTTGGGGGTATTGGGAGACTTTTTTAGGATTAATAAGATTTGGAATTTAGAAGCATGTGAACAATTCAGGGTGACACTAACCATTCTAGGTAGATGGAAACCTAGCCATTTTTGATTTAAGGATTGGTGTGCCCAGCTAGATGGTCTATTCATAAAGGAGACAGATTTCAGGTGTTAGAAATAACATGATAGTTGTCACCACCACATCACGTTCTGTTTTATTATTTGCAATTTCGTGTTTCTCTGAGAGTATTGGTGGGTCCTAGCATCGACATGTTAATTAGCACTGGAATGACATTTAGTGTGTTGAGATCATGCCCCACATGAATAATACGTTAGTGTTTTAGAGTTATGTGTGTGGTCCCCGTGTCTCCATCGCCTAAGCAGGCGTGGAATGCAGGATCCATGGGAACACACATGTATTAGGTGTCAGAAAAAAAAAAAAAAAAAAAAAGTTAGAAAAAAAAATTGAAAAAAAAATAGTATTTGGTATTTTAAAGTTCTCCCTGTCTCCGTCGCCTAAGCAAGCGTGGAACGCAGGATCCATGGGAACTTGTAAATATTTTAGTTAGTAGTAACCGTTGAAAATAAATGGGGAGTATCTCGACACACTAGGTTTCATCTCGGTACTGACCTTCAGACAGATATGGGACACATCGTTCGCCTTGGTCAACATTTGCGATCTTCTACAGTCTACTTTCATCTTCTAAGTTTTTTCATGTGATGGGTGGTTAGATAACTGTCTGAGTAGAACTCTGTTGTCTTAGATATGAATTTTAGTATGCTTGAGTTAACACTCGTGTACAGTGATTGGATCCATAAAGGGTAATGGTCCCTATAGCCGAATATCTGAGTAGCCAACTAACTAGCTTGTTTAGTGTTTACCCTTCATCGTTCACGTGTTGCTAAGATCCAAATCCAGGTTTTGTGGGTATACCTCTTGTAAACCCTCACGAGACAAAACTCGTCCACTAGGGACACCTAGGGGTTTAACGGCTTGCTGCATATGCTAAATGTGGTCGCGATTCCTGCGAAAGTGAGTTAGGATTTTTACTTTATTTTTAGAGTAGTTTGCTCGAGGACTAGCAGAATAGTAATTTTGGGGGTATTTGATAGACACATTTTAGTGTCTAAATTGCACCTTAGTTCCTATTAAGTTAGTATTCGATTTTGCAAATATTACGTGTTTTTATGCTTTTGTAGGTACAGTAGAAGAATAAATATTTGTGGAAAAATTGGCTCAAAAAGTGATAAAGGCACCCAAGGACAAGTGTTATTGGCACCCTTGGATCGGGCTGAGTTGGATCGGGCCAACTCAGCGGGTCAACTCGGCTGGATCGGGCTGACTCATCGGAGAATCAACTGTGAACTCAAGTTCACGTGAAATTTGGTGTGTTTTGCTTCCAAATTGATACACAAGCTAGAAGAAACTCATACAAGCCCCACACAATCGATTCCAAACGTTTTTAGCCGGAAAAATAGCCCGAAATCTGAATTTGGCCGGAAAAAGGGAGTTATACTTTGATTCGGATTTGGGAGGATTTGGATGTGTTTTAAAGAGTTCTATTAGGTTTAGAACTCTCCCAAGGGTTCCCAAAGCCTATATATACCAAGAGATGCCAAGAAAAATGGACACGCAGCCCTAGAGATCAATTCCGTCAATTTCCGGCAACTTCCGATCACCGCCGGTCACTGCTGCTGCACCGCCGGTGCTGTTCTTCATCTACCACCGCCTGAGAAGACAACACAGCAACGTCCACAAGTGTTGCTGATTCAAACTGCTCCTGTTGCCTTAGCTTTTGAACCTTTGTTGCTTAGAACCCTTTCTGTTACGGCTGAACCCTGTTCTGTGACATTTATATACGTATATGTTCAGCTGTTGCACTATTCTTTCACCTTGTAATCAACTTTTTGAGCAATGAAAAGATCTTTTGAGCAAGTTTTCTTCACCATGAGCTAAGTTTATTTACTGGGATGATGGAGAAGGTTTTTCTCTCAATTTTATGTGGTAAGTCTATTTTTAATTAATTATTTACAATTCTTTACTTGTTAAAATTGCATAGTTTCGAAATAGAAAAACGGTTTTCATTCAGTAGTGGTGTTTTTGTTTGATGGGTCATGCTGGGTTGACAACCTCTGATATCCCATGCTTGTGATTTACCTCTGCTTGTTTGCATAAAAACCTATTTTGGCAATATTTGAGCTTAATTTATTTAAAAGAATTGCATGATTAATCACGTAAATTGTTAGAAATAACTTAATCTTGATTCCTGGTTTTCTCCATATTTTTCATATATCATATCTAGTTTATTTTCCTGATTTTTATTTAATTAGACTAAGTTCATTATTTTCTAAAATCATTACCTTCACAAGTTCGAGAATCGAACACTTTACTTACCACTATTCTAAAGCACATCATATATCTGTGGAGTAATAATTACAGCAGCCACTCTTACTGGTCAGGTTCAGTCGGCAACTTCAGTGCCTCCTGCTGTGTCTCCAGCATCAGCTGTGTCTCAATCACCATCTACTCTTGCATTTTCTCCTGTTGAAATGGTTACTTGAAATGTGTAATTATTGAAATTATTCATGATGAAGGACGTGGTGTACCATTAACCAGAGTTACTTTCCGTCATCCATTTAGGTACAAGCATCAGAAAGAGTTGTTTGTTGCAGCTGAGGGAGCTATTGTTTGCAATGTTGAACATCATGTTGGTGATAGAGGTAATTTGGCTAGAGCTTATGGTGATTATGCTCTTTGTTATCAGTCACAACCCTGATAACAGAACCTCAAGAATCAAGCTTCCTTCTGGTGCCGAGAAGATAGTACCAAGTGGCAGACAGTATATAGCAGCCTCCTCTGACAAAGGCTGGGAGTTTGAAAGTTGGGAATTACTGGATCACAAAGAAAGCTAAATGGTTATTCAACATGCTAAAAGGGAAACCACCAAAATCCTTACCAGATCTTCTCAAAGAATACAGCCTACCCCCAGGCCTCTTCCCGAAGAACATAACTTGTTATGAATTTTTTATATCATTTGCTCATGTTGCCACTCCTTCAACTGCCTTACAAGGCTCAGATATATATGGTCAGGCTACATCAAATCTTAGCACATCATCATCGTCCTCCTCAAGAATTGTTCCTGGTACAGCACCTGCACCACCAGGCATATGCTACTTCTTCTATTGCAACATCACCTGTGTACTTGTATTGTGAGTTGTGTGAGGTGAAATCTCAAGGTTTCTATTCAAGCCCCCTTGAGCTTTAGGGAGGGTAATAGAATATGTACTTGTGTGAGTTTTATGAGGTGAGAGAGGAGTTGTAAGTGTGTGTTATCACACGTGATAGTTATAAGAGAGTTGAGTATATAAGTGTGTGTTATCACTGATTGTCTCGGCTTATCTCGGCTGAGACAATCGAAATTTCCAATCCAATCACGTTTCGGAAATATCATAGATTTCGTCTCGCTAAAGTGCCGATGCCTGAAATTTCGGGGAGAACTCGTCCATCTCGGCCGAGATTGACTACACTTGTCGAGCTTAATTTTTTCATCATTTCTTGTTGTACCGTAAAGGGTGAGATAAAGAAGGAAGTAGATTGGAAGATCGAGAATACGACAGAAGAGAGCTAAGTTATAGATGGAGTAGTGTTGTGTTATGGTGGTGGTTTTATGTGGTTGAAGTTCATAAGGTTTACTAGCATAGAAACAATGAAGAAATTGCATCCAGCTCAGGATTGTTTGTTTCCGTAAATGGAGATTTGGGTATTGACAGTGAGCTCGAGAAGATGGAGATTGAAATGAATATGTGATGACTCGGTTGTTGTTGAGTTTGAAAAAATAGAAGATGGATTTGTTGCTATTAACTCTCATGGAAGTATAGATGTGATTCAGGTATAGTGTGGTCACTGGCAGAGTTATAGAAGAAAGCACAAGAAGGAGAATAAAATGGTGATGAATTTGTATTTGCTAGAAAATAAAACTGAGGAAAATATGTAACTGAGTCAATTGTCAAATTCTGGAAGTTGGGTATGAGTTGGTTCTAGAAATCAGAAAAAAAAAAAAAAAAAAAAAAAAAAGGGATTTCAGGTGCGAGAATAGAATTATGGACAATCAGTGAGAAAAGTGAAGATCTGAGTCGCTACCAATGTTAGAACAGGGAAAGAAGAGATGGGTACTGCTGGATATTGTGTCGCATTGATTTCGAGTTTTTTTAGTGAGTTATGATAGGCAACAGTTCAAGATGGATGAGCAGCTGAATTCGATTGTGAATATAGAATGAATAGAAGAAGTTGATGTTGTAGAGTGAAACTGAATTGAAGAAATTAGTGAGGGTTGAGTTGAAATGGGACGATGAATTTGAATCGAGTTAGAGAAGAAAATGGTTGTTGTTCTTACTTAATTGATTGAATGAATGAATGTTATGGTGATTGAATTGCAGGGAATAACAAATCAATGGCCTGAATTTGGACGGAAATTAGCCAGATACAGACGAAACTCTGCCTGATTTTCCTCCAGCCGAGTGAACTCACCGAGTCCGATCCAACGCAGTTGAGTAAGACCAATTAGTCGAGTCAGACCAGCTGACTCGGTAGCTAACTCACCTTTCTCTTCTTTGAGACATGACCCCCTTGACCGTCAGTTGACTGTTATATTTAACAGTTGACAATTACTTGACTCTGATGGCCGATGACAGTTTCCCAGTCACCTTAGATGTTTCCCGGCTACTTTTTCGGCTGAATGTTGGCCACTTTTCTAGACTTCTAGCGATAATTTTTTGGGCAAAGATTTTACATGGGTTTTTCTCATACATGAGCTACATGGGCTAGTAGATGGACTTTTTGGACTTGGGTTTTAATTTGGAGAAGGAAAGTTTAACCTAATTTTGGAAACAAGAAGAGCTATAAAAGGGAAAGTCTTCTACAACTTCTATACACAATTTTACAATCTGATTTTTGGGAGCAAGGATCCTCCATTCTCTTTCACGCATCTATGGTTTAAAATATTTTTATCTTCTTCTTTATTTTAATATGTGTATGAAGTCCATAGCTATGAGTAGCTAATTTTCTTTATTGGTTAAGGATTAAAGTTTATTTCTCAAACATGGTATTTGATTACTACACTAGTTTTGTCTCAATATTTGTCGTTTGTGATTTATTGTTTATAACTTTTGCATGATTTGAACACTTTGTTGGTTGAGTCCGGAATCAATCTAACTTGTTTTCATATCTAAAGCTAAATTAGGGTTTTCAATACGAAAAATTTGATGAATTTTTTCAAATAGCATAAGTGTGGTTGCTGCTTGTAGTGATGCATCCTAGCAAACACATATGAATCATACATTTGATAATTGAATTAGTGCGTTTTCCATGATTAGCCTTATTTCACAAAACGTAATGCTCATGGGGAATTAAAACTGATTAGTGCTTTTACACGTTGGGTTGTTCTATAGGTAGAATTCATACTCGCATCTTTTTAATTTGTTTGTGATGAATTTGTAAATAAACGAGATACTCTTGTGATTAAGGTATTCTAGGGTTTTTGACAATGAGATATTAAATATCAATTCTAGTTATTAATACGAATACATATTTGTGAATGATCCAATCCCTTAACCAATATATTCTCAACTCTTGATTACTTTCAACTATTTAATTATTTTTTTTTAGTTTTTTATTACTTTTATAAATTCTGAAAAATCCCCCTTGTTAATTAGGAAATTGAAATTGAATAACAACCTTATGTGGAACGAATCTTTCTTACCATATACTTAATTTAAATCTTTTATAAGTGGGAAAGTTATTATAATTTTGACGTGCTATGACACACATCAGTATACGATCTCCCTTGTTTGAAGTGAACCCCTAGGTATATTGGAGGGTTTGAGGTGATCAGCATCTTAAACATTCGTTGTAGATAGTCTACCTGAATTTGAGGAAGTCTCGGGTGGCGGATTATTGTAGATTTTGTCATGTTGATGAGTTTCCCCGAAAATGTAGAGTAGGAGTACAAATGTGCTTGAGATTTTGTGTGCTCTCTGTTAAAGCTTCGTGTGTGGTAGTAGGTCATCTATGTATGTGAGATGAAGGATCGGTTGGGCTTTGCAAGATATCCGGAGTCCGTTGATGTTATTCATATGTTCTATTTTTTCTTGGTTTGAAGAGGTGACCTCTGCAATGTAGTTAATATCGGTCATATCGGCCGATAATATCATTCTTTATTTAACCTAGACTATACACAAAATATCGGCGATACATGAATGTTCTGATTATATCGGCCGTATCGTACTGATATATCGGTCGCAGTATCGTCTGATAATATCGGTAAGGATACAAATGTATTTATTAATAAAAAAATTGTCCTTTTTTCAAATTTTTCTTCCCATACAAATTTTATGTTTGGGGATATTAGGTTATCAAGTGAAACTAGTTTATTTGATATTTTTACATTATAAATGCCTTTCATTAAAGCTTTGATAACATAATAAACATCTACCTATAAATTATAAAATTACAATATTAATTATGTATCGATGACAAAATCCAATATAATCATTTATCTAGGTGTATCGCACCTAACCTATACAAGACCGATACACGAATTAATTACTTTGATCTCTGCATAAATGATGAATATATACGAAATAAGAGGATCTCCTTATCTAATTTCTCGATTTGGGCTAATGTAACAATGTAGAATGTCGTTGACGTTCATCGAATAGGTGACAGAGGTGATGCAGAGGATAATATAATATGTAAAGGAGGGTGGGAAATTAATGCATAACGAGATTAGTTCCTATCATATTTTCCTGGCAGTTACAAGAATTTATGAATTATTTACATATCAGTTAGTTTCTTATCTTAAATATAACGAGATTAGTTCCTATCATATTTTCCCGACAGTTACAAGAATTTATGAATTATTTACATATCAGTTAGTTTCTTATCTTAAATATATGTCCAATTAGTATCAATAACTGCATGTAACTACTTACTAGTATTTAAACTCAAAATTATGTGTGTAAGAGTATGATATATGCTATTTTGAAAAGAACGAATATCTTTGTTACGTACTTACGTAATTCAATTTTCAAGTGTTTCTTTTGTACTTTTGTAGATTCAGAATACAATATCTTGAATTATACTTGTGTTTTGTGGATTCAAGACACATCATCTTGAAGATTCAAGGTCTACTTATCAATACTGATGCATCAATTGGCATAAGAGCAAGTTTTATCCTTGTTTTCATGGCTAATAATGATGAAGATGGTGGCGACCGCTCGACTGAAGATGTTCGGGAGAATACTGCGATGTTAGGGAATGTTGCTAAATACTCAAACGCAAATGATGAGGTCCATAAAGACGTTAATTAGTGACTACCATGACTCGTTTGACGAAGATGATCAGACACGGGATAAATAACGTCATCTTCGTGATGTACATAGAAAACATAATCAAGATGGTTCCAGCGATGAAAAAATTGATGATATGATTTTGTACAATCATGGTGTGAAACGTTATGGAGGAGAAAAAAAATATAATCGTAAAGGTTTTAGGATGAGAGTTGGTCTTCCGCCGTTCAATGGTCAGTCACATGTAAAAGATTTTCTTGATTGGTTGAATGAAGTAAAGCATTTCTCTAATTACATGTAGATTCTTTTTTTTTTGATCAATTAAAAGGAAATTCATTAAAGAGAGAAGGTACTTAAGAGGGGTGCCTCAACCCAATGAATACAAAAATAGCCGGAGAAAAAAAGAACCGAAGAGAGAAAAAGACCCAAGATTACGGGGGCCGAAAAATAGAATCTCATAAGGCTATTATCATATTTGCCGTTCGACCTAACATTCTTATATTAGCTTCGGCCCAAAAAAACGCTTGAAGTTTAACGTTTCTAATAAGGCTTCCCAACGGTTTCTTTTTGTTATGGAAGAGCCTTGCGTTTCGTTCTTTCCATATGCACCACCAAATTGAGACCGGGGCGTTTCTCCAAATTCTATTGAGTCTTTCGTCTCCCCAATTATAATTCCAAGACTTAACATTTAGAGTTATATCAGAAGTATAATTCCAACGTCCCCTACAACCTTCTACAAAGTACTCTCATATCCGTCGAATCCTCCAGCACTCATAGAATAAGCGTGCGCTAGTCTCGTCGTCTTCTTCACAAAAGCAACAAATAGTAGAAACTTTCATTCCCCTTCTTATAAGCTTACCCTTTGTCATTATCCTATCATGAGTGAGGAGACAAATAAAGAAGTTGATTTTGCAAGGGTAGTCCCGGCTCCAAACAATCTCGGAAGAGTAATTTGGTTCGTTTTGCTCTTGTTCTTTCCTATTACCTTCTTTAACCGTATAGTGGCCGTGCACATTTCCAACCCAAATTCGGCTATCCTCAATACCTTCTTGAATGCGGAAAGAGGTGAGAAGATTGGAAATGGTTGAAACTTCACTAGAGATGGGAGTATAGTACCTTCTTCGAGACATAAACTTCCACCGAATACTATTGCCTACCACTTCATACAAACTAGCCACCACAACGTCCTTGGTCCTTGAGGCTTCATAAGCCATTGGAAATAAGTCGCATAACCTCCCTTCGCCAAGCCAAACGTCTTCCCAAAATCTAGTTTATTTTCCTTCGCCAACTTTGTATCTAATCCCTTTTTTGAAATCATCAAGCTCTTTGTATATATTAAACCAAAGACTACCTCCTTTGCATCCCTTTGGTTGGAGAGTTTCCCAACCGGTGTGAGTTTCACCGAATTTTTCCACTATGATCTTCCTCCATAATGCATTTTTCTCTACTCCAAAACGCCACCACCATTTTTTAAGCAAAGCCGAGTTCATTTGCTTAGTTCTTCTTATACCAAGGCCCCCTTTTATCTTCGGTTTTGCCACCAAATTCCATTCCACATTGTGAATTCTTTTATTATTTTCATCATCATCCCACAAAAAATTCCTCACAACCTTATCTAGCTTCTTAGTAATTGAACAACGGGCAAGAAAGAGAGAGAGATAATAAATAGGTAAGCTCGTTAGGACACTCTTACTGAGGGTTAACTTTCCTCCTCTTGCTATCGTTTTTCCGTTCCAAGAGGTAATTCTTTTCGCACAAGCTTCAAGGATTTTTTCCCACTTTTGGGAGCCCCCTACTTTATCCCCCAATGTAAGACCAAGGTAGATACTAGGGAAGTTTGCATATTTGCACCCCAACATGTTTGCATAGTTTTCGGCTCCCTCTTCAACCGCAATTCCATATAAACTACTCTTGGAGAAGTTAATTTTCAATCCCGAAGTAAGTTCAAAACTAAGAAGAATATAACGAAGGGCGTCGACTTGTTCATCCTTGGCTTCTAGGAAGATAATAGTGTCATCGGCAAATTGCAAATGATTTATTTTTGTTCCCCCCTCTTTAACCGAAAATCCCGAGATTTGACCGAGTTCTTGTGCTTTGCTCAACATACAACTTAAAACTTCGCCAACAATTGTGAAGAGAAATGGAGAGAGTGGGTCTCCTTGCCGCAAACCCTTTTCGCTACCAAAATAGCCGTAAGGAGAACCATTCACGAGAACCGAGAACTTTGAGAAGGTTAAACAATTTCTAATCCAAGCTCTCCAAACGCTTCCAAACCCCATTTTGAAGAGGACTTCATTTAAGAATTTCCAATTTACATTATCAAAAGCCTTCTCAAAATCAAGCTTGCAAACCAAGCCCGGAGAGTTTTTTCTAAGTCTAGAATCAACGCATTCGTTTGCAATTAACACTCCATCAAGAATTTGTCTTCCCTTAATAAAACTAGATTGAGAAGGAGATATTAGAGAACGAAGAAAAACCTTTAAATGCTCCGCTAAGACCTTTGAAACAATCTTGTACACACTCCCAATGAGACTAATTGGTCGGAAATCTTTTACTTCTTCCACACCCGGCTTCTTGGGAATGAGAGCAATAAAGTTGTTTTTTAAAGAAGAATGGAGAACATTGTGGCTATGGAATTCCTTGAAAATCTTCATCAAATCTTTTTTGAGGAATTCCCAACAAACAATGAAGAACTTCATGGGGTAGCCATCCGTCCCCGGAGCACGGTAACTTCACAACCCTTTAATGGCATTCTCCACTTCCTCTTCATTAATGGCTCTCTCCAACCAAATACAATCATTTGCATCGATGCGTTTTAGGCTCATATTTTTGATCCTCGGGAGATTGTTTGAGGTTTCCTTGAAAACCGTTTTAAAGTGATTTGCGATTCCCAATTTAATTGCTTCTTTATTTCCGGTCCAAGTCCCATTAATTTTAAGGTTGTTGATGTTGTTTCGAGCTCGATGACCCTTTACCACACGACGAAAAAAATTAGTGTTTCGATCCCCGTCTCTAAGATATCTAATTCTAGATTTTTGTCTCAACATAATGCTTTGCCGATGATAAGCCACATCGAAATTCACTTTTGCCATCACAAGTAAGTCCTCTTCTTCTACGGAAAGACCCCTATTATCCTCAAGATCCTCTAATTCTTGTAACATGGTAAGAGCCGTGTCTAAGGCCCTATCGATACACCCAAACACTTCTTTATTCCATACTCGCAACTATTCCTTAAGAGCGTTAAGTTTCTTTTTAAAGCAATCGCCGGCAGAACCTACAAAAGAGAAAGATTCCCACCAATCCTTCATTAAAGGAATGAGATTAGTTCCCTCAAGCCAAGCTAATTGAAACCGGAAAGGGCGAGCGCCCCAATCCGAGTCCAACGAACATAGATCGATAGGGTAGTGATCCGAAAAAGGTCTTGCGAGTCTCTTGAGAGCAAGATTTGGAAAAAGATCATCCCAATCCGAAGAGAATAGAAAATGATCTAACTTGCTTTTTTTGTTGGGCGGTCTACCCCAAGTGTACTTTGAGCCGGATAAGGGAAGTTCCACAAGATCAAGATCGATACAAAGATCGTTGAAGAGCCTCATTGAATTTGAAACTCTACTACAACCTCTTCGCTCCTCCATGAATCTAATCTCGTTGAAGTCACCACCAAAGCATATAGGCAACCCAATCCAATAACCATGAAGAGTAGCTAGCTCCAAACAGAAGCTTTTCTTTTCTCTCGCATTGCAAGGTCCATAAACACCGACTAGCACCCATCGAGAATTATTTTCTAAGCTCCGACATTGAATACTTAATGAAAAAGTGCCTTCAAGAGAGTTTTCTACTTCAATCATATCCGGGTTCCATACCAACAAAATTCCTCCCGATCTTCCAAGAGAAGGAATTGCCATCCAATTACACAGAGATGGCCCCCAACATTGCCTCACAATAACATCCGTACAAACACTAAGCTTCGTCTCTTGAATCATGAGAATTTAAGGCTTCCATCTTTTCACAAGAATTTTTAATTTGGAGCGCTTGTCCGGGGCTCCAAGGCCGTTAATATTCCAAGAAATGATCTTAAACATCAAAAACTAAAGCGAAATATCCCACAAACAAAAAGAAAAAGAAAACAATACCACAAGCGCCAGTGGCTAGTGGCTTAGAAGTTGAAGGGAGGCACTTCAGCATGTGGGAACAACTACAAGTTTCTCACACGAGGAAAAGAAAAAACCAATTCGCTCTTTGTTAAAAATGAAATAGGTTGATGCGAAATAGGTTTTTTTCACTAGATTATGATCAATTCCTTTTTCAAAAATATACTCCCTCCGTTTCAGGAAAAGAGTTACTTTTTCTATTTGCACAATTATTAAGGCAAGATGAGAGAGAATAACTTTTGTAATTTATTTCCAGATTTACCCTAACAAAAAGTTTAATACTACATATATCTTTATGATGAGAATAATAACATTTCTTAAAATAATAAGGGTAGTTTTGAAAGTTTGTTATATTGAAAATGAAAGTAACTCTTTTGTTGGAACAAAAATTTAAAGAGAAAGTAACTCTTTTCCTGAAACGGAGGGAGTATAATTTATTGTCAAGGAAATAGAATTTTCAACCAATATGCTGCAGAGTTCTTCCGTTGACAGTCCGAAACAATCTGGCAAAGAAGAAATCATAACAAGTTGTTAGGTTTTTTAATAGGTTGACATTAGAAAATCATGATAGAGTTTCCCTAGTACATATACACGCCATTAGTGATGTTATACAATTAGAAATTAGGATAGAAAGCCAATTAAAAAGATCAACTAACAGTTATTTTTCCTACCCGAGAGACTTTATCTCCACCATATCACTAGAACCTCGTGAACTAACATCTGCACCCCAATCAAAATGCAAAGCCCCAATCATCCAACAACATATCCAAGACCAACAATATATTCACCATACACCAACAAAACCTTTTTAACCTAAGAATTCTAATGGAGCACGAACTTTCAGGGCAAACAACAACAACCCTTATACACCACCAACGATAGATAAATACTACCGATATAAAAACAGGCCACAAGTCCAATATATTATCCGCATATACCTCGTGTTAGACTAACAATACATGAAAAACTTATGGAGATGATGTTACGTCAAGTTATAGGTGTTTAAAATATCTTATTTATTATCTATTGTTTATATTATTTTTTTTATAAATTTTATAAATTTTATATTTTACGTTTGTTTTAAGTTTTTAGATGCTATGGAATCATGTGATGCAAAAGAAAAGAAAAATGAGCTTAATTCATTGCTTTGAAACTTCGGGAGTTAATGGATTTGAAGCTAGCAAGGAGAGAAGTCTTTAAAATGTCAAAAAGATAAAATCAATAAAGGCAGCCACGACTTCTACTAAGAGGCAGCTACATGTTAATTAGTGGTGAATAGAGATAAAAGGGCAGCCAAGTCTGGGTGCCGAAATCTGACTCTATTTCATAACCTAACAGCTAGGTCGAAGTCAGTTCTTTCTCCTCCCCTTTGTCTTCAAACAGCGAGCAGGTCACGACTGCACCAAGTCCACCACCGGCAAACTAGGGTTCAAGATGGTTGTTTTTGGTAGAGGTTTGTTGCTGTGAGTTCGATGGGTTGGTAAGGCTTGTAGTCGAGATAGGTTGAACGTGAGTGAGAAGAACTTGTAACTGCTGTCATGATTTGTTGGCAGTGGAATTGATGATTCAGATAGGTGTTGAACAAGAACAGAAGTTGTCGCTGTCTTGAAAGGCAGCGCTGAGATGGTTCGCTGGTGATGGTGTCATTACTGAGAATGAAAGAAGAGAAGAGCAGAAACATGGGTTTCTGTAGGAATTGAAATTGGCAACGAGAAATTGAAGAGAGAGGAGAAGATTCAGTTCACAAAGAAAATGGGTTCGAAGTATGGGTTTATATTTGTGAAATTGAAAACAGGGAAGAAGGTCAGGCTACTGCTGTTGATTTTTGTTGGTGAATGATGAAGCCTAATGTGTATTTTTGAGTTCTGGAATTATGGGTTTGTGATAATTCAAGTCTTGCAGGTTAAAGAGAACTCATACAGCAGAATGGATATCTCTGAGATACCAGTTTCGTGCACACAAGATGTTTGTGAAAAGGCCTGAGCCACCAGTTTACACATTCAAGTTCAGTCGCAACTAGGTGCTGCTCCAGGTTTGCCATTAGCTAGCCATGAGTCTGTGGGTCTCATTTGAAGAGTAAAGACATGACTTAGAAGCTTAGAGGAACATGGGCAGAATGGGTTATTTTCTGAATTTGAGTTTAAGAAGAACACGGCCGAGTTTATTTTGGTTTTGGTTAAGTTTTCTGGCCGACAAGTCAGGGAAGATTTGGAAATTACTGTCATTGATTTTGTTGATGGATGGTGATGATTGAGAGCTGTTTTTAGAATTTTTATTAGATTAGGAAACTAGAGTTTGCGTGGGGTTCAAGTTGGCAGCTGGGAATGGAAGTTATAAATAGACTTAGGTCTACAGCAAAATAAAACCACCTCTCGTCTGCTCCATCTCCCACAGAGAGGAGCTTCTGCTCCTCTCCAAATCCCTTCCACCTTCACCTGCTAGACCATACAGCCATCTCCATACCACAGCTGCAGTTCACGCATCTATCAACACATCAGCTTGAGGAGGAGTTTTGTGCAGTTCATATACCAACAGCAGAACCAAGCCAGGGGCAGTTCACATCAACACTAGGCAGCACCAACTACATACCATCATCAACAGCACCATCCAGTCCACTACTGCCACATATTGTTGCTTTGGTTTAGTTGATTTTATATTCTAGTTTTATATTTTCTTTTAATTGCTCATGAACTCTAGTAACTAAATATTTGTTTGATAAGGGATACTTCGTAACTATGTGATTTGAGTTTATCCAAGTTAATCTTTTTTTTGAATAATGTTTTATTATTTATCTTTTATCGCGCCTATGATCATGGATTGTTTGCAAGTTTTTAAGTGTACAATTGAATACACCCGTTTGCAATTCTAAAACTAGATTCTTGAGTCGTAATCCGTAATTGTTATGGTAATTTAATCACAAGTAGCGAAATATCAACGTTGCAATGGGGTGTTGTGGATTTTGATGTGTGAAAGATAACCCTAAGTTAACATGTTGAACTTACGAACATGTGGTTAGGATCAACCCGACTCATAGAGCATACCGGTCAATAAAGTTACACTAGAGAGCTTATTCAAAGTGGCTTGATTGGCTAGAAACGAGTAGAGAACTTATTCTACAAAGTGACCTTGGAATCTAATGGACTTGTTGAACTCATAACTTGTCTAGGGTTTTTAGTAAACGTATTTTGAAGAAGATTTCACTTGTATTCATGTTCACTAATGGAGAAAGGATCCTTAATCATTCTCATCCTCATATCACATTCTTTTACTCATTTTCGTAGATTTGCATTACTATTATTTTCATAAATTTAATCGACAACTTTAACTCAACGCTCCCTCAGGAACGAACCTGTTTATCATTATTCTACTAGTTAGTGTAAGAAAGTAAGGAATATATCTTTGACAAGTCTAACACCTCGGCCATCAAGTGAAAAAAATAAAGATGATGATGAAGATAAAATAACTTATGAGGACGAAGGAAATTCATTGGCCGTAAAGAAGTTGTTATTAACTCCTCAACAAAATTTACACCAACATCGGCACAATATCATCAAGACCAACTGCAAGGTAAAGTAACGTGTATGAGAGGGTAGTAGTAACAAGAATATAACTTTTATCCTTATGGTAAAAAAAAACTAAATCCTCCTAAGAGAAAATATCCAAACTCTTATTCTATGGATAGATCAAAGATGTTGGTGATGCTAAAGTAGATCGAAGATGTAGTACCCTTTTTTTGTTGGAGAACATTATATGGATGTTGTATGTTGTGATGTTGTAGATATATATGTCGGTCTTATATTTCTTTGTCGACCTTAGCAGTATGACGCTGATTCTGCTCATAAAAGTAAGATTTATATTTATTCAATCTTCAAGAATAGATTAAAAATTGTCCTTGCCCTTATGAGTGAAGATTTTTGTTCCAAAAGTCTAGTAGTAAAGAATCATAGTCTTCTTATTACTAACAATATTGTAAAAGAAGTATGTAAAGTATAAGAAGTCAGCTGACCTACATCACAAATACAATGTATTTGAAGTGGGTGAGTTAGTCAATTTCACTTGAGAGACAGTTTCCAACTGGTATCCACTATAAATTAAAAGTAAGAAGAATTGGTCAAGTTTGTGTGCACTAGAAAATAGTGACAATACTTATGTTGTTGATTTGCATGCTGTTATTTCTATTTATACAAGCTTTAATGTGAAAGATATTTTCCCTTACAAGGGCACTGAAGATGGTCTTCTTTTTCCATTGAACTCGAAGGCGAGTCTTTTAAAAGATGGAGGGAGTAATGCAGAAAAAGATTAATTCATATGATATTTTCCTGACGGTTACAAGAAGCTATGAATTATCTACTTTTTAGTTAGTTTCTTATCTAAATTATTTGTCTAACTAGTATCAATAACTTCCCGTAGCTACCTACTAGTATTTTAACTCAGAAATCTGGTGTAAGAGATATGGTACTTGTTATTTTGATAAGAAAGAAGTTCTTTGTTACATACTTGTGTATTATAAGTGTTTCTTTTGTATTCTTGTGGATTCTGAATACAATTTCTTGAATTACACTTGTTTTTTGTGTACTCAAGGTTTACTTATCGATACCGCTGCTTCAGAAACTCAAGTTGGTGAAGGATTTATTGATGAATCCTCAGTCTAAACTGTCATAAACGTTTTGTATATCTAGTTTTAAAGCAATATTATAACTTCTTGGGTGATAGATGAGTTTCGAATATCGTGGGAAAATTTCTCCAACAATTGTTATGTTATCATGTATTGAACGTTGTGGTACAAAGGTACTTTGGTAAGGGATTATTAGGAAAGGAATGAGTGGGCCAAGTCGATTTAACTGGATTTTGACAGTGATTTTGTAGGTTACATTGCAATAGGTAGTCGATTTCTTGGGATTAAGGTAAGATTTGTGTGATTCATGAGAGGTGCATAGTAAGGGTATTGAAGAAACAATGTACTATAACTATTATTTGAATATGAGTAGTATCAGAGAAAAACCTAAACAACTTACTAGTGTAACCATCAGGCCTCGGTGCACGTTTTGAGCCAATGAAGAAGAGCGCCTCCCTGTTTTCCTTGGTTTTGACCTCAAAAGTAAGCATGGCATACTGTATCGAGGTTAGCCCAGGGGTAATTATTGTAAATAGCTCTTCATTGATGACCGTGTTTGGAGCCATACAGTGTGTTGTGAAAGGGTCGATCAATTGTTTAATTATGTATTCCTTGTCAGTGATCCATATTTTGTTGGTCTTGTGGTTGTTGTATGTTGTTGCAACCTCTATGAATCATGGCTTTTGTGTGGAAAAAAAAGTGGTATTGTTGTATCCTAATTGTAATCATTGGATTCTGGATCTTTAATGTTGTCAGTAAGTGGCGTGGATTTGGATCAGAGCCATATGACTTATTATAAGATTCTTCTCCTTTTGTATCCAATAATTCAGGATTGGTCCCGTCTAGATCACACAATGATGTTGTGCCAGTTTAACCTGGGTCGCCGATTCTTTGATCATAGTACGAAGGTGAAAAAAGTTGTTTTGTTCCATTGTGTACAACCTGACTAGTTTTGATAAGTTTGAGATACAAATCAAGTGTTAGTTATGTATGTGCTTACTGGATCCAAGATAAACTGACTATTTGGTGAAGTTGCGGATCGGCTAG
>JAJJMC010007173.1:881549-1000394 GCA_023531435.1 Papaver californicum | reverse complement strand
GTTGATTATTTTTTCTAGTGAATGGGTCTCCTCGGAATCTCAGATCAACGAATCCCATGTCAACCTTCATAATTAGAAAAGGTATGGTTTACGTAAATGTAACTTGTCTACCCCCCTATTTTCTCTGACAGATCCGCGACCTCGTTGAAATCTATCAGTAAAAGCCAAGGAATGTCCGGGGAAGGGAAAATTGATGAAAGTTATACCAAACGTGTTTTCTTGCTTCCTCATATGGTGGTCCATAGATGCATGTGCATAACCAAGATTGTGCTGGTGGTGGTGGGGTGACAAGCGCATGAGTGTAACTCTGGGAGTGAAATAGTATCTGAACGTTCAAATTATCCCTTCACAATAAGCTTAGTCCTCCACATCATCCAATTTTTAGAACCGAAAAATGATGTTGGAAGTGTAGTGATTGGTGCAGCCATGTGACCTAAGTTGGCTAGAGTTTCCGAGAGAAGAATAATAGATGACCCATGTAAGGAGATCATTCCTCGTAGTTGTTAGATCGCATCGGCTAGTTAACTCCTTAGAAATTCCAAGCCAAAATGTTCATCCCCATTTGACGAGGATAATGGATTAGCACCTATGGATCCAAGTACTTGAATCTAATCTCCAAAATGTTGTGAGTCTAGTCAAAGACTTCAATAGCATCGTATTGAGGTCTAGTGGATGCAATCCAGAGATAAACTGAAGTGGTAAAATAAGGAGTTAGACTTGGATTTGATTGGTTCAAATTTAGAAAAACAATCAAAGTTTGTAGACGGGTCGGAAGCAGTTAGTATGAATTGGAAGGGTTACATGGCTTGGTTAAGAGTCTGAGTTAGCCTACAAGGGCTGTAAACCGTTACAGAAACCCGTTAATTAAACTCAGTGTCAGTTTTGCTTATTGGCGGTTGTGAGTAACTGTGGGTGTAGAAGTATAAAAATGAAGTAAATTGTCTCAATTTTTGAATAACCGAGACTTCAGAAGCAGTCAGTGTGAGTACACGCAAATAGAAGCAGTTAGTGGAATAACTGGGGATGTAGTCCAATTATGCAGGAGGAAATTAAACAAAATTGATAATATTCAACAGTTGCGAAACCGTTGTCGAAGTTTAAGTTACATAGAAGTATGAACAGTTGTAATCCCAGAGTGGGAGAAGTATTCCTTGAAGTAGAATTAAGAAGTGTAATCCAAAGTCGATCACAGATAAGTTAGGTATTGATTTACTAAAAGGACTTGCAAACCCAAATGTAAATGAAGAAAAAATGTTTATGAATGGCTTTAATGAATCCACCACAGATGTTAAGGTGTAGGTTTAAAAAGGTAGTAATGAGGTTACTGATCAAATCCGATCAACACAAAAAGTATTACTGATAAATTCTAAAAGATATTTTATGCTTCACTATGAAAGAAATATAGTAAAGCTTATAAAAGATTAAACCAAATTATTAAGTATTATTTTGCAAAAATAAAAGACATGTTACTGAGTAACCGATTACAGAAGAAAACAATTGCGACTAGTTAAGCAATACAAAAGGCTAAATAACGGAACTGATTCAAGGAAGGTGGGAAATCCACCAGCCCATATATTAGTTGTAGCTAAAACAAAAGTACTAATGCTATACTCGTGAATAAGAACTCAAAATCTTCAATGGAGTTCTCTAGCAGTGATCATGTTTCTAGGGTTTTGATTGGTGTTCATGCTGTTGTTGATGGTCATTTTTTCCATTCGAAGTACTTGCTTGATCATCAGGATCCAATAAAACCAAATTTTAGGAGAAAAGACAGTGGTCCCATTATGCCATTGAATGGGGGTATTGCATGTTATAAGTTACATTTGTCTTGCAACATAGTTAGTGACACTGACTATATTAGTGTGCTCAGGGTAAAGGTTAAGCGAGGTGACTTCAAAATCCTCTCTAATTAACAGGAGTTCATAGCTATCAAAAGATGGTTCCCATAATTAAATCATTAAAGGATCCCACACACAGTTCTTGTTTCTTAAAAAGTACTCTGATCATTTCAACGTAGTATTCAAACCTGAGCAGATAATAGTAAATAACCATGATGTCTCACAGAAAGACCACCATGGATCCTCAAAAGAAAAATCAAGGTTGTCTAATAATAATGTCACCAAGGGTTAATTAGAAATATATGTCGGATTTGAATTATCAGTTGGGGATCTGTCTCATAAAGCTAGAAATTAAGGAATATGTTCCATACGTCCATTTTATCCGTTAAATGGATAGTTATACCCTTGTCCGAAAATGTTGGAAAAACATTGGAGACATGGTATTTTTATCCGTTAACTATTAATTGTATATTTTTTCTATTCTATTTCATATTTCATATATTGGAGAAATGTTGGAGACAAACCCAATTAAAATGGCAAGGGCAAAAATATCCAAAAATAAACCACACATGTTCATTTAACGGATAAAATAGACGTACGGAACATATCTCTTAATTTCTAACGTTATGGGATACATCCCTTAATTGCTAGTTCAAATCCGGAATATATTTCTAATTTTTCCTTTCACCAATTAAACACACCAATGATGTTGAGCTGAATCCAGGACATCCGGTGGTGGGGTAAAATAGAGAATATGATTTTCCTTACATGAATAAGATTTAATGAATGGTTAAGGTATTGAGACAGGTTAGCAACTTCATCGTTCCTTAAACAGGACATATAGTAAGGAAAAAACTGACAGAAAGAATGAAGTAGATAAGCAACAGGTTTATATATAAGGTACAAACAGAAATACAAACATATTTTGAGTAAGCTAGGTTTTGAAAAGGATGTAATGAAATAACAAGTTTGAGTAAAGTTTGTTACGGATTGTGAGGTATTTAATCCTTACGTTTTTTAGGGTAACCCTAAAAAAATTTAAGGCGAGTAATAAAACAAAATAGAGTCACTAAGAAGTAATACCAACACACCTTTTATCCATATATTTTTCATAATGACTAATCTATTCTTGATTAATTAGTGTTAGTTAGTTGTTAAGATTAATTGAATCACATCTAAATTAGTTTAGAACTTTGAGTTTTATTTTTGTGGAAGAAACCCTAGAAATTTGAATCACACCCAAATGAAGATCATAAAGCATCAAACAAATGAAATTTGAGTTTTATTTTTTTAACACCCTATTTGTGTTAATAAAAGCTCAAATATCCACTTTGTATGTGATCGTTAAAAAAAAGCTCCATTTTTGAATGCATACAACGCCATTAACGTCCCAGAATCGGTAGATAATAGAGTACGTTATCTACCGATTATACTCTTACGTTCCAAAATAGAAGCACAATCGGTAGTTTCGTGATGTTCATTATCTACCGATTGTGATAGTCGCCCCAAATTAATATTTTTTTTCAAAACTAGTAAAACATCGAATTTCTTTACTTTCACATTCGGTAGTTTCATGATGTTCATTATCTACCGATTGTGATAGTCGCCCCAAATTTATTTATTTTTAATATTAGTAAAACTTCAAATTTCTTTACTTTCACAATCGGTAATTTCGTGATGTTCATTATCTACTGATTGTGATAGTTGCCTTAAACTTATTTATTTTCAAAAGTAGTAAAATTTCAAATTTCTCTACTTTCACAATCGGTAGTTTTTATGATGTTCGTTATCTACCGATTGTGATAGTCGCCCCAAATTTATTTATTTTCAAAACTAGTAAAACTTCGAATTTCTTTACTTTCACAATCGGTAGTTTCGTGATGTTCATTATCTACCGATTGTGATAGTTTCCCCAAATTTATTTATTTTCAAAACTAGTAAAACTTCGAATTTCTCTACTTTCAAAATCGGTAGTTTCGTGATGTTCATTATCTACCAATATTGATAGTTTCCCCAAAAAATTTTATTTTTAAAATTAGTAAAATTTCAAATTTCACTACTTTCATAATCAGTAGTTTCCTGATGTTCGTTATCTACCGATTGTAATAGTTTCCCCTTTTTAAAAAAAAAAACTAATAAAACTTCGAATTTCTCTACTTTCACAATCGGTTGTTTCGTGATTTTCATTATCTAACGATTGTGATTGTAGCCCTAAATTAAAATTTAGCAAAATTAATAAAATTTAGAATTTCTCTACTTTCACAATCGGTAGTTTCGTGATGTTTATTATCTACCGATTGTGAAAGTAGCCCCAAATACAATTTTTACGAAACTTATCAAATTTTAAATTTTCATACTTTCACAATCGATAGACACGGGCTCATGTTATCTACCGATTATGCTTAATTTTTAGTACATAAATGCAGAATCGGTAGATAACGATCAATTTTACCTACCAATTATGGTTGATGTTCTTCATTTATTAAGAACATCAACCATAATCAGTGGATAAAATCACCGATTATGTTTCTGCAATTGTAAATCCTAGAAAAATTTCGATCAATTTTTTGATTTCAAGCAATAAAATCTAAGTTTGGACATAACTACTATCATTTTTCCGTTTTGTTTGCTTAACTTGAATTTGTTTTGATGTTCTAAGTTTCAACTTTAAGGTTAATGAATTTTGGTTTTAAGTTCAAACAATTAATCCTAAAGTTTGTTTGGTCGATGATGTTTGATTTCAATCAAAATAAAAACGATGGAAAAAAAAATTCAACCGGTAGATATAGAGAAGGAGAAAAGTAGTATTCAAAATGATTATGAAAATAAAGGATATAGGTTTAGTTTAGTGTAAAGGTAAAGGATAGTATATATATTTTCTATTTTTATGATAAGCCATAGCCACCTTCATTGGATGGGACTAAATTAGTAGCTCCAAAATCTTTTTGAGTCTCCTTCAATTGTGTGGACAGGGGAACAATATCATAGACGGTAATTAGAAAGAAAAAAAAATGTTACTGTAATTTAACCTAGGGCGAAATCATTCTGAGAGGATGAATAATTTTACTGATAAAGTAATATCAAAATTAGGTTTTCGCAAAAGAAAAATACTACTCTATGTCGCAAAGACCAAATCATTACCGCCAATTCCAATGTAGTCACCAATAGCAGAAACCCAAAACCATATAACCGAAACCAAGACATTAATTAGAAAATAAAGTTAATGGAACATGATCACAACACGAATCTAGCAAATATTGGAGCCTGTAACATCTTTAGGGCTGGTGGAAAGGAAGCTTAGCCCACCAAAACAGAAAGAAAAAAATTACAGATTTTGATTTTGGGTTTACAGAGAATAGGAAACCCCCATATATCGGGTTTGTTGTGGAAGACCGAGTTGTGTAACCCTTAGATGAATTTTATTTAAAATGGGTATTTGTAAATATTACACTATGTCATTAGAAATTGTTTTAATAACAGTTAATAACGATTATAAACATGGCTGTCAAATTCTTTATATTTTTTTGAGAAAAAAATAACGACACTGATGGGTTAAAAATTTATCAAATATTTTGAAGAAAAAATGATATTTCACTTAGCATAGTTCTGCACATGGTACGTTTTCCTACGGTTTTGGACGAATCCAGAACCGAAACTAAGAGGAACGATTTCTAAGTTTCTGAAACCGTACCAAAACATATCAAAAAAACTTTGGTGCAAAACAAAATTGTTTCGATCCAATATAAAAGAGTTAACAATAAAAAATAATATTAATTTAACGGTTTATTTTTTAAAGATATAAACAGATAGTATAATAATTAATTCCTAAAGATATTTGAACTTGCGCTCCTTTTAATTAACATATTAAAAGTTCCGACGCACATATGACACATTAATACAAGCACATAGAGTGCAGTTAGACCAAGATCTAGTGGAGATAAGATGAAATAATATAATGATATATATTAATCGGTATGAACTAACTGTTTCCAGTTATCTTGGAGGTTCATCAGGACCAAACTAAGATCTAACAGTTTTAAAATACTAAAATCATCCCAAATTAACTTTTGGGTAAATGGTTTGGTACAATATTAAAACCATCCCAAATTAATTTTGGGATAAATGGCTTGGTTTGGTTCAAGGTTTATTGGTTTGCAATCCTTCTCACCAGCATACCGGAAGAAGTTGGGGATTCAATTTTCACCCTATCATATAATGGGCTTTCATGATCATAGGCGGAACCAAGTGTTGACTAACTTTAGTTTCAGCCCCTAAAATCCTCAAAACTATATAAAAACTCTTATTTTATACTCTCTCCGTTTCAGTAAAAATATTATTATCACTGTTACTGAAATGAAGGGAGTATACAATTTTGTATTTAATCCATCTAATATTTAGTATTTAATCCACTAATATCTACATGTTTATATGAAACTATTCTTTTAACCGCCATTTATACCAATTCCTGGTTCCCCTCGTTCCTGATGTAATAGCTCTTTGAATAGGGCAATATAAATTATCAAAGGTAAAAATAGCGTTAAATTGATTTTGCGATCATTACTATATGACTTGTTAGACACAATGCGAATTTGAGGTCACGTGTTAGATTTAGGTTGCAAGACAGTCTTAGACCAGGTTATAAAACCTAGGTCAAGAGATCGATTGGGTCTGCTTCATGCCGAATAAGCGATTCCCGTCTTGTCGATGACTAATTTGACTAGCCTTGATTATGTCCTGATATATGGATCTCAAGTTTTGTGCACCCAATGCATCCGGCATTAGTTGGTATCTACATGGCCCTTTTTCTGAAAAGAACTGTAAAATTCTGAATCTCATTCCCACATCACCTTACAAAAACTAAAAGGTACTTACACTGCAATTTCTTAACCGCTTATCGTGGTTTAGATTTGATTCAACAAGTGAGTAGCGTATAGGATAAACATGGTGAGAGCCTTCTGTTATGCCGATTGGCCACTTTAAAAACTTATATTTTTGGTTTTCAAGCCATTGTTCTCTAGATATGAAAAAATAACAAACATATAGGATGCAACAAAAACTTATCTATCATGAATAGACAAATATAACTTTGATCTTCTCTAGAAAAACGGGAGACTAACAAATCGAAAAACGTATTTACTGTTAAAGCTCTACTCAATAATCATTTATCAAAAACAAACTACTTAAATTGTCGATGTCTGTAGTATAATAGTAAAATCACTAGGTGATATCAGTGACCTGCTGAGATCGAAACTTGTCAGCACCAAAAAAGTTATCGATCAAAAAAAACAACAAACAAGCTCCTTTAATTCCAATAAAAATCCAACATAAATTATGTAATTCTAAGAGTTAAAAAAAAAAGGATTACAAATCAAATTTATCCAAAATTTTAATAAAACCCACTCATGAGTACCAATTGATTTTATCTTTAATGTTACCATAATATAATTTAATACTCTCTCAGTCCCTAGAAAAGTGAGAACGATATTATCTTTTCCAGGGACGGAGATAGTAATATTTTTTAGCTATCTTTCATCTCTAGAGATTTATTTAGGAGTAGTATTAGAGACTAGGACTTTAGAGGTCCGGGATCAAGGATTTAGAGCTTAGGACTTTGACCCCTAGAATTTGCTAATATAGTTAGTATCTGGATTATTCCTAGCAGTGTTCGTAGTATTATCATATTTTTACTTTTTTTTTTCTACTTTTGGTTTTGATAACTTGGATATGAATTTTATTTCTAGCCTATCCCAATTTATTTGGGACTAAAAGTTTGATTATTGTTGTTGTTTTATCTCTGGAGGAAGATATGTGACTTGTGATTTAGGGATTTTATTATTATTCGCATAAAAGGCCATGTAGATGCTACCTAAGGTTTGGTGCATTGGATTTTTTATTCCGTTAACCTGTGTTGGTATGGTTTAAATATTTTTCTTTGTATATGTCATTTTAGTATATCCCGTGGCCATGGGGTCGGGGTTTAAACATTTTTCCTATTAAGTTTGTATAACAAAATGTGCACAAACATCACCAATAATCATTGCAAGAGCAAATCCCGTTCTCAAAATGATGAAAGCGGTTTATATCTCTCACGACAATTTCCCGTTGGACAACCTTTGATATAAGCTTGATGGCAGCATGACAATCAGCACATATTTAAAGATTTTTTATGATGCGTATAGAGCTTCCAAGCGGAATACTAGCCAGCATAAAAGCAAGGGCTAGTCTCTCACTGTGTACCCATGAAAGGCGATCCTTTTTATCATCCTCAACATCTAGCAAAACAATGTTCCGGTCGGCCATATAACCTGCCTTCTTTTTTTTGATCGAAAAATGATGATATTTATTGAAAAGAAAAGGTACTTAAGAGGGGTACCACAACTAACTAAAGGCTTACATATGAAATTCAAGGTTTTTTTTAACATAACCTTCCTTCTTGATCTTTACATTTAACCATTCCAGAATCCCATTGATTAACTTCAAATCAAGATGCGATGTATCTCCTATCCTGAAACAGTGCACTTTACCTTGGCTCTCAATCCAACTTAGGACGGGTTCCTTCTTCACACCTTTCCTTTTCATTTTGTTCCTGGTGGAAGTTACACCACCCCAGTTCTTAGCGACTGCATACATATTTGATAGTAATACGTGAGTGGCATCATCGTGGGGGTCCATCTTAAACACACGTTCAGCAGTAACTCTACCAAGCTTAATATTGTTGTGAACGACACAAGCACCAAGAAGAGCTCTCCGCACCATGACACTAGGTTCAGATGGAATTTCGTCGATGAACTTCACAGCCTCATTAAGTTGGTCAGAATGTCCTAAAAGCCATACCATACGTGTGTATTGTTGGAGAAAATGAATTTTAAAAATATTTTATTGATCTTGGTATGATTTGATCTTAGGATCTAAGGGTTCTATGGATGCTCACTCATTTCCTTGAGTGAATGAAACTCTTTAGTTTAATCCCACATTGGGTAGTCTAGAGAACGATGTCCACTATATAACTATTCTCATATGGATAGTATGAAAAACGTGGGTGGAATGGGGTGGGAAAATAATATATGGCCCAACCCATTCAATATGCACATACACCATGCACCAAGCCCTATGTCTACACGAAATAATTTTTTGCAACAATTTTCTTTAGGAAATTAATTCCAAAAAATATTTTCGTTAAGAGTTTTATTTATGGGAAATTCTTTTGTTTTCGGTTTTAATTGTTTTACAAGAAACAAAACCTAGTTTTATAAGAAAACCTAAACCTAACTTGGTTTGCAAGTAACTCTCTCCTATAAATACAACTCTTAAAACTGTTTTCAAGATATCCCAGAAGCGGCTACTATCCTGTCTTCTTTTCACCATCTTCTCGCTTTGTTTTGCGCTTTTGAGTGTTTATTTCTCTTCCTTCCCTGTTGCTAAGTTCAAGAGTGGGTAGTTTATATTGTGCTAATACAAGCTATATCGGGCAATCTTATCCTGGACAGATCTTTGCACGTTGGGGTTTAGCATTGCTCTTCTCGAGTATACCCGCGATGCGTTAAGGACAACTTGTTGAACCTGTGATTCTGCCCTCGTAGTTGTCCGTGGTAGAGTTGTTTTTAATTCGGTTCTTTATATATTATTCTGATACATCTAACGCTGTTGTTCATTGTCCGTGGTAGAGTTGTTTTTAATTCAGTTCTTTATATATTATTCTGATACACAAAAATATATGTATCAAGCCCAACTTTAAGAACATGGCAATGTGTTTGCTCCCCTAATTTTATGCACTCCATCGTTGCACAAGCTTGTAAAACACTAGCAAGTGTGAATTGATTTGGAACCACAAAAGCTTTCCTCATCTGATTAAAGAGATCTGCAGCCTCTTCGCTTTGACCACTCTGAGAATATCGAGATATCATGAAACTCCAAAGAATCACATCCTTTTGAGGTGCCTCTTCAAAGATCTTTAGGGCATCACAAAAAATTCACACTTGGTGTACTAATCAAGCAAAGCAGTACTAATGTAAGGATCAAGCTCAAACTGACTTTTTAAAGTACACCCATGTATATATTTAGCAATACTGGCAGACCCCAAACCCACTAAAGCCTTGAGGGAACTATCAAAAGTAAAATTGTTCGGCTTCAGCCCCATCCTCCTCATACAGCAGAAAAGTTCCAAAGCTTCCTCAAAGTAACCATTTTCAGAATAACAAGCTATCATTCCGCTCCAAGAAACCATATCCTTTTCAAGTATCCCATCAAAAACTTATCTTGCATCATCCATATTCCCACATATAGAATAAGCATCAATCAGTGCAATCCCAACAAAGGGATTACTATCATGTCCAAGCTTAAAAATACAAGCATGAACTCGCAAACAAAGTTCCGCAAATTCGATACTCACAAACAACTTCAAAATACTAGTAAACACAAACGGGTTAAGTTCATGTCCTTCTCTATGCAATCTTATAAACAGCTCAAATGCTTCAACATATTGGACAGATTGCATATACCCTTGAATTAACGTAACATACGTAATCGTGTTTCTTTCAAACATTACATCAGATTTCACATACATATTTAAAAGAATATTCCAAGCAAACAAATCTAAGCAATTTCATTTCTTGATGATATTAAAATGCAGACTCTTCCCTTTATTTGGATCACTAAGAGCGTCCACAGAGGAACGATGAAATGTGGGAGTAAAGATCAAAACTGATCTTTGATCCGTGAATTCGTAGCGCAGTGGATCGACTGAATATGGTGGATAGTCGAAACTTTATACTGTAGCCGATTATAAGTAGTCGCAAATCCTGACTAAAACATGTTTAGTCGAGCGGGGTCGTAGTAGACCGTCTGGGGCTAAGCGTTCGCATAGCAATTCACCCAGAGCTAATCTAGGAGCTCGCTTCGAAACACGGGCGGGAAGCTAGTATTCCGCCTGATCAGGCGTTGTGCTGGGGGTTCGTCTACTTAAACGGGCTACTACAATCACGCCTACACACAAATGTTGTGCTAGTATGCCGCTCAGCTGAGGCAAACTCCTAGTATGTCGTCTACAACCTAACGTTGTGCTAGCAAACCGCTTATGGTTAGGCGAGGCGCTAAGACTCCGCTCTCCTGTAGGCGTGGTACTAGGAGTCTTTCTGGAAGAATATTACCGTTTTGTTACCGTTATGAACGGCTATTTTTTCATAATTGTCGTACACCTATAAATAAATGAATTTATATCTATAATTCCCACTTCAAATTCTATTTTTTACATCCATAAAAAAGTTTCTAGTCTATCGTATTTCTGTAATGTCGGGTTACAAAAAAATTAGGATTAACGCAGAGAATTTTACCCTAGATGAAGATTTATCGTTATGTCGAAACATAGTGTTACATTATCCAGCAAGGGGTCATGAACGTCGGATGAATGGTATAATGAGTATGCAATGGTTAGAAGATATTCATGCTAATTTTAGTAATAAAACTGGTAACCCCAATAACCGGAACAGAGCAGGGCTTTTTTGTCGATATATGGAAATCACAAGGGCACTACTATAATTTTCTTCTTTAACCACCAAGGTGAATGAATATCGAATTAGGAATGAAACTGATGATGACGTTGTTGCCAGATCTCTGGAGGAATAGAGAAGATGTAAACGTTCATATTTCAGGTACAAACCACATTTCGAGATCCTAAGGGTGATGGAAGAATACAATCCTTTTGTGTTTATTATTCTCCCAAGAACTGAAGAACGTCGTCCCTGTCGTCCTACAAATGGATGCTTAAGGTTTCACTATTAGGTTTGCTCTAAGTGTTTAAGTGTAATCTACTGATTTATTATATTTCATTTCCTTTAATGTATGCCTTTTCGATTCAATGAAATGATGTTACAAAATAAAGTTACTTCCGGTTACAGCAAAAGTCTGAGAAAATATTTGATAAAATTTTAGAACAACCAAACTCTGACAAAAGATAGCAAAAATATCAAAATCGGTTGACAAAGTGAGGAGTTACTTCCGATTACCTAATAGACTTAACGAACTCGTAGCCTTCAATAAATGTGTGAGATCCTCCTACAGAAGCATATGAAAAAGTCACATAATTCATCACTTTAACTATGTTGTTATTGGAAGACCAAACAACTTAGCTTATGTAAAAGATACTTACAAATTTTTGGATCGACAACCCTAAATGGATGGGGTTAAAGATCCGTTGTTGTATAGCTATATAATCAACTATTCCTTTTCGGATAAGTTGGTATCTATCATGAATTTCTTCAAGAGATCTTTGCTTTGGATTTCCATATTCTTGAGCATATTGGATGTAGATCTTACCTCAAAAGGTTTCATTTTCAACCACTCCAACTATGACATCTTGACGTAGGGTTTCGTTATGCCAGGTTTGGTTATAGCCAAGTCTTCAGCTGAATCAAATGTTTCCATGCTTGTAGGTAGAGTTATGAAGTGAATTACAAAGAGGAGATGAATAAATGGAATTTGTAGAGTGTATGAAACTAGGTGTATGTGGTATTTAGTAGAGAACACAATTGTATTTATAGGATAGAGAGAGAGAGACTTAACGGCTAGTATTTTCAAAAACTTGCTACTTAGCATGATTTCTCTTTATCCTATAGAATTGGTCAAGATAAAAAAACTTAGATCGAACAATTTGTACCCGTACATTCAAATGCATACTACTTAGCTAATTATTTTGTAATTTGTTATAAAAAAATAACATGAGCTAATAAGTAGAGCTAAACTCACTTTCGCAGGCATCGCGGCTACACTTAGCATGTGCAACAAGCCTTTAAACCCCTAGGTGTCCCTAGCGGCCGAGTTTTTTCTCTGGAGGGTTTACAAGAGATTTACCCCCAAAACCTATCAAGAGGATTTACAAAATTTTAATCATCACCAAAATCAGACCATAAGGTTCGATCAAGTCATTTCGCAAACGTAAATGAGTATCTTTGTCGAATACTGCACGTCTGCGTTCGTCCATTGCCATTTGAGAAAGTTCTGCAGTGTTGTGCCTAGAAATATATTCTGGTGCACCGTGGATGAATTGATCATATTTATGCGGCCAATCATCGGGTAAACGCTCATCCTCGACTATCATATTATGTAGAATGATGACAGTTTTCATTATATATGCAAATACGTTAGGATTCCACATTCGTGCAGGTTGCTTGATGATTGCAAATTGGTTTTGCAGTACACCGAAGCCGCGTTCTACATCTTTTCGGCAACCCTCCTGAATAGCCGAGAATTTCTGCTTCTTCTGAGAATCCGGATGTTTAATCGACATGACAATAGTAGTTATCTCCGGGTATATTCCATCACCAAGAAAATACCCCATATTGTACTGATTTCCATTGACAACAAAGTTGACAGTCGGTGCTTTCCCGTTGATTTGATTTTTGAAAATATACGAACGGTTCATCACATTTATATCATTGTAAGAACCAGGCATACCAAAAAATGCATGCCAAAACCATAGATCGTATGACACCACTTCCTCCAGGATAATACTTTCACTACCTTTGTACGCAGTATAAGCACCGGATTCATCCGATGGGAATTTATCCCATTTCCAGTGCATGCAATCAACACTACCAAGCATCCCTAGAAATCTCCTTTTTTGGTTCTCAGCAAGAAGGAGTTCAACATCACGCTTAGTTGGTGTGCGCAAATATTCTTTCTCGTACAAATGGACTATAGTCTAGCAAAACCTACTAGTTGCTTCCAAAACTGTGGTTTCGCCGATACGTAAATACTCATCAATTGCATCTGTCGCACATCTGTAAGCTAACATTCGAATTGCTACAGTAATTTTTTGGTGAGGGGTTAATCCAAGAACATCATATGCATCTCTTTTTTGAACAAAATACTTATTTACATCTACTACGTCTCCCAATATACGGTTAAATAATTCTCGCCGCATTCTAAATCTCCTTCGGAAAACATGAGGAGGAAACTTCGGGTTTTTACTAAAGTAATCTTTCCATAGAAGTTTTGCACCATAATCACGGCCTCTCTCTATTTTGATACGCGTTTGAGGCAAATCCATACTTGGACAGATTAATCCGGCAGTGACTGCTTGATTATTTAGGCTCAATGCAAGTGAACCTTCGTCTGATGAGTACAAGCTATTGTTATCATCATCAGACGATGAAGAAGAAGAAGATGGATGGGGAATAATAGAAGAAGAAGAACCATAGTACTGATTGTTATTTTGATAGTATGCCATTTGCTTTTTGATAGGTAAATTTAGATAAGAGTTTGTGTTTTTGGTTGTTATAATTCTTCCTATAGAGTGTTCAATTTATGGGGAAATTTATATAAGAGTTTGTGTTTTGAATTGACAAACGCATTGGAGATAAGAAATGTTGGTTGACATGACAATACCAAATGAAAAAAACTAGAAGGGAAAAAAATTTAGACTATTTGAATTGACAATACACGGTTGGTATTTTAATGCAAAAACAGAGTTATGGGGTAGACATACTTGTAAGTGATAAGAAATACCGGTTGACAAGACAATACCAAATGAAAAAAACAAGAAGGGAAAAAAATTTAGACTTTTGAATTGACAATACACGGTTGGTATTTTAATGCAAAAACAGAGTTATGGGGTAGAAAAACTTATAACTGATAAGAAATGTCGGTTGACAAGACAATAACAAATGAAAAAAACAAGAAGGGAAAAAAAATTAGAATTTTGAATCGATAATACACGGTTGGTATTTTAATGCAAAGAGTTATGGGGTAGAAAAAAATTTATACTTTTGAATTAACAGTACACGGTTGGTATTTTAATGCAAAAACAGAGTTATGGGGTAGACACACTTGTCAGTGATAGGAAATTTCGATTGACAAGACAAAACTAATATAAAAGATAAATTAAACTATTATAAATGTAAAAAAAGTAATTTCAAAAGACTATTCAAATGTCACAAAATAAAAAGATTTCATTTAAAATAACAACTCACTGCTAGACATTAACTAGTCTTCCGGATCTTGATTATCCGAGGCCGAGCGCGGTGGCATAAACGGAGGCGAAGATGGTCTGGCATTATAGTTATTTGATTGCATTGTTGATGAAGATCCCTGAGTCATGGTGTTCCACATCGGTGGTGGCATATGCTGAGCATACCCGTCAAACCCAATGGGTGGTTGTTGTTGACGAAAATGGGCAAGCTGTGAGTTCAACATGTTGTTTTCATTTCGTAGACCCTGTATTTCTACTTCTTTGGCAATGAAAGAGTCCATCATATCATTAGTTTCATTTAACGTAAATTCACGAAACGCATAAGTGAAATCAGTTAACTCCTGAACTAAATCATAAGCCACGACCTGTGATGGAAAAAATGAAATCAAATTCTAAACCATCATTGTATACTAAAATCAAATATTTTGTGTTTTGTTGAATACTTACGTATGGTAGCTGTTGTGGGGGCGGAATGGGTACATGTTCACGACGACGTGGGATGTTGTGTTTAATACGGTCACCTGCATAACCGTACGTTTCAACTTCCCAATCGACTTTCATGATATATTTGTACAGGTTAGTCACATGTCGCAAATACTCAAAATACATATCATAGTTAACGACACGTACTAATTCACTAGCAGGGACCTGACATTTTACGCTCATCTCCTCAAACACGTCGTCGCTGAAGTTGGAAATACAACTAGGCGGTTGCTAGGAACGCACCATGTTTGATTGTTCTGCCTCCAACACCGATCTCCCAGATACATGTTATTATTTATCCAAGAAAAGTACAATAAACAAATAAACCAATCAGTTAATCAAATGCCAAAATATTTTAAAAAATTATAAAGAAAATAAATTATATACTCACGGTGTCCAGCCAAGTGAATGTTGCCCTTTTCCTAGAGAGGTCTATAGCCCTCCGTCCAATTTCAGATGCCAGAACGTGCTCTACATTTTCCCACGGTTGCCAGGTTACAGAGTCTACAGACAACTGATTCAGATCAGTCCTTGAACGAACAATGTCAATACCCTTCCTCCGGCTCCCCGTCCACCTACGACTTCTTGGCCACTCTTGTTCACTCTCAGGTGAAGGGTTCCTTGGACGACAAATTCCCAGATATTCGTACCCCCAAAACTACAATATCATGACAACCAATGGTATAAATAACTGAGCAAAAAAAACAATTTAATTGAATTTATAAATAACACTAACAAATTTACCTACAAAATTTGGAACGGTCCGGCCAATGACTTTTGTATCATGCCAGATGCGGCGAGACCGGAATACAATTTAGAAAATACAGGAGAACCCCAGTCATACTTCTCAACTGCATCTAGATCCTCAAAAGCAGCTAACCATCCAGCATCAATATATGTTTTTGCATTAGAAAAGAAGAACTGACCCAAAACATACATATAGAAGGATCTGGCCACTCTATCAGCAAGTCTACTATCATCATTAGCCGCAGACAAGGTTTGTTGATCAAAATAAGTGCTGCTCAAAAAATTTACCGTAATTGCATCTGAAACCCACTGCTGGGGAATACGTTCTCTTTTACAGACCTCATTATCTTTAAGTTCAGGGAATATATACTCCCTGACATATTCAAATTGGAACTTCCCTGCATCATATGGAACAGGGCTACCAACACCGATACTAATTTCTGTCAGCATTACCCAATCAAGGGGAGTGAACCCACTCTCACCAAACGAGAAGTGAAAAGTGTTGGTTGTATCCCAAAAATGCTCAACAATATAATCAATAAGCGCGTGTGATGAATCAACTAGACCTATGGTCAGTAATCGGTCCCATCCTGCCTTTCAATAATATATTTGACCCTTGGGGCGTGTTTAATAATACTTTGGTAGATTTGAAGGACGGATTTGAGGGAAACACGATGTGAAAACTTGAATTGGGCGTCGGATGAATACGTAATATTGGTGGATGCGTGCTCCTCAGTATCTTCCACAAGTATATAGTGGTCCAACCCGGGAACATCGACCGTTGCTTCAATAATACGGTCTTCTTCTGAATCCTCGACTATTTTAGTCTTCTTGGCCCTCTTCTTTCGGCCAACGAATCTGGACGTCAAACTGCTAGACATCTGGGCAAACAATTCATACAACATTGAAAATCAAGAGTAATTCCCACAATTACAAAAAGATAAAAATCTAGTATAATTAATAAATCAACGAAAAACATAATAAATTCGTAATTACAAAAGTATTTATCTAATTATATAATCATATGTACCAACATAATAGTATCAAATTTCTTGAACAAAATTAATCATGAACAAAATACTTCAATCTCAATGCCCCAATTGTACCAAATATCATCAAAACTCCCCAATTGAAAATTCTACCCTACACATAGGTTTTAAAACATAAACATTTAAATTTTCCAAATTTTCTATACAATCTACTCAATTTATCAAAAAACTAACCACATCCCAACTAAAATTAAACAACAAATTAATCCATTATATCTTCAATTCAACAAATTGTCATCAATTTTTTGTACCCAATTTACAACATTCATAAACCCTAAAAATTATACTAATTCAATAATTACAATTTCTAATACCTAATTTCACAATCCAATGTTTCATACCCTCTAAATTATCTCATTTTCATAACCTAGGGTTTAAAAATTCAACATAAATATACAATTTAACTAACAAAACATAATAATAAAACATACTTTACATTTAATTTACAAAACAAAACTAAATTTAAAAAAAATTTAAAGAAATTAGAAATAACCTTGATTTCGCTTGGTTATCTGAAAATCCCTTTGGCGGAGACTGAAAATCGTAGGCGGGATGAAGGGATGTCGTCTAGGGTGGTGGCGGAATAGGGTTTGTAGTGAAATGTAGAAGGTTACAGTAGAAAAAATAAGGGTTTGCGGTATTTAGAAGGAAGATAGAATGGGGCGGGCAGCTGGCATCTCGCCTGGAATTCCAGGCGGCGCCCTAGTACACCGCCCATCCCATTCTCCTTACACAAGTGGCTCGCACAGGTGCAACACTTCCAGGCGAGTTCCTAGCACTTCGCTTGCCCAGGCGCGGTTCTGGCATAACGCCCTTGTCTCTGACGAACTCGTAAGATACCGTCTAACCGCAAGCGTGACGCTAGGATTTCGTCCAGTTTGAGCAAGACGCTAGGACACCGTTTAGTGCGAGCGTTACGCTACACTTTTGCCCGTCCACCCAAGCGACACGCTGTCATTTCGCTCAACAACAAGCGAATCCGTAGGACACCGCCCGACTATTTACGGCTATTCTTGGACCAGACCAAAGACGGAAAATTTTAGTCTTTTACTCTTTGCTCTAGTCGCATGGTTGGAGATGCTCTAATAGATGTACATTCCTTAAATATTTGTGCATACTTGTGAGAATCGAACTCGTTAAATGACGGGTCAATGTAAGTGTCACGGTCATCAGTTAGTTGTGCTGATTGGACTGAAAATCCACACTTCAATAATGCATTACTTAGTGTAGGTGAAATTCTGAAGGTCTTCCAAGAGGTAGCTCTGTACCCAACATATCTAATCATTACTCTCTAAGAAATCCAAGAGAGGAGAAAAAAATTTATTCGATAAATTTTCAAAATTTGGCGCCCTCGAGTCACTGGGTTCACTTTAAAGGGTAGTACACCCGAACGGGTTCCAATTCCAGACTTGGACTTGGAATTTGTTGATCTATTAAGTTATTTCGTCTCCCAAAAAAAAAAACAAGTAATATGAATGCCAATTGCCGAGTGCAACGCTGTAGTTTGCTGCAAAACTGTATCGATGAAGTTGTATAACGCTGCCATACGGTATGAAACATCTTCCAAAAAGTTAAAAAACTAGAGCTCGATCACAAAACATTGGACTTATCTTTATAGGTATATGTACTACACAGTAACATAGTTATCACATAAAATTACAAAATTGAGATTTGTAGCCTCTGAGCATCATTTGCAGTGAGTCACAGATTATATGAATGTAACAAAATTCAATTGGAGCCAAAAGTCTGAACTGTACATTAAGAATTTCACAACACTGAGCAAATAATATTAAATAGAAAAACTAGGTCACTCCAGACAAAAATCGAGCTACATTTACAAACAATGACCATGTTACGACAAGCTTTCAGAGGGATAACCTGAGTATGGAAAGAATCTATAACAAAAAATCATAATCGTTTGCCATTTGCTCCATTTTTCTTATCTTGTACAGATAAAGAGAGGGATATCGGTGCACCAATTTTGTTGGATCAAAACAAAAACATGATACAATTCTTAATCGGAAGTTATCTCTTGATCAAGTTTCACCCACAAATTCCCTTTCTGAGGCTGTGCCATGAGCGACATCTCTTTCTCACTCGAGCTTTACCCTGCCGTCACCCTGCTTCTTAGGCTCAGCAGGAAAGTACTTTATGCCCACAAGGTCACCGACTTCGCTGATAACCTGACAAAATCAATTTATAATTGTCAACACAACTTACAAAGTCGTCCGCCAAGTTTCTAAGCAATCATACTCATACTTCCAATCACATCATATACTTGTATAATTTTCAGATAAATTAATATGAAACCTACTCCTAACCACATTTCCTGTTAGGCTAACATGTCATGGAAATTGACTTTCAAAAAGCTTTCGCAAATTACTGGAGATTTGTAACTGTTTCATAATGAACAGCAGATATTTACCTCTAGAGCTTTTAACAGGTCTTCCCTGGTGTGAGAAGCAGATATGCAGATACGTGCCCTGGCCAACAATAGTGGTGTGGCTGGGAAAGCGACTGTGACAACAGCGACCTGCAATAGCAACATTGATGTAAGTAAAGAGATTATAATGTGCTAACTTGTTGGATACAGAATAACCAATTTAATGGATCTGATATACTCACATTCCGTTTAAGGCATTCTCGAGAAAAGGCAGGGATTTTTGCTGGATTGTAAAGCATGATGGGCATTACTGGAGAGTCGTTGTCTCCTAGAACCTCAAATCCCATCTTCTGCAATTCGGATCGGAAAAAGTTGCTGTTTTCACGAATACGTGTAAGTTTCTGAGCTCCTGCAGCCAAATAATCCAAAACCCGCTGAAGCTATATGATGATTAATCTTGTAACAAAAAGAAAAAGTTGAAGAACAAGTTATCCTCAAACCTCTACTAGAACCATCTTCCCCGAGAATAACCCTTATGGAAGATATAATCTGTTGTGCAGCAGGTGGTGAAATTGCAGTCGCATACAGATGAGCAGGGCATGAGAACTTCAAATATTCAATAACCTCCTGAAAATGACTAAACAGAGCTCAATACAGTAAATGCATAGTCTAAGCTTGTGGCAAGATATCCTCAAACAAAAGCAACAGAAGAAAATAGAATTGGTAAGAGGCTTGTCGCCATACTGTAAGGAGAACAAAGTCAATATCCCCAAGGATAGCATCGTAAACAATGCCATCAGGGAACAAGAACTGACACTAGCATTGCTTTAGTTACAAACAAGTAGAGCACTAAAATTTTGCACTAGTATCTCTTATGTGCATGTTAAAACATAACGTCATTCCCTCAAGAGATCATAATTCCTACTCATTGACCAGACCTTCAAACATAAAGGAAAATTACTTCATGGATGCAACACACAGATTTTGAAGCTTTAGCCCACCATGAAAAAAAGCGAACATAAAAAAAAATACACATTACACCAGATTAACAAAGAATCGACCAGGTTGTCATTGTAGCCACATTTTCCAAAGAATTTCAACTCAAACTTAGAACTAAAATAAGGTGCAAAAGAACATAATTGAAACCTTGGATGCTGCAATGTAACCACCACATGATCCAAAGGATTTTGTAAAAGTCCCCATCATTATGTCCATATCAGCTGTATCCACTCCTAGAAGCTCACAAACTCCTCTTCCTGACTTCCCAACTGCCCCAATACTATGAGCCTCATCCAAATAAGTATATGCCTGATTGAGGAAACAAAACAAATAAGAATAAACAAGATTCCTCGTCTTTAAGTATCCCAGAAATTGAGCTTGGCTTAGTGATGTTAACTAAACGTTTTTATACCATGTTGACACAATTAACTTATTATTACTATTTTCCTGTTAATTGATTATATTTATGATTTTTTGTCAAGGAACAGTTCTGCAGAGTGCAGAACCCATATATTGCTCTTTTCACTCAGAAAATTAGTACATTTGTAATAAAAGGGAACTTGCAAAACAGAATTATCAAGATTGAAAAACAAATAAATAAAAATTAAACACCAAAGAATGCAGAACAGTGTCAGAGCCACAAACCCTGTATTTCTTGCAGACTTGTATGATCTCAGGAAGTTTGCAGAGCTCTCCTTCCATGCTGTAAATCCCCTCTACAACAACAATTATTTTTTTCCAAGGTCTACGAGTTCTAGGCTGTCCAAAAGCAATTTGTTCTCTCAAAACTTCTTCCAAATGGGACGGTGCTGTGAAGATAGAACACATAAATAATATATGCATGAGACGATTAGAATAGTTTAACAGCATCGTAAACCAAATATAAGGCAGAAACTTACTGTTATGCTGGAAAACTCGAACTGTGGCTCCTGACCCTCGGGCACCATTAACAATAGAGTTGTGGTTCAAGGAATCACTAATTATCAACCCACCCTGCGGAAGACGTTAATGAGAAAGAATAGCACAATTGAGGAAAATATAGGGTTCGTAATAGTTCGAACTCAATCACACATGGAACATCCTCAGTACACAAAGTAAAATTAAGTATGTAAACAAACCTTCCCAATCAGGACTGGAAGGATAGCAGAATTTGTGACATATCCCATACCAGTAACCATAGCAGCTGGCTTTCCAACAAATTGAGCAACACATTCCTCTAATTCCACATGTAATATTGTTGTTCCTGATAGCAACACAGCATCACAATTTAAGCAGAAATGTCAATCTACAAATTAACTTGCAGTTTATTATACATACCACCGTCTACACGAGTGCTGCATGTACTTGGAGAAAATTTCTTCAATGACTCAACTGCACGTGGAGTGCAGTATTCATCTGATGCTGCAAACCCAAGGTAGTTGTATGATCCCAAGTTGAGACATTTACTTGTATTCGTGGTTCGTCTACACAGAATGCAAGTAATTGTATCACATCACTGCCATCTTCAACATATTTCAAGATAGTTTTTACAATGAACATATCTTGTATAAGAAGACAGCAATTCTCACAAAACTTTATGCCATCATCTTCAAGATATTTCAAAATAGTTTTTACAATGAACATATCTTGTACAAGAAGATAACAATTCTCACAATAATTTATGGCATCATCTATTTATAGGTATCCTTAGTATTAATTAAGAATATTACTATAAAAACTACAAAAGAAGTCGTAAACAGAAGTAGGAAACTCACTTGAGTGTCTTGTTACTATCATTAGAGTAACGCTCAACCACATCAATCCAAGAATCGGGCGCGCTTGCAATTGGTCGTCCAAAACAATCCTTTGATACATAAAATTTCACAAAAACTAATTTCAGCTTTGATCTTATCTAATCAACAATCCTACAATAGACACTACTAGTTACTTTGTATTTTCCAAACTCAATAATCTTTCCCGGATCAAAACTTAACTTTCCAACAACTAATCACTAAGCATTGTCTATATAACCAAACCAGCTAAATCCACCCACCATTCAAAATTTCACAAAATTATTCCAGATTCAATCGTAATGCTACAATAAATCGAAATGTACTAGTTACGTTGTATTTTCCTAACTCAGATGATAAAACTTAAGTTTCCAACAACTAATCAACTAAGTATCATTCACACACAGCTAAATCATCCAAATCCACCATTTTACCATTCAAAATTTCACTCATATGTTTATACAAATTAATAATTTTAATAATAAATCTCTCAAATCAACTAAAGATTCAATAGATAAAAGCTTTAGATATATAAACCAATGGCAAAAAAAAAAAAAGAAGAAAACTTACCTGAATACGAAGATACAATCGTCTAACATAGAAATCTTCAAGACCTAAACAAATCGGTGCATATCCCTACACATATCCAATCAAATATTAATTAATTAGATCATATAAATTTCAAATTTACCAAAAATTTGTGTTGAAAAGAAAAAAAAAATTACATGAAGATTACTATCTTTCCACCATTCAACGAATTTTCTGAATAGATCTCTAAGTTGTCCAAAAGCAAATAATAATCCATAACTAAATAACGTTGTTAAAGCAGTTGTATATGGAATTGTAATCATCTTCTTCCTCTTTCAAATCTCTCTACCTCTCTCCCTCTCTCTAACTCCCTAAATATCTCTGTGATTCAAATTAAATAAATTCTCAAATGATTTGAAGTCGAACAGAAAATCACAGATCTGAGATTGATTTCAGTGTAGATTTTTGATGTTTTTAGAAAGAAAAAAGATCAGAGAAGAGAGAGAGAGACCTGTCTTTTTGTTCTCATTGTAAAAGTGATTTTGTTGAAAATTCATGAAAACACGGTAATGGATAGGGATGAGCCGTGAGCGTGAGCTTACGAACCCAAATCCATCAATCCGACCTAATCCACCCGTAGTTTAACGGGTAGATATCTAACCCGTTTATAAACAGGTTGGACATGGATGTATTTTAAAAATCTAATAAATAATGAATTGGGTGCAAGTGTAAATATAGAAGTCCATAGGATATTCACAACCGCTATAATTAAGGGTAAATAAGAAATTTATAAAATACAAAGAGACATGTGTATTTTACAGGTACTATATAACTTTTAATATTTTCATTTTAGCCTAATTATACCGATGATTCAAATTGTCAAGCAAGCAGTACTGAATATATTCTTAAATTTTGTTTTTGGTTGTTGAGATGACATTGTTATAATTTTAGCATTGTTATATTATAATAATTTAATATATTAATTAAATTTTAGTAGTTTAATGTTTAAATTAGTTTTTTTGTTAATATATTAACTATTTTTACTTTTTCTAATAAAAGCATGAAATTCGTGGATTTACTCATATCCAATCCGTCCACCAGTCCATTCATGGGTGTTAAATCCACGGGTGATGAATTATACATGGATGCAAATCTAATACCCGTCATTTTGATGGATTGGATTTTGGTGGCACCAAATCCACGGGTTCCACCCGTTGCTCACCCCTAGTAATGGAGATAATTGGGTCCAAAAGCCCATCTAAATTCAAAAATTGGTACGGTCCGTCTCGCTATAATCTAATATTTTAAAGTTATAGATGAAACCTATTTTAAGGGTTCCTTAGATTCTAGAGGGTTGTTGAATAAGACGAAATAAATTATTTTGTAGTAATCAAAGAAATCATATCGATCGTTTGTTCAGGGAAACAAATCCCAGAATCAACACAATGAAGCAAGGATTGTATTGCAATAATTTTCAACACAAATTAACTAGTAGTGTTGATACTAGTGTGGTACTATTGCGTATAAATTCAATCACTCATGGAAAATAGTACGAATATTATATATATAGTTATTCAGCAAAGGGCCTAATTTTGAAGTTATCGCATTATACTCTTTTCCCCTCGTCAGTCCCTCTTGGTTTTTCCTTGTTAAGATTTTAACGAGGCAACATATGTGTGTCAAACTCTGTTATAAGTTTACTTTGTATCGTACTCCTTTTTTCTCAGTCCAGGTTTTGTCCCTCCGGGTTTCTTGACGATATTTTAATGAGACAATTGGCTTAGACACAATGATCATCAAGGAGAGAACTACATCTGAAGAATTATATTTGGAGAACTATATTTGAAGTACTATATGTGAAGCACTACATATGAAATCATACTACATGACCGCACAAGGGGGAGTGTTGTAGGACCTTGGACCCATGTGTGTGCGGACATATAGATATAACCAGGGTTTACCTCATAGCCTATATACAGAGGCTTAAACCTATGTAACATATAACTTATATGTAATGAATAAGAGTTCCTCTTCTCTTGTTCTTCCATATTCTGGTTATACTTCAACATGTTTCTTTATTTTTAATTAATGTTTCCTTATTTTAAAAAAGAAAATAGGCTATTTAACGGTTGATACCCAACAAATATCCAACATATTGGTTTGGTAGCCAACATTTAAAAAAATAAAGGGATTGTACCTTGACTAACCATTACCCTTAAAAGTCTCTATTTGACCAACCTATTTTTATTTATTATAATTTTCGTCAATAAATAATACAAACTTATGTATTTTCCCCTACTGAAAAGTCCTTTACCTAATGATCAGTTCATCAAAATGGCATCAACAATAGAATCATTCACATATGGAGATAGTTTAGTAGTTGTTGAGATCTCAATATGCTTTCCTCTGTGAAGCAATCTCATGGATATTAATCTACATAACTAATTCATACAAATCTCTTCGTTCATAGAAAAAGCATCAAAGAAATTAGAAGTAATGAAAACCGTGGAAACAAAAGTATCAATCAAGACAAATTGATGAAGCTTAATTTCTCTGGGTTTTTTTTAATATTTCTTTGGTGATCTAATTAGGGTTTTAGATTGTGAAATTTTTTGGTGAATTATCATCAGATGAAGCTTATATATTTATGTACAAGTATGTTTCTATTAGCAGTTGCCAAAACATTTTGTGAAATAATTTCGATAGAATTTATTATTTTTTCTTCTCTTATTCTTATTCAATCCACACATAAACTCCATCCATTCAAATCAGTTCTCGAGCTTCTCTGAATGTTTTCCGGCAACTAGGACTCATTGACGAAACCGATATTCTCTTTGCTCTAACTCCGGCCACAGTTCACTCAAATTCTCTCGAGTTCAAAACAATGGCAGCAACTACTTGTTTCCTTGCTTGAAAACACTATCAACTTCAGAATCAAGTCAAAACCTAGTCCCTTCACACTGTTACAACTCTAATTAACTTTTCAGAGCTTGATAATCTCTTCAATCATACAGTAACGGCATTTTATTATGAAGGTTGGTTAGGTAGCTGACCCTGTTAGTCCGTTTTTGTAAGAATGGGAGCATAATCTTTCTCCTTCTAAAATCCTCTTATTCTCGCTACCAAGATTAAATTCCTTTATATCTTTCTCCTCGAACACATCTAAATTTGAAACCCATTTTTCATAATCATATGAGAACTCTAAATCCATCTTAACTCAACCATTCAGCTTCCATATAACGACATCAAACACAAACATCTTCACTGAGTGTTTGGCTTTAAATTGTCCAAATCTTAACTGATATCTTCTACACTTGAATTACTGAACTGTCATGAGTCATCTATGCTATGGATTTTCCGCCTGTTACTCTAATTCAGACGTGAAGGCTATTATGTAGTCGCTAGTCGAATAAGAGGATGAAAGGAAACTTGACCTAGGTTTAGGTTAATGAATGTCTATGAATGGTAATGTGGTTCGGTTTAGAAAAAAAAATCAGTTGTTGGCATTGTTTCTAGAATTTAAAAGAGGGAAAGAGAATTATTAATTTAGCCCTAAATTGATTCTTCAATTTCCATGTAATAAAATTTATTTTATAAAATATAAAAATACAAATAGGATGGTCAAATGGAGATTTTGACAGTCAACGGTTAGTCTAGGTACCATCCCTTAAATCTTAGGTACCAAATGAATATGGTGGACATTTGCTGGATACCAACCGTTAAATAGCCCAAATAAAATATATCATATCTTATCAAAACTTTAATTAGAATATTTTTTAAGAAAAAAAAACACTTAGATATTTATAATAAAATAACTATTATCTTTTTATTTATGGGAATTAAGTTAAAATATATTTTCAATATAGTTTAATTAAAGAAAAAGGGATTATTTTTTTATCCATTTTGTTTTTCTAGAAAAAATAAATAAAATGTAATTAAAAATAATTTTTAAATTCAATTTTGAATTAAAAATAATACTAGTAAAGATAATACTAATGTTATTATTAGCTCAATAATATAATCACTTTTTTTTCTTTTGTCTACGGAAAAAGCGCGGTTGAAAATCCATTTAAATAAATTCAATTTTTAGACTAAAAATTAAAATAAGTATTAAAATAAATAATTTTAATAAATATTAGAATTTATCTGTCATGTTGTTCTAGTCTAAACAGAAAAAAATTTAAAATATTATATTTAAAGTTATGACTAGACATGATATATAGTCTTTATCATTTTCTTAGAATTAAAATCATCAAAATAAAAAACGGTACTAATTTATTTGAGAGTTAATCGTTAGTTATAACAAGCCAATTGTTTGGTGTGCTTTGTGCACACTCTTTAGAAGAATGTGCACAAAATTGGACTTTGGTGGGTGAAGTTAAAATAGAGGCGGTTTATTTATACCTATTTTAATTGTTTTTTTCTCGATTCTTGATATAATAAAAAATAAAAAAAGAATAGAAAAAAAGAGGGTTAAGAAGACGAGCTAACTGAAAAAGGAAAATAGAAATTCGAGATTGGAGAGGGAAAACGGCTGACGATAAGCTTGAACCCTTGTATATTTATTTGTTTCGTTTTATTTCACTTCATGTATAGGATTTTACTTTTCTAATTCTAGGGTTTTAAAATCATTTAATTTGATTTCTGTTTTAACTGAGAATCAATCATCTTATCAAGACTTGAAAGCATCAAAGGCTAGACTTGAAATTATCAAAGTCTTCCCTCTGTCTTGGGTACATCCATACAAAAGTTACTAGCCCATTGTGTGGAAGATGAGGTGTTGGACTTCTCTACTGAAAGTTTGGAGTTAGTGAATGAAATCCTTGAAGTTTCATATAAGTTTGGTATCCATAGCAACGTACTGACCTTAAGAAAAATTTGGAAAAATACCGAAAAGCAAGTTGACGGGGATGATGCTTTGACTTCAGAGCAGTATCAACAATCTTTGGATAAGGTAACTACTTAGTTTACTATATTTTACTGAACACTGTATGATGTTTATGAGTTACTACATTATACAATGGTGGAACCAAGATTTGATTTTAGGGGGTTAAATTTGCTTATATATAAACTTATCAAATTTTTTTGTCAAAAAGACATTTACGAATGTGATTACTTTTTAGTTCAAATATTAATATATGTGATTTTGGGTGTTTATTGTTGTTATATTTGAATGACAGAAAAAACTTGCCTTATATTAGCTCCCAATGAAGAGACAATGTCCAGTGCAAGATATAATCTTTTTTCCTTTTACTTTTTAACTTATTTTTTTGTTAAAATTCACAGTAAGTTAATTTGAGTTTGTTGTTATAAATATAAAGGTATTTTTATTCAAAGCGAAAAGAAAAAAATCACATTTATATGTTGAATGTGTTTTCAACACAGTTGTGTTTTAATACATAAGATACATTATCATAAACCCATCATTGTGATGGTATATATGTCTAGCCCATATTATTAGATTTCCAGAAAAAAAAATAGTAAATTTAGGATTCATTTTATGTTTTCAAATTTTCAGCATGACTAAACTAAAATTTCTCCTTTATATATTACTAATAAATTTACTTTAAAAAATCTATTTTTACGGTCAGTTTGTTGATGGCATTATTTGTTGCCGGCAATTACTCTTCGTAACGTTTTATGGTATTTTTTTCCTACTTTTTTTCTCCATTACGTTAACTTTCTTGTCATGTTTTTTGTTTTGTTTAACTTTTCTTATTTCAAACACATATTTATGAGATTAGGATTGGATTTATCATTGTTACTTGTTAGTTTAAAACAAAAAAAAAGCCGACGTAACTATATCTCAAGTAATAAATATAGTCTTTATCCCAATTATTAAGGTGGAAAATCATATTATCAGATTATTCTCATGTGAAAAAACAATATATCACTTTTTATTAGGTGAAAGATCCATTAGTCTTTCAAAACAAAAGAAAATCTATTATTTTGTTTGTTTTCTATATACAACATGGTCCAAACAATAGTTAACACCTACTAACAACTCCTTACCATAACAACTTCTGATACAAAAACAGAGTCAATAATTTTATATAATATCTTTTCATATTAAAAGAAGGATAACAAGTAAAAGAAATGGTCACGAATTGAATCAGCTTCATTTGTGGTGGCGGTAACGTCTTTCCGTTCTTCATTTGAAATAGGGCTGCCCAACGGGCGGGCGGGTTGGTTTTGAACCAAAACCAACTAACAACCCTTCTACAGGCGTGCGGGTTTGGTTTTGAACCAAAACCAACTACCAACCCGTCTACAGGCGGGTTTTGATCAAAACCAACTACCAACCCGTCCATAGGCGGGTCGGTTTGTAACCGACCTGAGTCGGGTCGGGCGGGTTCGTGTTTTTTTTTTTGCGGTTTAACCCGTATTGCATTGACAGACAGAAAAAAACTTGAACAGACAGATCTTCTGAACTGTCACAATATAACACCTTGTTTGGAGGTTGGAACAAGTAGCTGCGCTAATTAAAAGTAACTATGAAAGAGAATTTGAGAAAGAGAACAAAAAGAAAATACAATCATCATCTTCTTTTCCATTTCGTGCAAGTGTGCAACACCCTGTTATGCTAATTAAAGCCCCTTTATCAATCATCTTCAAGGTTCAAAGATCTCTTTCATGGGACCCAATAACTCTGCAAGAACCAGAAATAAAAGGTATGTCAACAAATATGTAAACGATTGAAGTGTATTAACATCGATTCATTATAAAAACATGTGTGCATTTATAAACACTGAGATTCAATCATGTAAGTTGTCTTTGGAAGTGATGATAACCAATCATGTAAGGTGGTTGTAAAAGCTGTAACAAAAAATGGAAATGTAACCAGGTCTGATAAGATTCCATTTTGTGCCCAGTACCCATACTACCAATCTATCTTATACAGGAAATGAGTTTTTTTGTAACAAGAAAAACATGTCTATTGACAGGAAACATTGGAGACCCATTAACTATCTCAAGGATGTGACAGGCACAAGCCCAATCATCATGGGAACCAAGTTATATGGCGGCTATGTTTTCACGACTAGTAAATCTGTATGTACTTCAACCTTTTTTGTCAAACCAATAACAATGTCAAAACCACTTATTAATAAATTATAGGAGATCCTACACAACAATCAAAATAAAATACTTTCACACTAAAACTTATTAATAAAGGGAACTGTGAGTAATATATAAGATTAACACAACAATGCTGACCACCAGTTAGGTTTCATGAAATTGATAACAATAAACCAACAATAATTTGGTCTAAGCAGTTTTATATTTGACTCTGAAAAAAAATCCACTAAGATTTGAAAATGAAAGAAATCATTCAACAAATTAGGATTCAAGAAAAGAAAACGCAAGAAACCTAACCATATCAGTGCACTTCCATAAGACCATTATTGGCTTTGTAGTTATCCATCCAGTGATAAAATAAGCTCCCATCATCATGGTCAACTAACTAATTGCAGGTCCACCTCAAACTCTAATCGTTAACTTTTGTATATTATTGCAAAATTGATTTTTTTGGCTTATACTCTTTTCATGGGTTAGATTGTTACTAAGTGGAACATCCACTACATGTAGTATTAGTACTATTCTCAAAAGATTGTGACCTGATTTCCAATAGCTAGTTAAACTTAACATCTAGGTGGACCAACAATCCAATAGCTAGTTAAACTTAACATCTAGGCAGTTCATTGCAAATGTATTAATAGTATTATACACAAAGCAGGCAACAATCCAGAAAAGCTTGAGATACCAAAACCCCTTTTGTGAATTTAATGTCTGTAACAGTCTATTGATCATGTAATGAACTTGGTATGGAGAAACACATATTATGCAAGCAAAACAAACAAATAAGCAAACCAAGCAGTTGTCTGTAACTCTAGAATTAACAGAAACAAGCAAATATGCAGGCAAAACAAACAAATAGGCACTGTGTACATCTTTATTTAAAATATGATTCATAAAATCGTCAAAACAATTGAACTATTCCTAGACAAAAGTATTCATAAACCCCCAATTTCTGATGAACCCTAATTTTCCCAAAAAAAGAGATAAACAACCAAATTCTGATGAAATCAGATGAACCACCACCTTGTTTGTCTGTTGTAAGCTTTAACTTGTATGTTGAACTTGTTGTCGATGAAATCAGATGAACCCCCAATTTCTGATGAAATCAAATGAACAACAGATGAACTTGGTTGTCTACCATACGATATAACTTTTAATTGGATGTTTGTCTGATGATTGATGGTGATGGCGAAATCAAGTCTTAGTTAGAACAGAACAGAACATCGATGGTGATGGTGATGGAGAGGCAACATCCAGCAGCGACGCGTGAACTTGAACTCTTGAAGTGAAGAACAGAACAGCTGCTGAACAGCAGAACGAGAAATGAATATTAGGTTTTTTGTTAGTTAAGTTTCTCTTTAGATGGATGGCTAGGATGAAAAATAGTAATCTCAATCAATGGCTAAAAATAATCGGTTTATACGGGCGGGTTCGGGCGGTTCATGTACTAAACCCGTAAACCGAACCGTGATGACCGGGTTTTTGATTTTCAAAACCATATACCAACCCGCGGCGGGCGGGTTCGGTTTAAAAACCCACGGTTTTGTCGGATTCGGGCGGAGTACGGTTTTTCGGGGCAGTTCCTGTGCAGCCCTAATTTAAAATGTAAAATAAATACTTATAAATTTTTTTGGGAATTTAATAAAAAATAGGTTTAAACCTTTGAAAAAATTAAAAAATTAGCGCGAAAAACAAAAATATAAATCTAGCGGTCCTAACTCTTTCCAAAATATCTCCATTTGGTGACAACCCAAGAAGGTCATCATTTGTGAATCACCGGATCTTCTTTAAAGCAAAAGAATAATCATTAATTTGAAGACCTGAAAATTTATAATTGTATGTTTTTGGTATTACATTTGAGAAGCTAAAAACTTAAACTAAGTATATTTTGTTTGTGTCAGTGTATGTTGGTCCTAACTGGGCTACTCAAGAAACTTAACCTGATAAGGCAACGATGACCTTTTTTTTTTATGTAGCCTGTCTATGAGACTATATATCTCGACAATATAATATATACGTAATATATAATTTGTAATTTTATAGATTTTTAAACCAATGTATTGTTACATCAAATTTGTTTAGAATAAATAAAAAAGTTAAAAACAAAAAAATTAATAGTTTTTTTTTTAACAAGAGAATGAGAAATTATAAACCATTATAAAAGTAAGATTCTTAGTAAAGGTGTTGGAGAAATAAAGTTTTTAATTACTTGCTATATTTTATAAAAAAATATAGAAATTAAACTTAATATGATTGTTGAATTGAAATTAAATGAGATAAAAATAAAATGTTGTTACGTACTATATATACAACATAAGTATGGTTGTACATGATTTCAAGTATGGTTGTATATAATTTCAGTTAAACCGTAACCGTTAAACCGAACCAAATAACATCATTAAAGGCAAATCGAATCAAACCATCACTATAATGATAATGGGACAGCTTAAAAAATGTGAAACCGACTATAATGGTTTCGGGGTTGATTCTGCATAAAATCCAACCGATACACCATTAATAAAACCGTTCATGCATAGTTATAAATATAATCTTTATATTTAATCTAAACCCTTCCTTTTACCCTTCTCTATTCTTCTATATACTTCCTTAAATATAATAATTTACCCTGAAGCTTAACCCTCGTTCTCTTCTCAGTTCTTATAGACAGACTCATTCATGGATGCGCTGCAACACCACCAGTTCACCACCACCACTATAAGCACAATAAATCATTAAATACTCATTCTGCCTCCTTCTTTTCTTCTTTTTCTTCTTCTCCTTCTTCTTTAACTGTCACAACTTTACCAGAATCACCATTAGATCCTCCACATTTTCAGTTTAATTAAACAAAAAAGTCCATCGGAATATTCATTAGAATGGGTTAAAAATTCAAATCATTCTATTTTCTTCTGATTTTGATGATTTAAGTTAGAAAATTTGAAATTTTAAAAATTAGGGTTTCATAAAATTGATTTTGTATGATTAATTTTGCAGGCTTCCGATTCTTTATTTGATTCAATGATGAAAGAATCTCGATCAACACCCTCTGTAAGTTCTGATTTGTTTCACTTTGCAGGCTTTTATTTGTTTGATTGTGTTATTCAAATGCAGATAGAACCATGGATTATGATACCTTTTTTGTTTATGAATTTGGCATGTTTGTTAATGGTGTTATTACTTATTGGATTTAGTAACGTTCTTTTCTCAATTTCTGTTGTTTATGCTTCTTGTTAGTCTGGTACTAAGTGGTTGTTATGGAAGCTTAGTAGCTGGATATGATATTGTAGAAGTTATACCTTGTTGGCCTTGGCGGAACCAAGGGTGGGCTAGACCTGGCTCTAGCCCCCCCTAAAATCCCAAAATCCCTAATTAGCCCTTAAATTTGTTAATATTTTATGTGTAATTCTTTATATTTTAGAATTTAGTCCCCCCATTTTTTAAAGCTTCAGAGTTTAGTCCACCCATCATCAAAAAAAATTTAGCCACCCTAACCTTAATACCTGGCTCCGCCACTGCTTGTTGGTGGTTCATACTAATCTAAGTGACAATTGCGAAAACAGATGTTTTGTTCTATTTTTTAAAAAATTTAATGTATATACTATGAACTGGGAGTGAAAGTCTTATATTCCATCCAGTGTAGATTCAGGAGCAAATGAGCATTACGTATTCTTGTATGGAGTTTCAATAAATTTAAGTATGCAACTATTTTGTATTGAATTTCTATCTTTTCCTTAAGATTATTCATTTAATAGTTCAAAGTTTTCTATCATTAGTAAGAATCAGGTCTATTAAGTGTTGTTATAGTCTCTCTGTCTTGCAATATCTCTGAACACTCTTTTATAGGTGTTAGCAAGCATCAAGGAGAACACTCTTTCATTGCATAATTACTCATGTTTGTTAGGGTAATCAGATGTTAATATGCATGATATACTGACCCTGTTTTTTAGTGGTTCATGTCATTTTAAATCATTGTTTTGCTCATTCTCTTGACCTCTTGTTACAATTTTGATATTCTTTTAATTGGCAGCTTCTCTCTTTTATTTGCAGATGATTAAAACAGAATATGGGTGGAAGTTGTCAAGATTTTGAGGGTGCTAAGATGGTAGCTTTGGACCTGTTGTAATTTGTGAAGAATATGTTAAATTAGATGGTGTAGTTGTTGCATGCCGTACTGTTTTTTTAAACCCAGTAGTCTTTTTTCCCTTACTCTACCATTATTATAGGGGTCTAGGGTTCGAGACAAAGAAAGATCAAGGCAACATATCAGTTTTTCCTATATACTTCACTGGGATCTGTTTTTATGTTATTAGCTATTCCGTTGATTCTTCTCCAAACAGGAACCAACGATTTAAAAATCTCATTAACCAATACAGTGAGCGTGCCAAATCTTTCTATGGATTGCTTATTTCGCCTCTTTCACCGTCAAAGTGCCTATGGTACCAGTTCATATTTGGTCACTAGAAGCTCATGTAAGCATTTACTAGTCATGCTGCATCCAGTACTCATTTTGTTTTTGAACCATGCAACCAGTGCTCATAACCACCGTCTAATTTTTAATATGTTTATTAAGAAATCGAACTTGTTATCTGTATTTTTCATATTGCACTTACTGTTTTTGATGAATATTGTTGAAATTTAAGTCTTGTATAAAGAGTTTGATCTGTCAAATACTTGAAACAGAGAACTGTCGGTTTTTGAAAACCAACAGTTTAAAACGGTGTAGGACAGTTTCAAATTCCTGGAAACCGTCCCCATGGTTTCGGTTCTGGTTTAGTAAATAACCGCACCGAACTGTGCCATGTACCGTCCTAACCACAAGTGAATTGTGTCATGTACCGCCCTAGCCACAAGTAAAATTGAGCTACCATGGGTTAAATCAAGGGACGGGCAAGTAAAATTGAGCTACCATAGGTTAAATCAAGGGACAGGCTAGAGCCTCAATTAACCCTTTCATAGGCCCATCCCAGACATTATAGATTTTGCTTATACTTGAAGTGGTTTAAAGTATTGTACTGTGATTTTGAGAATTTGTGCTAGTCTTGTACCGTGTAATAACTAGGTTATAATCAAGTTGTAGTAGATTAGATTTAGGTTGAAGCATGAGTGTGTCACTACAATTAGGGTATGCGATTATAGTCCAAATAAAGTGAAGGAGAATACCCAGGGATTGAGATAGGCTTATTCCAACTGGCTATCAGACTTGTATTGTGATTGTGTGAATCTGTTTTATCATTATTGGTAGTCTTGTACTGTGTATTACCTAGGTTATAATCAAGTTTTTCTAGATTCATCATTCAGGTTGAAGCATGAGTGTCATTACAATTAGGGTGTTCGGCTAGAGACTAGCTCCAAAACTCAAGAAGATTACTAAGGGGTTGAGATTGGGGTTTTTCCAACAGGCTATCACCTAACTTAGATGTCCGTACATTATTATGCCACCTCAAAATTGTGTCTTCTCTCTCGTTTTAGTATGATGTTGCATCCAAATAATTCTTTCTTTTTGATGCCACAATCACATGCATCAACTTGTAAGGTTCAATAGTTGATCTATATAGAATGCCTTTCTGTTTCGCACAGAACATTGGTGGAGTCCTGCACCATAAAACCTGATATAACTGCACTATTAATGTTATGTACCTAGTTGATAAGAAGTACTGGTGGCACCACTACAAGAAAAATCATCTTCTTCCATATATGAGTCTGACCCGTGAAATTGTTGTTCTGCTCTCAGAAGTGTTTATTGTTACTGTTAGACTGTTAAGGTTATCTCATTAGATGGATTCAGTTGTTGGACGGGAAATATAGAGTTAAGGAAACGAGAGAGGAAAAATATTCCTCAACCAGGCTTCACTTACGATTTTGTTGCCTATTTATCTTTACCCCCACCATGATGTAAAAAGAAGAGAACAATTATAATGTTTATTTGCACATGACTCAAAATTCCCAACCTCAAATGAATGAATGAAAAACTAAACAAGAGTTTTGATTGTTTAACCGAAGCGTTCAGTTTTGTAGCACCCACATGGCCCCAGCTGCCATATTAGACCGCTACAGTCAAAGTTAGGAATAAATAAAATACATTTTTATCAGGTAAGTAAAAATAATATCTTAACTTTTGAGTAGGCGAAAAATTATAATCAACTCCCTTATGGGGTGTTTGTACCGAAAACAAAAATCAATCTCTGAAGTCAGAAAGCTAATTTTCTTGCATAAAAATTATTCTGAAATTATGTCAGCAAATTGACTTTCAGTTTTTAAATTTTTTAAAATAACTTCTTAAAACATATTCAAGTATCCTATTTTTTGTTTAAAGAAATCACTCTAAATTTTTATCTAAATCAATTTCTAGCTTTTCGACTTAATTAAGTTGGAAAGTGACTTCTGAAATAGTACGCAAAAACCCTCTAGTCGTTTGACTACTTAATATAAAAATAATTATGAAAGGTCATCTTTAACTATATCAGTAAGCAAATTAAAACATAAAAGAAGGGTATTTATATAACTTGAAATATGAAGCCAATCAGACATTTGAATGGTGTACAAGTTGTTTGTTTGCACCTGACTCGGTATCTGGATCTAAGCGAGTCAGATGTTAGACCGTTTGTTTTCTGTTTTGAGTCAGATCTGATTTGATCTCTAATTTAAACCTAATCCCTGACTTAGACTCATTTGAGTCAGATATGTAGATGTCCTAACTTATGGGGACTAAATCACTGACTCATATATTTTTGAGTCAGTTGAGTCAGATCTGACTCAAAAAACAAACACAATGAGTCAGATCCAGATAAATCAGGTGATTTCTTTCAGATCCAGACGAATCAGATACAGATAAGTCAGATCTGACTAAAAAAACAAACATGGTAGAAGAGTGAAACTTGTTTTAACTTTCAAAGTCAATTCTCAGCTCCAACTTCCAACTTAAAATCACCATCTGTATTTTCAAAGGTATATATATCTTTCTACCCTGTTCTTCTTAAAGGAATTTCCGTATTTTTTTGATAATTTTGTAGTCTAAATTCAGTTGATAAGAATGAAAATTCTGATATGAATTGTTGTAATTTAATATGTTAAAGTGATCTACAAACGCTCAAGTTTTAGGGGAAAGTAGGATTTTTGGTTGAAATTCATGTTGTCTGAATGATTGCAGCGTGGACCGACTGAGTGTGTATTGAACACAGTGGAAGCATGTGTACTAAAAGTCTGGCCTGCTCAGGTAAGACAGTAATTCTGTCTGTTTAGTTGATTGAAGAACTTCGAAATTCTACTTTACGATTATCTGAATGAATGAACTTGTAATGCAGGATAAGCATTTCAATTTCATTAATTGTATGGAGACCTTTGTTTATAACGGCCAGCAATCTCAATGGAAATCATGTTGCTCAAAATTGGGGTATGAAGAAGAACCTATTAGTGAATGCTACAATAGTGGGTTGGGACAACAGGTATAAACTATTTTTGAGTTGCGTTTTGTTGTTTAGTTTAAGCTGGTGTGTTGCTTAATTAAACTTTTAGTTTTGCTGGATTCAGGGTTATATGTTCAAAGAAAAACGTTAACTGCTGTGTTATATGTTTGATGTGGTTGAAGTTGTTTGGCACATGAGGACCCAAGTTGCTATTCTGTAAGGTTTAAGTGAATAACATGTGCACTAGTACTTTGGTTGATCATAAAGCAAGATGGTTCAATGAAAAATGAAATGAGCGAACTTGGAAGAAGATTGTTGCCATGTTGGAAAGCGGATATGAGAACAATGCATTCGAGTTATTAGGATTTGGGCAATAGAACTTTGTCGTTTGAAGAATGCCATAATTGATAATGTAGTCAATATCATCTAAAACAAATTTATCTTCCTAACCAGCACACTGAGATGTTTGATTTTGTTGCCTCCCTTAAGCTCCTTTATGATAAATCTTTCTATCATGAGCATCCAATTTTGGCTAGCTATTTGCGAAATAATCTTAATTTTAGCAAAGCTAATTTGACATTTTGCATATCTTTGTTCCGCAGCTTGAGTTAGGATATGCAAAGGTACAGGTGATCTTAACCCCCCTCATAGATATGTTCCATGGGTGACTGTCAATGATGTACCACTCTACGATGTAAGTTTGCTTCTATCTCGTTCTCGCTCTCGTCATAGATGAACATAAAATTTACAGGGGAAGGTTCTTTATAATTGATTTATCTTTCTTTGCAGGAATATCGCAACTTCAAAGCATATGTCTGTGATGCCTACAAAAGGCACTAAGCCCGCAGCTTGTCAAGGACATCACCTCTAAAGCAAAATCAAACCAAATGCTTGAAGTTACCTTCATGGAAGAAACATCCCCAATGACTAAAGGAAGGTGCCAATTGAAGTTCTGAGTGATATGTTAAAGTGGTCCCAACATTACTTAATACTCCCTCCGTCCCGGAAAAAGAATTATTTTAGGCTAAAATAAAAAAGTGATAGTAACTTTTTTTTTTAGGACGGAGGAAATAAGATTTATAGATATCAATACTTCATGCTAGTCTCCTGTTATTTTAGTTTATGCAACTCTAAATATTATCTTGTACATAGTCACATCTCTAAATAATTGCGTTGTTTGCATTTGATTTAATGGATACTGATTTTACTAGTAGAACTGGATGGTAGCTGTGATTATTTTGTTTGGTTTTACCAAGAATGATGTTGCAGATCACCCATGACATGTTGTCTGGTGTTAGAGTTTGAGCAACATCTGTTAGAATAGTTAGTAAAAACTAATCAGTACAGCAGGCCCGTTTAGTTCAGTTGGTAAATTGCAAGTCGTTGGTTGGAGCCCCATGTGGGTGATCAATTTTATTTTATTTTTTTTAAATGGTAGTCATTGTTTCAATATCTGGTTCCGGTATCAAGAAAGAATAGGAAAATGTAAAACAAATTATTGTTCCTTCCCTTTAAAGAAAATAAATTTAGTCGCAGCAAAGCAATAGGCTGCAGTTTCTGGTAGTGCAATCCCTTCCTCCATTAATCTTCATGAAATGAAAGGTGTCGAAGCTGGGCTTATCATTGCTATTAAGCATGGCATGAGGAAAGTGTCTGTAGCATGAGACTGGCAGTGCAAATGTAGTAGCAGATTTTCTACCATCACACCCAAGAATATCCTAAAGCTAATAATAAGATCAAACATCACAAATGAAGAACTAAATGCAAGAATATGAAATAGACACGAAAGCTTTACGTGGTTCGGTGTAAAGCCTACATCCACGGAGGGTTCACTATGAGTATTAGGTTACAAATGAGCTCTATTAAAATGGAGATGTTCAAGTGAGCTAGAGTATCTCAACAAAGGAAGGAGGAGGAGAAGAAGTCCCCTATAAAACCTAATATAGACTTTTTTTTTATAAGAGAGAGGGTTAGATACGAAAATTACAGATTTATCCTTAGCTTACAAACTAAGCTAACAAAATTAGATATGGTGTAGACAAATCTATAGGAGCTAAGTTACTTCGACTCTAATCTCACGCCACATATCGAGTAGGATTTATGCCCTCATATTTTACCTCTTTTTTCTTAAGTATTGTTCGAAGAAGAATCCTTGGAAAAAAAATTCATCTTGGTGTGGGTTTTGGAGCAAGACGCGTGGCGACGAAGTGACTTAACTTCGATCTGGACTTGGAGTTTGATTTGGTGTTATGTCAAGTTCTGCTGCTTCGTTGTGACATATGGTTGGTGTCATCCCGGTGTGGAAAGTGCGTTGCGTACTTGTCATTGATGCTAAGGGGATTTTAGGCTCAGGCCAAAAAAAAAAAAAATCTTATTCATAAGCCCAAAATATTTCCTAGTTATTGTCGGACCCATAATTATTTGAAATTATGAAAAGAGAGAAAGAAGACACAAGTACCCTTAACAAGTTCTACTTGTATAACAAAGAAATTTCATATTTTCCCTCTTTTGTAAAGTGTCTGCATAACGCGTTATGCATCCTGTTTTTTCAGGGGTATAATTGGCAAGCAAACTAGAATATAACATTCTAAAAATACGTGCCTTGGAATTTTATAAATTTTATTTCGTTGGAAAGCTTTTAAAAAAATCTACACAACGAGTGTAAACAACAATAAATTTAGTTTTTTTTACGAAAAAGTCGGAGGTGATTGTTTTTTAAGGCACAAATTTCGAAAAATGGATACATAACCATTATGCAACCACTACAAATGATGCATAACTCATTATGCAGACACAACAAATGATGCATAACAAATTATGCAGTCATATTTTGGTTTATGCATCCACTAGTTAGGTTATGCAACTACTAAAACGATGTATAAGCCTAAAAATAACATTCCAACAAAAAAAAGATGCATAACACATTATGCAGCCACCACAAAAGATGCATAACATGTTATGCAGAAATACTTTGGTTTATGCATCCGCTAATTTTGTTATGCAACCACTTAAACAATATATATATACTTCAAATAACATTCGATTTTTTTTTATGCATAACGAATTATGCAACCACAACAAAGGATGCATAACACATTGTGAAACCATATTTTGGTTCATGCATGCATTAATTTGGTTACACAACCACTAAAACGATATATGTACCTAAAAATAACATTCTAACTAAAAAATGATGCATAACAAATTATGCAGTCATTTTCTCGACTTCATAACAGGTTATGCATCCATTTTTATAGCTACATAACAGGTTATGCAACTATTTTTTGGTTGATATAAGTGCTAACAAAAAATTTTGATGCATAATGTGTTATGCAACCATTTTCTCATATGCATAACAGGTTCTGCATTCGTTTTTTTTCGGATGCATAATAGATTATGCAGCCAGTTTTTTATTTCAGTGCTAACAAAAAGAGATTGAATAACTCATACGGGTCATTTTGTAGGTGCATAACAAGTTATGCATGTATTTTTTAATTGATTTAAGTTCTAACAAAACCGTTGTTGCATAATGCATTATGTTGCTATTTTCTCAGGTGCATAACTTTCTCGACTGCATAACAGGTTATGCAAGCATTTTTAGATGCATAACAGATTATGCAGCCACTAGAAAAAAAAAACTTACATAAATCCATAAATTACAAAGAATGATAAGTATTACAATTAAAATATAAATAGTACAACTACTTGGCCACCGGCAACACCATAATAAAATCAAATGAAAAATTTGTTTGTCGTTCCTAGATGGCTTCTAATTCTACAAGAGAAACTTCTGCAGCTGACTTCTCAGCCGCCTTGAGATTATAAAATCCAGAAAAAGTCATAGTTAAAATCATTTACAATCATTGAGGATCTGAAATAAGGCTCGTGAGGAGGGTCTTCCTTCAAAGTTTCATAAGCATAAGTAAGTAAGAATTTTATTCTTTTGAACGTATTCTTGCAGCTGACTCTTAAACACGTATCAACTTTACACTCCTGTAAAAATGACAGATGTGAGTCCCGAAATAAGTGTACATGCAACATTGATTTGACTATTTATGTTTTAGGCTTTAAAAATACAAGTGCACATTAACTAGGGAGGCCTACCAAAATAAAAGGGCTAAACAAAAGATGAAGTGGAAAAGCACTTCTGAGTACATTCCAATATCGTTCGTAGAATGATACATCCAAGTGCACTATATTCCACAGAATAAGTTCTCACGTCAATGTTCCATATGATTTCTTGATTTTACATAACTGAACAAACATTAAACAAAAAAGTGGTTGTCAATGTTTAGCATATCTGTATAGTCGATAATGGTAGTTAAGAATTAAAGTTAAAGCCTAAGTAAGAAATGCACCGACTTCAGATTGTCTTAAATGCATGCGTCACACTCTTCCAGAAGTTACAGGCCACGCAATTAGGATCTGCATCCTTGTGCATTTCCTCCATAACAACAATTAAAGCCCTCATGGTGGAAAAAGTCGTATTCATTTCTAATTATCCGAGCTCCAGTATTATGAGGAACTGGATGTGTACAAAAACTATGAATCTAAGCATGATTGCTAAATGCTAGACAGTTAAAGACAACAAGAAAATAACAAATGTATGTGTACTATAAACTTGTCTCTAAATACTTTTTGCAAATTAATTTTCAACCATGTATGTGTACTATAAACTACCTGGTTGATGTCAACATCCAAGAAGATGAGAGTGTCATATGTAATTTTCTTTAATAACATCCCGCGGGTACCAGAAGACACCATTCATAAATAAGCAAAACATTTGCGTATAAATGAATGTATCAAAATCATCCATGTTAAAAATATCTACAATAACACAAAGTAACGAGAACAAAAGAAATATGAAGTAATGTATCGATTTAACATACTCATTTGATGAATGCATGAAAAAATCCTCCATGTAAAGAATATACACTGCATAAATGAAAGTTGTCCCACGGAAGAATTTCACAACATCATCTTGATCTTGAAATCTAGTGGGTGAGTAATTACCGTTTATTTTTCATTTAGTGTAAAAACATATGATTGTTACCTGATTAATTAAAAAGAAAAGATCAAATCAAACCTTAATTTGTATATGTATTACACAGAAGTATGCAAATCTAATCAAAATTCATGATTAAATAGTAGGTAAGAATACTACTGACCTCGAGAACCATTGTTACTAGAAGAAAAAAACTGTAATGGTGGTATATCATCTTCGAATTTAGAGGTTGACATAGAACTGAAAATTGATAAATATTCTCAAGGAAAAAGATGAAGATTAAAATCAAAATACAGATCTAAAACCTAAAAACGAAAAATCAAAGTCGAACTAAACCAAAAATAAAAAAATCGATAAAATCAAGAATTGAAATTGTTAAAAACATTGAGAATCAGTTACTCCGTTGAAAGTAAATTTGAGCTTTCTCTTCTCGCCTCTCTTTTTCTATTCTCTATCTATTTGTATCTTTGAACAAGAGGGTATACTGGTCATTCAAGGAAAAAAAATCAGGATAAAATATAATTTTAAATAAAAAAGGGCTTCTGGATATAAAAAGTGAAATAGTTGGGTGCGTCCGTGAATTCCTTCGCCCGTCGGATTGTGGACGAAAAAAGTTAGAAAAATGGGTTTGACTGTAGATTTCACAAAACCATATCGTGAACCAAATTTAACCATGTCGCTAAAGTCCCAAATTTGCCGCATCGCGATTCATTGAGATTTAATATTTGCTTCCGGTTATTCCCAAACTGGTAGGGTTTATAATGGGATTGAACCTACATTTAATTGGGCTTCGGTTCTGGATTTCTTCGTTGATATCCAACCAATTCCCAAAAGGTTCAAAACCTAGGTGATTGATCCAACCATTCTAGAAGAAAAAAAGTGATATTTAAGGGGATTTTAGGCCCAGGTCCTTTATTTTTTATTCACAAGTCCAAAATATTTTCTAGTTTCTGTCAAACATTTGAAATTATGAAAAAACAGGAAGAGGACACAAGTACCCTTAATATGTTCTACTTGTATAACAAAGAAATCTCGGATTTTCTTTCTCCTCAGTAAAGTGTCTGCATAACACGTTATGCCTCTTATTTTTTCAAGGGTATTATTGGAAAGCAAACTAGAATACAACATATCTAAAAATCTATGCCTTGGAATTTTATAAATTTTATCTCGTTGGAAAGATTTTAAAGAGATCTACACAACGAGTACAAACAACAATATCAAATTTAGATTTTTAACGAAAAAATAGGAGGTGATGGCTCTTTCAAGAAAAAAAATCGAAAATTGGATACATAACCATTATTTTGGTTTATGCATCAACTAATTTATGCAACAACTAAAACGATGTATACATCTAAAAAATAACATTCAAAAAAAAAAAAGCATAATGAATTATGCAGGCACCACAAAGGATATATAACACATTACACAACCATATTTTGGTTCATGCATCCACTAATTTGATTATGCTACCACTAAAAGATGTATATGTGTGGAAAATAACATTCCAACACATTATGATGCATGACAAATTATGCAACCACCACAAAGGATGCATAACATATTATGCAGTCATCTTTGTACCTGCATAACAAGTTATGCAATCATCTTTGTAGCTGCATAAAAAACTATTCAGCCTTTGTTTGATTGATTTCAGTGCTAAAAAAAAGTTATTGCATAACGCGTTGTGGAGTCATTCTCTCGACTGCATAAGAGGTTATGCAGACATTTTGTAGTTGCATAACATAGTATGCAGAAAATTTTGCAGTGGCATAACAAGTTATGCATCCATTTTTGGATTGATTTCAGTGCTAACAAAAAAGTTACTACATAATGCGATATGGAGCCATTTCCTTGGATGCATAACAGATTATGCATCCATTTTTTTAGTTGCATAACATATTATGCAACCATTTTTTATTCCAATGCTAACAAATGCGTTATGTAACCATTTTTCAACTGCATAACAGGTTAGGCAGCCATTTTTTACTTGCATAACAGGTTATGCAACAACCATTTTTTGGTAGATTTCAACGCTAACAAAAAAGTGGTTGCATAATGCATTATGCAGTTCTTTTTTCGACTGTATAATAGGTTATGCAACCATTTATGTAGATGAATAGTAGATTATGCAGCCTATATGGCACAACAACTTATGTACCAAATTGGATGAGAAAGTAAAACTTTACGTTATAAAGCCTTGTGATGATGCGTGTATAAAAGGTTGTGACTGTCTTTGTGAGGCAATGGGAAGTTCCATGATGAATCAATATTGCGAAAAAGAAGTGTCGGGTGGAATATCAATTGTTGCACCGCGATTAATCTACAAGTTCATGAGGAAGAGGTGAAACATTTGAGTTCTTGGCAGGAAGAACAGTTCCAGGATTCTGAAATTAATGTCAGAGTGTGAGATAAGCATAGCAGTAGCAATCCAAACAAAACCTATCATCAAGGAAGCAACCCAAGCATACTTAAAATAGGTGAAAATACCAAAAAAGTTGGTTGCAATCTTAAATGCTAGCAGAAATGTGTATAGTTAAAGATTAATATCTTTTTCAGAAAATATATGCATTCAACCAGTTGTTAGTTTGTAAAACTTGGTCAATCACGAGGTATCAAGCAGGTACATTACACAGTTATGCGACAAGTTTTAGATACCACAAGTTCATTGGCCAGAAACTTGTTGTTCACATTGTGACAATGCTTGTAAAAAAAATTTATCCACAACTGCTGTATTAACTAGTGATGTTTATCTGTAGCCAGCTACAAGGATTAAGAAAAAAACAAAGAAATAGTAAGAAGTACTAGTAATTTCCTTCAACTGATTAGTATTTATATATAGGGTTGGTATATGCTCATGTTCCCATTCTCAAACATACTACAAGCTATATCCGCTTATTTTATTCCCCAACGTCGATCAACCTGCACCTCTATATTTTTCATTTTGATCAATAAATTTGTATTTATTTTAACTTCTTAATAAGCACGTTTCCTTAACTTTACAAATGATCTGTCTTACTTGTAACTTTTGGAAAGAATTTTACCTAAAGATTTGCGAGCAAAAGTTGAGGAAGGATGTGTTGGATAATTGTTGAAGGGAAAATACATATAATTGAGATAACATCCTAAAACAATATCAAATTAACACACCAAAAAAAAACAACTAAAAATCTCCAATTGAAATCCAAAATCAGCATCATACAGAGAAAGCCATAATTCATGTTCATGAAATCAACGAGTGATTAAGGAAAGGGAGAGATCGCGTGAACCTTGTGAGAGAAAAGAGATAAGAAATTAGGGGTTCTTACCTAAACTTGATCGATTATAGTGCTACAAAAAGCGAATCGACGAAAACGAAAATCAAATCAACAAAGGAGCTAACAAAATCAACAAAAACGAAAAATCGAAATCGAACCGGATGTAAGAAAAAATCAGAACGAAAACCTTAAACAAACCTTGAAAATTACCTCAAAATTGCAGAGCTCCTTCCCCTTTAAAAAAATATCGGAATGTGCTTTCGGAAACCTAAGAAAATCAACAAAAAAATAGATATAAGAAACCTTGAAACTAAAATAAAATTCGAACAAACAGAAGAAAAAAAAAATGAGAACGAAATTTGAAGTAAAAAAATCCAGAAAAACTTCAGTTGCACTCGTTGGTTTTGATCTAAGAATAAAATCCCCTCCAGTTGCTCTTCATCCTCCCGATAAAAAACCAGTTGATTCTAGACTACAAACACAATTACATGCTCAATATATGAGAGGGTAATTTAGCCATTAATGAAAAATAAAAAATAAAAAACAGAGTTTTTAAAAAGAAGACTTCATAATGTATTTTTCATAATACTAGGATGCGAGGGTGAGTTTATGGGTGAAAAAAGCTAGAAAAAAAGGCATGATCGTAGATTTCACTATTTGAAGCTCTTCTGGGCTTGTTTGTTATCCAACATACTTCAATGGGCTTAAGCAAGCTGGACTTTAGTTGAGTATACATACACGATGATACTTTGCTGCGTAAAGATGACGGCTTCTACTTGGGCTTCGGTTAACACAAACACAGGCTTCGCTTGACAGTTGATGGTGGGAAATATTAGCGAGATAACATATCAGACCCTTGCGAATTGGAAACAGCGAAGTAGATGCTTGCCTCATGACCCTTAAGGACTTCGCTACTATCTTCAACAGCCAAATGGCAGGCGAGGTGAATACTTTGCTTCATGTTCTTCTCTGGTGTTTGCTGGGCTAGGAGATTTTGTAGGCGAAGCTATTGCCATCAAGGACTTGAGGATTTCTTCATCGCAGGAACAAAATAAAGTGATGCCCAATTCCGTGTTTTTTCATAGCAGCCAGACAATTTCTCCAAAAATATTATTTCTGAACGAGATGTCGGAACTGATCTTTGCGAGTTAAAATCAGCAAAGTGACTGTTTTCTTTGCAAACTCTGTTTGCACAAAAAGGGATTGTCGGAGAGATCCTTCGCCGAAACAAGTTAAGGTGTTGTATGTTGGAAAATAATATATAAAATATAATTTTAAGGTTTTAAGAAAATAAATAATTTTTTTTTTCTTTTGTGAATGGAAAAACTATTAGTCCCACATCATAGAGTTTCCAATCTTAAATTGTTTTAATATAATATATAAGCTTAAGTTGTACTAGATTATTATATAAACAAGCTTTTCTCAATCAATAGAGATAATCGAAAGAAAAAAGATTTCTTCATATTTTTGGAGAGACCAAAAGAAAATTTTTTTTCTATTGTTTTTCTTAAGCTTTCGCGATTTTCCTTGAGGGTTTTGTTAGAGTTGCCAATCTCAAGTTGAGCATCTACTACGAGTGCTAGTGGTAGGTGTAGTAGGGTGTTTTATCCTGGAGGCATTCGCCCTGTGGAGGCTATAGCATCACTCTTGAGTATAGCCGGGCGCTAATGTCTTAAGGACAGTGTGTTGAACACGTGACTCACTCTGTTTTCCAAAGTTTTTCCATGTTGCTGTTGCGGAGATCTGGGGAGCTTATCCGTTTCGTCAAATCGATCACTTCCAATACAAAAGAGCTAAGTATCAATAAATTTTGTTTATTTGAAATTTCTTCATTTTGATTATTGCGCCCAACATTCTTAAGACATTACCTTTAGTAGTAATCAAAAATGAATGCTCGATTTGTGAATCGTTGACGTTGATATTATATTGGAAAACAAAGGATATTAATTGTGAAGTGAAAAACAAAATTGAGTTTTTTGGTCAGCTGTAGAGTTTCGAGTATATCTCTTGACTTAGAACGAATTTCGACAAATCCTTTTAACCGAATATAGTAGACATCCTGATAGTTCCCCACACCAAATTTCAGAATTTTTGGAGTTGTAAAAGTATTATTTAGGTATTTTACAAAACTCAGAAACGTTTCTGAAAAATTCTGACGGGCAGAAAAATATTGTTGACTAAATTAGTTTTTCTGGGGTAACCATATGTTTTTTGAAATTGTGATTCGAACGAAGTTTGTAGATCTAGATGTTATCTTCAAAACTCATTTTTTATTTTACGATTCAGAATTATGGTTTGTGAGATATGGTGTTTGTAAAAACATTGCGTATGTTTGTCCAGAATATCAATAACTGTATCTAAGCTCTAGATTAGTATGAGATCTTGCAACCATTTACAGTGGTACTTTTCACCTTGGATATAACCTGTGCAGTACGTACCGGCCGGTTACCGGAACGAAATACACTTAACCGGTAAAACGATATTTTTTCGGTAAAATCGGTCGATACGGACTAAAACCGGTTTTGCCCGATTTTACCGGTTCTATCCGGTACAAGATCTTGGTCGTCAGATGAAAAATCACATCAAATCCAATGGCTATAATTCCTCTGTGACAAATCAAAAGAAACAGTACTGATCTTCTTCTTCTTCCCTTGGAGAAACATGAGCCCGCAATGGATTCTTCATGACAATAGTTAAGGAACCATTAATTTTATCACCAACAGTTTCAGCTTTCCCATCAATGTAATCAGAAACTTCTTCAAGGTTACTGGGCAAGGAAGCAGGATCAAGTTCAAAATAACCTTCAGGGACATCTTTTCGTTCTCTACCATTTGTTCTAAATGAAGGAACCCTGTGAGAGAATATTAGCAACTGAAAACAGAAACAAACATAACATGTAAATACTTAAAAGAGAAGAGACAGCTGAAACAATACAAACCCTTGAACCCTAACACATATAGCAGCAACCAACCTAATATCCTCTTCTTCATCACCAACAACAAAAATCCCCAAACCCATCAATAAAATAAATAAATAGAAAAACCCCAATTTTGGCCAAGCATAACAAAGTCAAACTCAGCATTGTAAACAACTCACTAACCAACACAAACAGATTAAAAAACCCCATTTGCTAAACAATTTGAAATCAAAATAACTACTTACTAATTCTCGCTTCAGATGTGTGAAACTGAGATGAATCTCTCAAGTGTTGGAGAAGACTGAGCAGCGGGAAGAAAACCAAAAAAAGAAGAACAAAACAAATATTCATAGTCTGATTAGACATATCCATCTAACTCTACATCTTCAGTAACTCCATGAGGTAGAACAAAATGTGCAGGTGGATGTCTTGAATAATTTTGATTCAATATCATCAGAATCATCAGATATTATTGTGATTTCATCAAATAATTTTGATTGAATCTCTTGATATTTCACTAAATTAGCATGTCCAATCTTCCTACCTACGGCCCAGTAATGTGGGGGTTTGGGCAGAAAAGGTAGGAGTCTCAAATCTCGACCGTAGGTTAAGGGAGGAATACATGGATGGAATGTTGATAAACACATTTTTGTGTCTAAATTACACTCGATTATCTATTTTGAAAGTGTCCATTTTGTTCTTATTATGTCTTTTTATGTCTTTGTAGGTATTTTCGAGAAATAAATATTTGTGAAAAATCCGGCTCAAAAAGTTGTTAAAGGCACCCATCAAAAGTGATTAAGGCACCCACGTTTAGGATTGGGGCACCCCCTTTTAATTTCAAAAACTTGATTTTGGCGGGAAACCATTTTGTTACGGGAAGAAAGCTCTTGGATGCTCATGTACGTGATTTTGGGAGAGTTGGGTAATTAAAATTGACCCAAAGAGAAGTAATCAACTAGAATATCTTAAACACACGTCACAAACGTGTTTTAACCGAAAAGATTGGACACGGGAATAAATTTGGCCGGAAAATGGGAGTTTCACTAGGTTTCGGATAATAAGAAATTTGAGATTGAGTTGGACTCGTTTTAGGAGTTCTAATCAAATTAGAAGACTCCCTAGGGTTTGCTCACCCTATATATATCAAAGAAAAGCCAAGAAATCGGGGGAGAAAAGCCACAAAGAATCGTGGAAAAGTTGACAGAAAACCAAGTTTTCTGCTGCTGCCGAAGAGGAAGAACATAAGGCGCCAGCGAACTGTCGTTGATTTTGTCCCTGTTCAGTCGCTGCTTCAGCTGCTTCAACAGTTGCTCTTCTACTACACTTTAGGTCCGATCTTTTCTCATGTTCCATTTTCTCTCTGCTGTAACACTCTGAACCCTTCACTACAACGCTTATAAGCGTATCAAAACGTCTATGTTACTTCTTTTTAATCATTGGAAGCACTTTTTGAGCAATGAAACTATATTTTGAGTGTGTTTCCATTACAATGAGCTAATCACCATCACTGGGGTGACGGAGGAAGCCTTTCTTCCAATAATTAAGTGGTATGTCTATTTTATCTGTATTTTCTTTACAATTCTTTTATTATTAATTGCTTGATTAAAATTGAAAAAAGTAGTTTTTCTTAAATAGTTGTGTTCTCTTTTGATGAGTCATGCTGGGTTGACTGCTTTTGATGTCTCATGCTTAGGATTTACAATTATTCTTTTAAAAACCTATTTTTGGCGTATTTAGATTAAATTGAGCATAGAATTGTTAGGCAAATCACAGAAGTATTGGTGAATGGTGGAATCTTAAACCCTAGTTTTCTTCCATCTATTTTTAAAATCAAATATTTTTAATCTTATTTATTTTTAGTAATTAAAAATTAGGTCTAGAAATTAAATCTTCACAAGTCCGAGAATCGAATCTATTTTACCACTATATTAAAATCACATCAAATGTCAGCCACGATTTATGTATAATATAAACTGAGTAATGACATCCATTGATTACTTGAAAAATGAGTTTTTAGACAGTGGGATTGAGCCTAAGCCGTTTCTTTTATGAAAACATCATTAAAAAACCACCTAAAATAACTTGTGCGTTAAACTAGACATAACTTCTTTCATCATCTGCTGCAACATACTAAATTTGACGTAGAAAAAAAAATTAATCTTCATAACAAATCTGGGTCTAGACCCTATATTGTTAATCCAACAACTAGTCATGCCAAGATTTATGGTCTAGATTTGGACTATTATTTTTGGTTTACATTTAGTGTTTTTGATACATTTGTTTGAGTTACTCTGAAAATTCTTTATTGCACAGATCGTCATGGTTTTTGGTCTTGTCATCGAGGTTTACTGAAAGACTTTAGACAATGAGGAAATACGAAAAGGAAAGAAAATACAGGTGTAAAGGGTGAGTGTTTGGCTGTTGTTTCATGGGTGGCTTCTCAATTTCCTTCTGCATTGGAAAACGAAAATAACAGATCTTACTGTTAATGAACTTATGGAAGCTGGTGTGAAAGTAAATATCGGCTGCCAGCCTGCAGTCATTTTAGTGGCATTAGTAAATGTGAACTTTACATTTCAAAGTACGTATATCGACTGTCAACCTGCACTTAAAAAACCTGACGATTTTAAGAGCGACTAAAAACTAATTGGGGCGACTTTTTTAACCCAATCCTATGAATGTGGCTAAGGGATAACCTAGTGGTATGTAAAAAGATTTAAATACCCTTTCACTAATCAAACAATTACCATAAAACCTTTCACTAATAAAACTTAAACCTAAACCTATTCACACTTCTATCTAATTAGTTTCACACTACACCGATTATCAATTTATGTTTTCTCTTCTTCTTCTCTTGTTTTCAAACTACTGATTGTGGCATTTCCAATTCATCGTAAACCGATTAATCGTAAATCAATTCATCGTGTAATCGTAAACCAATTCATCATCGTATGTACAATCTAAAAATGACAAGAAAGAAGCAAACAAATTGTCAACCTCCTAATACAGAGTGGCTGTATTTTTCCCAAAGAGTAAGAAATCGAGAGATTGTTGAAGAACATAACGAAGAACACGAAGAACGCGAAGATGATGACCTAGAAACGGAGACCGATTCCGACAATTAGCCTCTCCAAAACTTTATAATGGCTCCAATAAGGTAAGGGTTTACCATTATTTGTGTTTATTTTGATTCAATCGAATGAATTCGTCACTAGAATATCAAGGGTTTTAGGTTAGAATTCATAATCGGTAATTTCGTGGTTATATTAAACTACCGATTATGTTAGTGTTCTTCGTTGCTCATGAAAATCATGCACAATCGGTAGTTATGTTTAGTCATAAACTACCGATTGTATTCCTATACCAAAATTTAGTGATAATCGGTAGTTTCGTATAGGGTTAAACTTCCGATTATGCAAGTTAGTGATCCTCAAAAACATAGATCACAATCGGTAGTTATTTTTACACCTAAACTAACAATTATATTCCTGGACCCAAATTTACACATAATCGGTAGTTTAGTATAGGGTTAAACTTTCGATTGTGAAATTTAGTGGTTCCTCAAACATCGACCATAATCGGTAGTTATAATTTTCTCTTAAACTACCGATTATATTCCTGTACCCAAATTTAGTCATAATCGGTAGTTAATTTTTTTAAGTAACTACCGATTGTATGTATTTCCATAGATTTTTTGTTCCATTTTTTATGCACAATCGGTAGATAATGTAGAGCCCGAGATACCGATTATGCACAAGCGGTAATTACGTTGTTTTTTTGACTACCGATTATGAACAATCATTTGAGTTCAATGTACTTTGTCTATCGATTATGTACTGATTAAACGGTGTCTTGTTGGAAATAATTGTTCTTTGTTTTGTATCAAAGAGGGGAAAGGAGATATAAACAATCCCACGATACAATTTTATCGGGGCCTCGTCGTGAAAGGGGTAAGAAGGTAACTGCTAGTGCAAGAAGACAAAAGAGCGCTAGCGGAATTGTTATCACTGAAGGAACTCAACCAAGTGTTCCAAGAAGTAAAAACCTAGAAGAAGGAGGACCAAGTGCTCCACAAGATAGATACTTTGATGAAGGAGGACCAAGTGGTAGACAAGAAGAAGGAAGTGGGACAAAGAAGCCAGATAAGAAGAAAGGAGGACACAAGGTCCCCGACTCTTTGAAGATGAAGGGTATTCAAGAAGGCCAAATCCCTGGCCTCCCAAGAGATGGAGGAGATCTATTATTTGAGTACAAAGACTCTTGGGCGAAAGAAATTTACTCTACTGAGGTAATAATTATAAAACACCATTATTAACATATTGTATTTTTATTCGTAGAAGTGTTAACTGTTATTCTAATTGTTTTTTAATTCGTCGTGTATATTAGGAGCATTCTAATGCGGTCCGTCAACTCAAACCTATGGCTGCACCAACAAAGATGAACGATTGGCCGTTAGAAGGTGAGTGTGAATGGTTCCAGCAAATTATACTGTAGTCGGGTTATCTACGGCTGCCGAGAATTCAATGTTACCTCACGACCGGGTGTCGATATCGGCCTTCATGGAGAGGATGTATCCTGAGACCGATACCTTCCACATCTCGTGGGGAGAGATGACCATCACCCCCGATGATGTGGTGCAGATTCTAAGTCTCACTGACCATGGTACGGCGGTGAAGTTTGATTATGTGAAGCAGTTAAGCTGGGAACAACTTTATGTTTACACTGAGAGGTGCTTTGGTTGGGACCGAGCGACATCCGATGAAGAGTTCAAACGGTGCACTCATTACAAAACCAGGAAATTCAGCATGGCTCAACTGATGAAAATGTTCATAGGCACCAAAGAAAAAGAAAAGATGAACCCAGAGTTTAGCGATGACCAGGTCAATGCTGCAACCACTGCATATCTTCTCTATGTTTTGGGATGTGTAATTTTCCCCAATGCTAGTGGCAACCGGGTCGACGCCAACCTCCTATAACTTTTGCATCTCCTCCACAAAGTTTGCGACTATTCGTGGGGCACCGCATGTCATGCGTTATTGATGGAAGAGATGAGAAAGGCATCCAGGGAACAAACTAGCCAAATTGCCGGGAACGTGAGCTTACTACAGGTATTTTGGTAACTCCATTCATGGTTTGATTTTTATTTATTTATTCCTCTTTTAAGAATCAATTTTCTCATACTTGGTTTGATATGTACACTAGACATGGATCTGACCACTTCTCGTCCCTCGAGTTGGCCAAAGAGAACCCGGCATGGGATAAAGGAATACCCCAAGGCACAAAATACATCTTTGAGGGCAACCATTCAATGACTAATGAGCAAGAGTTGATTTCTTTGAGGAGGAAATTAGACTCGATGGCGTCCAAAGATGTATGCTTTTATCCATACAGGAAAGAACGAGCTAGTGGTCATATAGCGCGAAGGTATAAGTTGTCGTTCTACTATGGACCCTTGTGGCATCCCACTGGATATGTCATGTACAATGCCACAAGGGTGCTGCGTCAACTAGGTTATGTCCAAGAAGAACCTTGGAGTCGTTTCAGGGGCAGGTTCCAGTTGGACGTGGAGAACTGTGTTTGTGATAAGGACTCGATCATAATAGTTTACACCGATAACCCATCCGTTGAACATTGGAACAACAGGATGCAATCTATGATCAACGAGGGGAGACCTGTCACCCGAGGTGATGAAGGAGATCCACGTTATATGGTATGGTACCGGCAGCATTCTCATCTTCATGTGATCCGTGAAGATAAAGGAAAGAGCATTAGGGTGCCCGAATATACTTGCATCATCAAAGACAAACCCTCTGGATATGAAAGGCTGGTACGTAATTCTATTTCCTTTTGATTCTAGTATTACAGATCAATATTTTAGATAATAATCGTTTGATTGTTATTGCCTAAAAACAGAAAAAAAAAGTTTACATTTTTCTCAAAGAAGATAGCTGGGTACATAAATGCGGGAGTGCTTCCATCAGTTGAGACGATGAGAGAGTATAAATACCTCATTTACAACATTGATAATGAAGCCTATGCTAGCAAGTTTGGGGAGAAATCTGTGAATAAGCCTAAGAGGCTAGCAGCAAAGCCGACCAAAAGATCTCGCGCTTCATCGAGTGTTGATGCTGAAGCAAATGTCCATGAGGGTGAAGCTAATGCCCTGATGCTGAAAGATTATTATCCCTTGGTGCTCGTCGTCCTCGTACCAAAACCAAAGCTCTTAGAAATTAGATTTTGGTTCTTTTCTTATGGATATGTCTCTGGTGTTTAACATTACTAGTGTTTAACTGTCTAACATTTGAAATGATTTTATGTTCTTTTTGTGAGTTATCAATTGATTTGCAATTGATTTATTTTTAACAAGTTATTTTCTTCAAATTTTACATTATAATCGGTAGTTAAGTGGTTTGAAACAACTACCGATTGTGTATATTCATCAACAATCGGTAGATTACAAACTACCGATTGTGTTAGTGTTCTACAATCGGTAGTTTAAAAATCTTCCGATTATACAATCACAGGAACTGCTTGTTCCTGGTCACTTTTTACACTATAATCGGTAGTTTAAGAATTTCTTAAACTACCGATTGTGCATTTTCGAAATGTTGGTATTTTGATTTTTTTTTACCATTTTCCAATTTGGGGCAACTTTCATAATCGGTAGTTTAAGAAATTCTTAAACTACCGATTATGCATTTTCGAAATATTGGAATTTTGAAAAAATTTGCGATTTCCAAATTGGGGCAACTTTCATAATCGGTAGTTTAAGAAATTCTTAAACTACCGATTATGCATTTTCGAAATGTTGGAATTTTGAAAAATTTTGCGCTTTCCAATTTGGGGCAACTTTCATAATCGGTAGTTTAAGAATTTCAATTTCCAATTTGGGGCTACATTACGATTATGCATTTTCAAAATGTTGGAATTTTGATAATTTTTTCGATTTCCAATTTGGGGCTACATTCATAATCGGTAGTTTAAAAAAATTCTTAAACTACCGATTATGAATGTTCAAAATGTTGGATGATTGATAATTTTTTCGATTTCCAATTTGGGGCTACACATTATAATCGGTAGTTTAAAAAATTCTTAACCTACCGATTATAAATGTTCAAAATGGTGATAATTTTTTTAATTTCCAATTTGGGGCTACGCAAATATAATCGGTAGTAAATATATTTGTTAGGTTAACGATTGTGTAAATCGGTAGATCTACCGATTGTTAATATTCGTACAAACTTAGTTACATATTTTTTGTACACTTTTGTTACACCAGGCCTCAACGGTTTTTTTTTTTTTTGAAAAAAAAGAGCTGTTAAGACTGTAATCTATATAAGGAGGGTGACCTCTTCTCATTTAAGCACATCCAATACATTTTAACTTTCCAATATCGAATAAATAATCGTACAAATTAATGGCTCAACCGATAGATGAAGATTTATCGTTATGTAGGCGCTATGTGCAATTCTATCCGAAGCGAGGAGAAGAACGTAAGAAAAATGGTGTAATGAGTATGAGTTATTTGGATAGTGTTACGAACATTTTTGTGTTGACACCGGGAACCCCAATAACCGTAATAAAGCTGATCTTTTTTTTCGATTTCATTCTATAGGCAGATAAGTTGATCCATTTGTGAATTTAACTTATCTTGTCAATCGATATCGTTTGAGGTGTGAAACTAATGATGAAGTTATAGAGAGATCTCTCGAGGAATGTTGGTGATGGAAACGGTCAAATTACAGTTACGAAGCTCATTTCAATATCATTAAGGTGATGGACAGATTCAACCCGTTTAAGATTCGTCCACGCTGCTAAAGCAGAAAGGAATTTTCCAAGACAGTGTAAAATAATAATTAATATAATAATAATGTAAAACGACAGGTTTATAAACAGAAACCAAAACATACTTCTTCTTCTTCTCTACCTATTCACGCCTCCTTTTCCATTTCTTTTCCTCTACCGATTCTTCTACTCCCTTTACTCTCATTCTCCATTGAAAATGACTCCAAAATATTTACCTAAACAATCAAACAAGGGAAAGGAAAAGATGGTGATAGAGGAGTTCAAAATCATTGACATCAATTCGTCAACCGATTCCGATGAACTTCCCCTCCGACCAAAAAATGTTCCTACCCAATCAAATAAGGGAAAGGAAAAGTAAGTTACATCCAACTTTTATGTTTTTTAGTTATTACTTTGAATAAATCATGATAATTCTTGTTTATAGACTTTTGTCTAACGCATAATCGGTAGAAATCTGACGAACATTATATACCGATTGTGCCTCTAGTTCATCATTTCTGAAGAACATCATGCACAATCGGTAGGTATTGCATAATTATCTACCGATTATACAATCGGATATTTACTGAAAACACGCCCTACCGATTGTGTGTAATCGATTGATATTTCATATTTTTAACTACAGATTGTGTGCTTTTGTTTATTTTTATAATAATTATTGTGTAGTTAGTTAATAATCAATGTTTTGGTATGTTCATTAGGGTTATGGATGAAGATGATCCCGATGAAAGTCTTTCTCCTGCTCGAAAGGATGAATTGCTTTCTCGTCCTATTTTTAATTTGCCGAAAGGAGTTTTTGATGTAGAAATATATCAAATGATGCTGGACGATCCGGATTTCTCAAAAATGATGAAGGATCTTAATTGTTGGTGGAACGGTCCTGACAATCCCTTCAATTGGGTTGATATTTCATCTTCAGATGAAGGATCTGAGGCATAAATGAATCGAAGGATAACGGCTGATCCGGATTTTGATCCTCGACTCTTTTTCAGGGAGAAAGACTTCTTATGCATAAATTCATACTACAATGAAGCTGGAGAGTACATAGGTCCAGTTCAGGATGATGAAGTTGTTGCTGATCCTAAAGGGAACGAGAAGAAGAAGAAGAAGCGGGTTGAAACTAGGACCAAGTCGAGAGTAACAAGGAGTGGAAGAATTTCATGAGAATTTCTACGATATGTTTTGTTTCGTTTTTTTCCGGATGTTTTTAGTTTTTTTGAACAAGTTTAATGAACAATATGTAGTAAGTTTATCTGAACAAGTTTTTCTTCGGATGTTGAAATTGTTTTATGAAGTTAGATGTCAAGTAAAATCGCATATTCTGTAGATAACTATGTTTCTAGACCAACGATTACGTACAATCGATAGTTATTTATTTCCCGTGCTACCAATTATCCACAATCGGTAGTTATTTATGTTCACTAACTACCGATTATGGCAAGAAAAGTCCTGGACAAGAAAACCATTATAATCGGTAGATAAAATTGATCTTTAAACTACTGATTACAAAGTTAAAATTTTGAAAGTTTAATTTAATTCAGGATACAATCGGTAGATATAAATTTTCAATTCTTACCGATTGTGAAAGATAAAGAGTTAGAAATTTTGGAAGTTTTGAGAAATTCAATTTGGGGCGACACCTATAATCGGTAGTTATGGTACCCCATTAAAGTACCGATTGTACAATCGGTAGAAATAAAAATCACGAGCCTACCGATTGTACAAAACTATAACTCAAAAAAATCAATCTAAAACACTCTCGATTTCTATTCCAAAACTAACTCAAATAATTTTCTAACACTAACTATGACCAAATTAATTAACTAATTAATCAAAATTAACATTAATTAAGCAAGGATAGGTTAGACATATAAAGTATATGGATAAGGGATGTATTGATATTATTTCACAAGGACCTTATTTTGTTTTATTAGTCGCCCCAAAATGGTTTGTGGTCGCCCTGAAAATAACCAGGTTAAAAAACCCACCACATTAGCATTTTAAATAAATAAATAAATAGATGAAATTAGATATGTAAGCGTCACATGTGTAGAGCTAATTTAGTTTGGTAAGTGACGGAAATGTATTGTTAATCTAGTTAGGTAAATGGTAAAAGTGTACTGTTAATTTAGTTGGGTACATGTTAGATCTATAGAAGAGAAAAATAAATGGTCGAAAAAAACATTTGTTTTGGACTCAAACCAGACTGCACAAAAATACTACAAAATTAAACATATAAGTCTAGGTGATTTAGCTTATCGTGTTTCAGTTTAAAAGGTTAATCATGTTTACAGATTTTTAAAGAGTTTTGACATCGTGGTTGAGTATTTGATCTGTGATTGTATTGCCAATCAGTCTGGCATGTTTGCGCAAATGAAATGATTAATAATCTACTAAATTTGATGTTTAATATTATTTGACAAGTACCTCAAAACCATCCTTGATTATATTTGATTAGATTTTCATTTAAAAAAAAAAAACAGCTAGAAGGTTTATGTTTCCGACATATACCCAACTAATTTAACTCTATAGTTTTAACGGTTAGTCAATTAAATTAGTAATACACCTCATCCATTTACCTTACTAAATAAATGAAATATGGGTGGATTGTTCATTATCCGACTTAGACTATTTTTTCAGTTCTCATCGAGCCACAACTTTGGGAAATTTTGATTGACAGACGTTGTTGAAGTTCTAAAACTCAACTTTGTAATTAAGAGTATTTCATATTGGTTGTGCAGTTAGTAATACTACAAAGTTTATAATACATCCAATAATTGAGTTTACGAAGTCAAAAATAATTTTTCCCAATGATGTGAAGAATGTTCTTTATCTTTTAGCCTTAATTATAACAGGTTTTACTAGTCTTCCCTGTGCGATACTCATGAACAAACTTTTTTTTGGAAAATAAAGTTCTCCCCATTTACTGCTTGGTAACCAACTTGGAGATCGTTACAAAAACTTATCGACACCACCCGAATATTTAACATTACAACACGAACCCACCTAACTACAGAGGAAAATAAAAAACTTGTCTGATGCACCAAATATGTGATGAAACACAGAAGTGTCTTCTTAATACCAAAGAGAACTTAGCGAAAGAACATAGAACTGCATACGTTCTCATGGAGTTTTGGCAGCTCAGGCAATGGAGCATAGCCCACATGTTGTTGCGGCATACCCATTCTTTTTCTCCGTCATTTTCACCAACAGACCAAGACAATCATCACCTGCAACTTCTTTTTCTTGAATTCAATTCAAACACAAATTTCAGCCAAACTCGTAATTCATCTCACCACCTCAAACCCAATTTCAATTGATCAAGAACATCCCCATTAAAAAAACTCATCACATCTCTTTTCTTTGCCCTAATTTTTAATTTCCAATCACCACAAAAGAATCAGTTATCTCCTTGCCTTCTTCTTGTTCTTCACAGATAATCACGAAAACACCCATTTTTATTACCTTAATCTCCATCTTTCTCCCGAGCATCAAACCTTGAAGTAGCTGACTCTCCTGGTTCCCTCTTAAAATAGAAAACAAATGTTATTGAACATTTAACTCATGTAGATAGGTATTTTAGGTAGAAAAAATTGAAACTAAAACCAGATGATTTCTTTTATCCGTGTTTATAACTTGTTATAAAAAATGACTAACTCATGCAATTTCCAAGATAAAATAGATTTTTATGGCCTTTTTTCAAAAATTTATATCTTATCTAAAAAAAATTATTTTAATTTTAAATTGATCATAAAATTAATCATAAATATTTGGCATGATAATTTTATACGCACATAAAAAACAAGTATAACCTCCTTCGTAATGCGCTTCTTAAATCAAATTCGGGCCAAATAAAATAACGTTATAATGCTACATATTTGCTTAAAAAAAAATCGAAAAAAAAAGAAAAAAATTAGTCTCATTGTAATTTTAAAATATTCCGAGAAAAAAAATGTGGCCCAGAGTATGGCGCCAAACTTTCCCCCTATTTTTTTTTCTTGTCAAAACTAAACTTCCCCCTATAATTTTCGTGAAAATCAAGGCCATAAAATTAGGCCACACCTCGAAACTAAATGATCACGATTTTATTTCTGATAAAACCAATTTATACAGAAAACGCACAGAAAACTCTCTCATAACCCTAAAAACGATTCGCATCTTCTCAAAATATTTGTCATTCAGAAACCGTCGTCTACTACTTGAATCACCTTCTTCCACCTTAAACAAAATCTCGTCACTTTGAAATCCCTAATTTCCTCTCACGAAAATCAAAAGGTGCAAGCCCTAATTTATCGTGTCTCACTGAGATCTACACGGAACCTCTGATTAAGTTGGGGGTTTTTTGTTTTCGTCACTCTCCAGAGACTTATAGCAGGTCATTTTCTCACCCCTCTCTCTGAAATTTCAATTCCAGAACGGGTTTTCTTTAATTTGGGTTTTTGATGTTCTTGATTTTTTTATAGGACTTCTTTCAGATGATGCAAGTTGAGGAAGCGTAAGTTTTAAATCACGGTTTCTGTAGAATTTAGGTTTTCTTTCTTCTATTTTGGTGTGGTTTGTGTGCTCAAAATTAGTGATTGACCACTGAGGGGATTTCTATTTCCATAATATTCATTATGAGCTGGAAAGGGGATTTCAATTTCCATAATCTCCATGATGCGCTCAAGAAATTCTTGTTAAATAATTATTCATCACTTTTTTCTGTAGTGTATTTTGAAAATTATTTTTTGTATCATATATGGTTTTGTTTATTGTTCCACATCCATACAAAATATGTTGTATTCTGAGTAATTGCTTTTATCTACTTCATATGAAAAGCATCATGTTAATTCGAGGAATATAGTCATATATAAATATTGAAGCTAAACAATTTAGTTTGATTAGTTTTTTTGTGATAACTCAAATGTTTAATTTAGAGTAACATATAAATTTCATCTATGATAATTGTTATTAGTATTCTACACTTTGATGTGATGGAACCCTGTGATAGTAATGGGTCACAGTGACAAGAATAGCATAAGAGGTTTTCTATATAACAGTTATAGTGTTATACAAGTATTTGTGTTGGTGTCAACACTGAAGTGGCAGAGCGAGTTATAAAAACAAAAGCCCACACAACTCTACTCACTCATATACCCTTAGGACTCGTGTCTATCTGCAGTAGTTCTAGCTAGAGTTTCATCTCATTGTTAGGAAACTTTCATTTGTAATATTTTATACATATCATGTATCTATTGATTGAATTACTGATTGATTAAGTAGATGAAAGGCATATGTGCCTATGGTTGAGTAACATGATTATCCTGATCTTGTCATTGAAAGATTCATGTACGCCTGGGATATTAGATTTTTTTAGTATTTCTTATCCCCATTGGTTTGCCAGGACTTTGTACTTGCTAATTGTGAAAATAAACAGCCATTTACTTAATCTACTATATTTGATGTGAGAATTCAATAGGCCATTTGTGTTGGCTAGCAGTAGAAGTTATGCCTTTTATTTCTGTTCCCCTCTTTGTTTCTTTATTGAGATGCTGCAGACCACAGTGGTCCAATATAGTAACGCGTTTGTTGGTGGTTGCTTCTTTCGTTGGTCCAGATGAGCTGAAAAAACTGTCGGCGCCTGGAACACACTCAGTTTTAGATTTTACTTTCAATTTTCGATCAAGATTAATTAGCTTTTAGTTTTCCGATCAGGTTTGAAGTGAATTTACGGTCTTTACTGTTGGTCATCATTCATTCTGCGACTTCAAAGTTCTTCACAGTTTTACATGCCTGGGGAGCAGCTCAACAGACCTCAAAATGATTGTAAGTATCTCTTCCTTGATTTTCAATTCATAGAATTTGGGAAATCTTCTAAGCAAACATGTGAGATAATGTAAGTGGATATAATTGTATGTATGTTAGTGTGATATTTCTCTGCATGTTATTGTGATATTTCTCTTAGTGTCTAGGATTCCATTGTTTTATTTTCTTGATGAAAAATAAGATTTCTTTAAGATGGTCATCACTTATCACTGTTGTCATTCTCTGGTTTACTGTTATCGCTTATCACTGTTGTCATTCAGCAGCACTATTTTATTTTAACACGAGTCTCTCAAAACTGGTCTGGAAATTTTGTTCTTTGAGGTGTATTTAAAGGGCTTCTCATTGTTAGTTTACTTTTTCCAACATTTGTATACTTTATGTGTCACTTGTCTTATAACACAGAAACTAACAAGACTGCAACTGTTTCTTATATCCTACTGTGAACATTTCCTTAACAAATGTTCTTGTATCTTGACAAATCAGTAACGGAATTTCCTGATTACTATTGGAGAAGATGAACAAACATCCCCACAACTATCACCGATCTGCCTGAAAGTTTTTGACCTCGATAAGGCACATCCAGAGGGTTCAAAAGATGAAAAGTTTTTTATTTGTAACAGTAGTTAGGCATTTCTTTCTTTCCATACGTTTAGCACTTGTTGATCATCCAACTGGCTTAGCTGCACATTACAAAACCTTGTCAAGAATGGGAATACCATATGCTAGTAGATATTAGATAGTTCTACACCATGTTTTTTCTTTATTAAAGTTTTGTCAGATTTTTTTTGTATGTAGTTTTTCATATAGATTTTGCTTTCAGTTACCATTAATCATTGTATGTAATACAAGCTCAAGAGAATGGAGCGAACCCACCAACTGATGGTGATGTGATTGTTAAATCCCATGTGAATAAAGACAGTAGAAAAGCTTTAGACCCAATTTCAAAAGGCTATATAGTAAGTATCTAATCTAATTGACTGTAAGTTTCGCTAGTAAAGTTTATGAACTTCTTACTCATAGAAGATCAAATCCTTTAACCTAAATATTTTCTGATATACATAGGTCCAAATGTGGGAACAATCTGGGTTGGTGAACGAGGGAACAAGTTGCAGAATGGGTGCGACGAATGAAAGCACGTTATGAGGAGGCTAAGATGTGTTAAAACCAAATGTTTGAGTATGTCAGATTGTGCTGCAGGCCAGAGCAATTTTTAAGACCGGGGCAACTTTCAGGACCTTCATATTACTACTTCGGACCTTGGGAGCAGCCTTACAGACCTGGGAAGCCACTATTTTCACCTTGGGATCACCCTTACAGACCTTTGGAGCAGCTCAATAGATCCGGGGAGCAGCCATACTGACCCGAGGAGCAACTCTGTAGACCTGCGGAGCAGCCTTGCAAACCTGGGGAACGGCTGTACAAATCTCAAACTGATTGAAAGTATCTCTTCCTTGAGTTTTAATTTATAGAATTCGAACAATCTCTTAAATAAACATGTGAAATAACTGTAAGTGGTCATAATTGTTGGTAAGTTAATATGATACTTCTCTGCACGTTAGTATGATATTTTTCTTACACCTTAAGCTTCCATTAGACATGGTGATTCTCTGCCATTTCTTGATGGGTTGATGTCTTTTTCCTTGGTGTTTGTTTTGATTTTCTAAGCAGCAGCGCGGGCCTAGGAATGGACGGCTGGATGGAGTTTCTTTACTTTCGAGTGATGTTAATATTAATGTCATGTCTCTCTTCCTCTTAACGTCCGTGTCATGCATTGGATGCTATAGAGGTGCCTGACATGCATCACCTCTTTTGGCGGGTTTTTTTCTTCTACATTGTGTAAATTTAGTTTGTTTTTTTCTTATGTTAAAATTGGATTAATTATACTATGTAACATACTTTGAATTTTTTGGTTTTGAATCGAGGTGTGTAGGAAATAATTTGTTTTGAGTCAACTTATTTATATGAAATACTTATTTTATTATAATTATTGCACAGTGCATGAATATATGGCAACGACGATATATACAATTTTCTAGACAACAATGGTCTATAAATTTGTGAACATATTCTTGTCACAGGTATCAGTTGTAGGCTTGCAGCAGTGGCGGATCCAGACCTATTCAATGGGGCATATCTTAAGATTATAACTAAAAACATAACAATAGAAAATCTTACATATTAATATAAAATTAAGTCAAAATAAATGTTCATCTAGATAGAAAATATATTAATATAAAATTAAGTTAAAATAAATGTTCATCCAGACAGAAAATTGAGAAAATATATGTCTCCTTTAATTTTAGATATGTTGGATATTAAATATCGAAAATACACTAGTTATTTTTAAAATTACACAAAAAATATATAGAAAACATATATATATTTTCTTAATTTTTAACTTTTGTGGGGATAATATATAATTTTTAAAACTAAAATTAGAAAATACATAGATATTTTTATAATTTTAAAAAATATTATGGGGGCTTGTGACCCCATATTCCCCCTTTGGATCTATCCGTGCTTATAGTAGTAAATGGTGTGGTAAAAGATTCTATAAACGAAATAAAATTAAAAAATAAAAAACGCATTTTTACTGCACTTTATTACCTCACCAATTGGTGTGGCAATAGACTTTTAAAATAAAATAAAATAAATAATTAATAAATAATTATTTTAGAAATAACTTTTTGTCTCATGATATTGCCTCACAGTTCGGTGTGGCAAAAAACCTAACTTTTGTTGCAATACATTAAAGGTGTGGTAATAACTTTTTGTCACACAGGTGTGGCAAAAAAAATTATGTGGCAAAGCCACACCAAATAAGGGTTCTTGCCTCATAAATGACGTATTACAATACACCATTTTTCTTGTAGTGAATATAATATGCAAAATAAAAATAAATCATACCTTAAATTTTATATATATATTGAAAGCATGGGATAAAAGGAAGTTGCGAAGAAGTTGGCAGTAACAAAAAAAAAAGAGGGAAGAATAACATACACCAATTTAAAAGCAGATCCAACTAAATAACTAACTAATTATAAATGTTTGGTTTAACTTGGAATTTGTTTTAGATTAAGCGAAGTGTACATACACAAATGAATAACCTCGAGTCTAAGATAGGACCCCAAAAATGAGTCGTTTTTGGACCAACAACAATGTTTTTAAAAGCTCAAAAAGCTGCACTTGCCATTTTTAAGTACCAATTTAACCCCACCAGATGATTCAGTATGTCGTAGAATTCTGAAAATATGTGTTAAAAACGATGTATAACTATTATATATCAATCTCAAATCAAAAACAAAATAAAAAATGAATCAAATTAAAAATTATATATATAAACCATCAAAACTTGACGCATCCGCTGGTTATGCTAAGCCTTCTCTACTAGGACGTAAGTTAATATGCTCAAAAGATCAACTTTTAGTTGGAAGTACAATTCAGTGTTTTAGACTTGAAATTAAAACATGAAGATCATCAAGAGGCTTCAGAATCGAACATGAACAACTGCAACCCATGTTGTAGTGGTTACCATTGATTACATAATTACATGGAGGTGATATACCCTTGAGCATGTTATCAAAAAAGGGGAGAATATGCAAACACATTCGGGTCGTTATTTGGCTTAGGCATTAAAAAAAACGCCAAACCCTAAATCATATGATGCCATCGTCTCTAACACCATAGAATTGTACTTCTCTTTACCATGACATGTTCATTGCTAAGCTATCAGACAATTCTTCCATGGCTATTGCATACAATAAATACTACTTAGCATTCCAGGAAATCCTCGTTCAACATTCTCATATAACAACCTATTCCCATCTCCAGAAGTAGGTTGGCGTAATTACTTTTCTCCAAAAGTCACGCATATTGTGTTGCAAAATCTTTTTAGATAATAATATATTATTGTTGCTCTCATACAAGTGTAATCGCCGATACTATCATCCGTTGTACTTTTGCACAAATATTTCATCATGGCTACTAATTTCATATGTGGAGATCGCCCCATAACATCAGTTGCATCCGAACGTTGATGTCATTTTTCATCCATATTAGGGATTTTCCTAACATTTTCAAAAACAAATCTTCCTTCATGCCTAGACGTTGTTTGAATTGTCTTGGAGTATAACCAGCTCCTGCAGTGAAATAATCATTTTTCCATCATGCTACATTCAATTTCGGTTAAGTCGTTGACGTGTCTGCACTTCCTTAGCCACGAGTTGACGAATAATTCACCCACGAACATCCAATGTCAATTATTAAAACAATAGCACAACTTTTTCTTCTTCGTCACTTGAAGTATCTAAATCGATTATGTATGTATATTTCACATAGGCACACAAGAGATTCATTTTGGACCTTTGCAACAACAATTTTAGTTTCAAGTTCTCAATATCTTACATGAAATGAAGTTCGTTCAACATTCAACACCAATAGAATAGTGTTTTTAACCATTTCATTGGATATCGACCCCTAATACATCACAAAATAAGTAATAATTATGAGTTTTTAACTATAATGCGGTATATCAAAATTATTTCAAAGGAAAGATCGTTAAATCTGACTGTGCTCACAAGCACGTGCTCGTGGGCGTTAGATGTCTTACGAACACCTCGTTCCATGTTGGACATCAACATCCAACGATCATAAACTCGAAACATGAAAACGTGGTAACGAGGACAAAGATTTGCGACGTAATTAATAAATATTGAAAATTCCATTTATTATTGTAACTCCGAATTTTTTTTTTACGAAACAAAATAAATCCGAACATAATAATAATAATATTATTACATAAACTTCTGAAATACAAATATTCTATACCTAATTCTTCTCTGCAAATATTTACTCTCACTCTCAGATCTCTTTCTTTACTTTGACCATACCTCTATTTTCTCTAGAAGAAGAAGAAGATCACGGTCACGATTCCGGTTCCGATCTCTAATTCAGGTATGTTTTCATCAATTTGGATCTGAATACTTTAATCTCAGGAGATTGAATTTGGAACCCTAGGGTTTTGAGTTATTTTTTTTTGTGGATCTAATTAGGGAATTTGAAATTCTAGGAGTTTTAATTTTGACATTATTATTAGGAATTTAGCTTTGATTATTGTTATTGTCGTGACTTTGATTAGTGATGAAGGAAGATGTCAATTTCAGTAATTTGATTGGAATTGAAATTTTGTCAATTTGATCTAGGGCTTGTGTTGTAGGAGGTGTTTATGAGAGCTGATGTTAGTCGACATTGTTAGATTGGGTTATAGGGGTAAAAAACGATTAATTTGGTATAAAGATCAGATTTTGGAATGAATTTCCTACTTTTTTACTGTTCGATTTTTAGAAAGGTTAGGTTTAGGAATGAAATGGGGATATAGTATATAAGTGGCTGATTTTTTTTTGCGGTAATTGATATCTTTCTGTGTGGTGAAATCTGCAGACTGGATAGATAGCTGTGTTGGAGGATCAACGAATTTAGGTCCTTGGTTCTCCAATGGCATCTCCTGTACCCACTGGGGTACCAAGACAGCAGGGACCTCCACCACCAAATTACAACCCTAATTTCCAACAGACACCCGATGGAGGACTAGCAAATAACATGCAAAACTTACAAATTAATCGCCCGCCTGGTGGTCTACCTGGATCATCTGGTCCTCGACAGCCTCCACCTTTTGCTCCTGGACAGCGCATGCCTTATCCTCCCTCAGGGCCTCCTTCAGGTTCAGCACCAGTTGGTCCTCCATCTTCTTTCCTCGGTGCTTCTCCGATCAGTCGTCCAGGTCCACCACCTTCTGGTGTTCCTCAAGGAGCTCCACCAGGAGGTGCCCCTCGACAAGCACCACCAATGGCACTGAACATGCCACAGGGAAGACCTACAGGACCTCCTTTTCAACAGCAGTCTCCTTTTGGCGCAAGACCATATACTTCCGGACCTGCGATGACTGGCCCTCCTGCTCCATCATCAAGTGGTCAAACTGCATTTAGTAATGGACCACCTATGATAGCACGAGGACCTGTACCAGGTGCTCCACCTTCATCTTTTCCTATTGCTCCACCTCTACCTTCATCTTTTCCTAATGCTCAACCTCCACCTTCATCTTTTCCTAATGCTCAACCGCCACCTTCATCTTTTCCCAATGCTCAACCACCATCCTCATCTTTTCCAAATGCTCGACCTCCACCCTCATCGTTTCCAAATGCTCAGCCTCCACCATCCGGACCTCCTCCTGTAGCACAGCCTGGGAGTCCTTTCAGCCAAACGGCACGTGCATTTCCAGGAAGTCCACCTATGGGTGCTCCAATGGATCACACTGGGGGCCCACCACCACCATTTTCAGCTGGAAATCCAGGCATGCCACCACCATTTGCAGCTCCTAGTCAAGGAATGCCACCACCTTATTCAACTCAAAATCAAGGAATGCCGCCACTGTTTTCAGGTCAAGGGATGCCAGCACAATTTTCTTCTCCATATGGTCCTCAGATGCGGCCGATGCAATTCATGCAGGTGATACACTTTTTTTGTTGACTATAATTTCTTATGACACACATGACCTTTTACTAATGATTCTAACCATTTTTGGAACTACTTATGTGGTGCGATCATCCAATAATTTAGTGACAATGTCAATGTTTCGAAAAGCGAAACCGTAAAGCAATACGCTATCCTAGTAAAGCGTAAAGCGCAGCTTCAAAACGTTGTTGAAGCATAGCTTCACAAAATATATATTAATAAATACATAAATACTTATAGATCTATATAAACTTCCTAACACAAAACCATATGAAAGTAAGAAGTTGTTGACATAATAATCCATGATAAAGGGAACAAATAAACTAACTAGCTAACTTAGCATATGCCATACTGCCTTATTCTACTACCCTAGATGTATCTAAATAACACTAGCCAGGAATGTCTGAAATATCAAAGAAGAAGAGAGAAAAGGAAGAAGAAATTGTAGAATAGAAGATGAAACGTCAGTCTCTGAATAGTTTTTAGGGTTTTTATATATTAAAACCAAAAAAGGAAACGTTTGGACTTATTTTTGGACTTTAAAACCCTTTTTTTTCCTAACATATATGACCTAGTATTGAAGCGGCAGTTGTGAAGCGTTTTTCTATTGAAGCGCTAAAAAGCACGCTTCAATACGCGCTTCAAAACGTTTTTTGAAACCACAATGTGTTAAGATACTGATTATTATTCAACATTGTTTTAGGGAGGTGCTCTTCCTGGTGCCATGCCTTTAGGTCCGTACGGAACACAATTGCTTCCACCAAATCAAGCTATGCAGGTGCAACCTGGGTCGAGTCACGTGGGTGCAGTGCCAGGGTCCTCCAAAATCGATCCCAATCAAATCCCACGCCCAATTCCTGCTTCTACTGTGACCTTATACGAAACTCGGCAGAATGGTCAAGCTAACGTTCCGCCGGTATGCTACTTTGTCATTTTGTACAGAATACAGTCTTAATCAAATTTGATTCTCATCTTTATACTTGGCAGACTTTTCCTTTTTTCCATTTTGTGTGTGTTTGTGGTCTGGTTTGAAGTATCGGTATTGCAAACATGTACTTTTTAGTATTTTAATACCCTTAGTTGGAGTGAGTAGTCCCATAGGGGCAGGCTCTCAGCATTGACTCAAAACGGAAGAATCATACTCTCTTTATCCCCAAGTTGAAGCTTTCTGTGTTTGTAATTAGCCAGAAAAGAACTAATGCTTCTTTATATCTTACATTCAGCCCGCTACTACTGATTTCATTGTCAAGGATACTGGGAACTGCAGTCCGCGTTATATGCGATGTACAATTAATCAGGTGCGAATAGATAATCTAGAATTGTTTATAAGCTGCTTTCTTTACATGAGTTCAAATATAAAGTCCTTTCTTTCTCTGGTCTCCTTTAGATTCCTTGCACTGGAGACCTCTTGTCAACATCTAGCATGCATTTGGCTCTGATGGTTCAGCCCTTGGCCCTTCCACATCCTTCCGAGGAACCTATCCAGGTAGTGCATTTTTGCAATTACTTTTTATACCTTCTTGTCTGAACTATGTACTTCATTAAGATTTTTCTTTAATCCAACCATTTGTCTCATCCAATATGCCATCCCAGCATTGTGCTTAAGACATGAAAATAAATAAGGGGATATATCTAGAGTTACTGTATTTTGATACCTATTTAGTATTTACCCTTTCAGATAATGATTACTATGGATTTAAGTAAATTGTGGAAGTAAACTGTACAAACAAAATTTTCAATACCATTTGGTATTAGTTACATTTTTTATCTAAATGGTATGCGAATGATTTGTTTCTAGGTTGTAGATTTTGGAGAAAGTGGTCCTGTTCGATGCTCTCGCTGCAAAGGATATATAAACCCGTTCTTTAAATTCGTTGATCAAGGAAGGCGATTTATATGTAATTTATGTGGTAGGTGTTACTTATCCATGATGGTACTTTTTTTGCTTTCTGTGTTTTTTTATTGGTTAACATGGTTGTGATTTGCAAAATTTTCAATACCATGTGGTAGGTGTCACTTTTAACATAATGTTTTAACCATGTTCAGAGGATTCCCCTATGCTTATTTTCATATTTTCTTGTGTACACATGTAGCACCATATGAAGATCATTTAACAAGCACCTCCTTTTTTTAGGATTTACCGATGAAACCCCTCGTGACTATCACTGCAATTTAGGACCAGATGGAAGGCGCAGAGACGCCGATGAGAGGCCCGAATTATGTCGGGGAACAGTTGAATTCACTGCTACAAAAGAATACATGGTGAATATGCCTATTAATTTTTGCATGAGTTTACCTTTGTGCTTTTAGTGTTCTGTTTTAGCCACTATTTGGATAATAAGAGATGAAGTCAGGTATACCTTTTGATGTCATGATTATTATCGCCGAGCTTAGGTGTTAAGAGTCAAATATTTTGGGCTGTAATACATGTTATTTTTCGAGCGTTCCCTCTTTCCTGCCGGAAAATTCCTTTTGTTAGTCTATCTCATTGAGTTGGCCATTTTGGTTGACCAGAAATAGGAAGCCTCGTGATTCGTGAAGCAAGCGATTTCAATTATTTTGAATTAGCAGTATTTTCTTTTTATCTGTTATGATGCAGTTTTTAATTATTTATTTGCACTTATCTCCAGGTCCGTGATCCCATGCCTGCTGTGTTCTTTTTCCTTGTCGATGTATCAATGAATGCCATACAAACAGGGGCAACTGCAGCAGCATGCAGTGCTATAAGTCAAGCTATTGCTGATCTTCCTGTAAGTTTGGTTATTGCTTTGCCAGAAGTGTTTATAGTTTTTAATGAAGATGCTTTTCTATGTGAACTTCGATCATTAGGAAGTGGTAAACTTTTTATTTATCAATGATGTATAGTATCAGTGTCATCCTTGCCTTAACTGAGGGCAAGACGGCAAGAATGAAATTTAAGTGTTTAATAGGTTCAATGTTTTGTTGTTGCAGGAAGGTCCTCGGACGATGGTTGGCATTGCAACGTTTGATTCAACCATTCATTTTTACAATCTGAAAAGAGTACTGCAACAGGTAGTTACTGAGCTCAAACCTACCATGCAATGGGGGTCTTTACAATGTCAATGTTTTAACAAAGAATAATTAATTGCTCACTAATGTAAATGATTCCCTGTATTCTATGTCCACTCAACATTTGTAGCCTTTGATGCTCATCGTCCCGGATGTCCAAGATGTTTATACTCCCCTTCAGACTGATGTGATTGTCCAACTTTCCGAGGTCAGTAGCTTGTTATTGCAATTCTCAACCCTGACTTGTTAAGTTGACGCTGTAGAAGTTCTAGTAATTTTGCCACTTCTGTCTGGGCTTCAGTGTCGTGAACATTTAGAGCAATTGCTGGAGAACATTCCCAACATGTTTCAGAGTAACAGAGTTGCAGAATCTGCATTTGGTGCAGCTACCAAGGTTTGCTTTACGTTACTGTCATAGCTGCATAATTGGAAAGTTCACTTACGGAATTGCTTTTTGATTGTGGTTGAATGGCAAGTTCTAAATTTATTTTGTTGGCAACAGATGCACTGACTGTGTTCTTCACTTTCTCTCTGATTCAGGCAGCTTTTTTGGCAATGAAGAACACTGGAGGAAAGCTTCTTGTATTTCAGTCAGGCAAGATCTTGCTTTAGTTTTCAGATTATTTTTAATTTTTATGCATCGCTTTCCGCCTGACTCTTATCTCGGCATGTGAACAATGACTCATCTGCTATTCAGACAATACTTGGTTGTTGCATGTCTTAACCTTTCTTAAGTAGGAATGGTTATGTCACTTTTATTTATAAAGTTTATAGAAAACTCAAAAAAAAAAAAAAAAAAAAAAAGAAAGAAAAGGAACCGGAAAGACGGTGATGTGCACTGTACATAACTGTCAACTAGTTATCTTTAATTTTGTGAACAATGTAGTTACAATCTCTTTAGGTTCTCTTGAATTATGTATATTGGAAGATTTCATAAGCCAAGGGTTGATAGTAATAAGAAACAAGAAAAACAGTCAAGATTTTAATTTGCTTCCTTTTATGTTGCAGTCCTTCCATCAGTTGGATTTGGAGCTCTTTCTGCCAGAGAAGCAGATGGAAGATCTAATTCATCTTCTGGAGAGAAGGTATTGGGTTCAATGTTAATTTCCATTAATAGTTTCATCTAATGTTCACCTTTACCTCTTCATTGCCAAGATATTGTAAATTTTATGTTAATTCTGTTGTACATCTGGATAAAAGGAGACTCACAAATTGCTTCAACCGGCGGACAAGACATTAAAAACTATGGCAATAGAATTTGCGGAGTATCAGGTTAGGTCTCGATCTAATTCATCTTCTTGCATATGTTCTTGAATGAATGATTACTTTCTGAATATTAGAATTCATGTGATTGCAAATTTGGAACCTTGACATGATGGTGTGCATATGTTATCAAGCTATGCTAACAATTTTATGTTATCAACTGTTGTGCAGGTCTGTGTGGACATCTTTGTGACCACCCAAACCTATGTAGATATTGCTTCAATATCTGTTGTCCCAAGAACTACTGGCGGGCAGGTATTGATCTGCTATCTTGCTGTGTGATTTCAGGATTATGAGAAAGCTTTGCTCTTCTAGGATTCATATGGACCCTTAGTTCACTACGAATTTTATAGCTAATACTTTTTTTCTCGTTCGGAAGGTATATTACTACCATCCTTTTTCAGCGGTTTCTGATTCAGCCAAGCTATATAATGATCTTAGATGGAATGTTACTAGACCTCAAGGTTTTGAGGCAGTTATGCGTGTCAGATGCAGTCAGGTTAGTTTCCCTCTCTATGTAAAATCTGTGTCCGCTTTTCTAGTCCTGTATTAATTTTTCCTTCCACTTGAACTTCCTGAGATGGTTATTTTTTTGTTTAGGGTCTTCAAGTTCAAGAGTACACTGGAAGCTTTTGCAAGCGCATTCCGACTGATGTTGATCTTCCAGCGGTTAGTTTTCCAGACACTTACATTAGTTTCTATATAAAGAACCGCTAATTTTATGCTTATGTTATTCCTTATAATATCTTGAGATCGATGAAGAGGAAAATTAATCTGTGGTCAGATATTAGCTTTTTGTGACATCCAATTAGAATCAATTACATCTTTGACCGTAATTTTTATTAGCGGATCACTTACTTGAATAGTTTATTTATACTAGATGCATCGGTCTGTTTTCCATCACTAAAAAAGTTGTGTTTATGCTGCAGATTGATTGTGACAAAACAATAATGGTCACCTTTAAACATGATGATAAGTTCCTCGAGGGTTCTGAATGTGGTTTTCAGGTACACAAGAAATATTTTTGCTTTATTTTAGTAATTCAAAATCCTTGCAATCTTAAACATTCTCTTGACAATTTCTGCGATTCTTTCTGAATTTCCGTCGAGGTTTCTAAGGTCAATCTGTTTTTGACATTAGAGATTTACAGTTGTACTTTATATTTCAATTGTCTGCCCAGTGTGCCCTTCTTTACACAACGATATATGGCCAAAGGAGAATCCGAGTTACTACCTTATCACTTCCATGCACTGCTGTGCTCAGCAATCTCTTTCGAGCAGCTGATTTGGACACTCAGTTTGCCTGTTTCTTGAAGCAAGGTGACTAATACTATGCTCATTATCATCATCTTATTGTTGTGTTCTTTATCTTTTACTCAAAAGTGTGGTTTGCCTGTGATGGACATCCTGGGCCTGAGATGTTGGACAATACAATTGACTCATGTGAGTTAGGTCGGGTTTTGAGTTATAAGATGTATAATGCGACTGGAATTCATAATTTTCAATATATACCGCTGTCAATAGTAAGATGCACAAGTCAAACCAGTTCTTGTAGTTTTAAAGCATGGTTGTTATTGAGTGCCTTTGACTTTGTTTATTCATAAGTTTGTACGTTTTTGCTGTCACACAGCCGCAAATGAGATTCCTATCAACCCTCTTATTCAAATACGGGAGCAAATGACAAATCTTGGCGTTAGCGTTCTGCATTCATATCGTAAATTTTGTGCCACTGTGTCCTCTCCTGGACAGTTGATTCTTCCCGAGGCACTGAAATTGCTACCTCTTTATCTCCTTGGTAGTTATCTATCCTTGCTCATAGTTCTACCTTAGTTTGTTTGTGAAGAAATTTTTTGTTGTCAGTTACTTATTTGTTTCTTTCTTTCATCTGCATCAGCTTTAATCAAAAGTATAGGTTTGCGATCTGATGGAAGATTAGATGAACGGTCTTACTGGGTAAGTCGTATTGCCTCTCTTCCTACTCCATTGGCAGTGCCATTGGTCTATCCCAGGATGATGGCAATTCATGATCTTCTTTCAAAGGTAACAACAATGCCCTAATTTTAATTTAACTTGGTTTGAAACTCTTTGTATTGTAGTTGATCAACCAATCAAGCAAACATATATTTTGTATGGAATCAACAGGATGGAGATGGATCATCTATTGACACTATTCCACTTTCAAGCGAGCATATATCAGATGATGGAATCTATCTTTTAGAAAATGGAGACGATGGTTTGTTTTTTGTAGGCAAAACGGTGGATCCTGATATACTACAGAAGGTCTTTGCTGTTACTTCAGTCGATGAACTACCAACCCAGGTATTTGTCGTATCATAGATTCAATGTCAACTTAAGGGTACTAGCCCTAGTAAGAGAAATTCTGAAGTGCACTTTGACTTTTGTAGTTTGTCTTGGAGCAACATGACAACGAGTTATCAAAGAAACTAAACAATATGGTGAATGAGATAAGGCGTCTGAGGTGTTCTTACCTGCGGTATGTTTGTCTTGGGTTCCTTGATGGATTGGATAAAAGTTCCTACACATGCATTACATTTATGTTGACCATAACTAATTTACTCTCTTAAATCATTTTTTGTTTTATTTTTCAGCTTACGGCTGTGCAAGAAAGGAGATCCATCAGGTTGCTTTATTTATTCACTTATATATTTTGTAATAAATTTGACGCTTATAAATATTCAGGCTACAAAATATTGACTATGAATAGCTGTTTTAGCTGATTCTGTTGTAGTTTTTGTTAGTCTTGTTCAATTCAATTGTTCAATTGCTTTTCCTTTTTGATGCAGGGATGTTATTCTTCTCATACATGATTGAAGACAAGAGTCCTGGTATCCTCTCTTACGTTGAGTTCCTTGTACATATCCACCGGCAGATCCAAACCAAAATGTCATGAGCCCCTTCTTGATGATGGCTCCTTCGTCAACCTTGAAATTTTGGTCTTAAAAAAAGAGTTCTATAATGTATCATTAATCTATTCATTGCGAACAAGGCAGAGAATTGATGCAGCAACCATGCATTCTTACAAGGTGAGTGGGTTGGTGGTAATATCCTCCTTCCAAGTTCAAGTAGCAACATTAAAGTGTGAGGGTTGTTTCAAACTTGTAACAATCACTGCTTTTTAAGTGGGCAAATTCATCTTTTCCTTTACCATTGAGTTCGAGAAAGAATAATAAGATTTTATTTTAACTGTGGATTTTACTATCTTAAACAGATTGGTAGTTATATTTCCTTTTTTTTTTTTTTGTAAGCTAAATTTAAGTTTAAGACATAAGATTTTGGTGGTTGTTTAGTTGCAGTGCGATTATATGAAAGATCGCAGATAATTTTGTTTTAAAAAATAGTTCAATATACAGATACATACACACTGTCACTGTAGATTTGTGGTTTAGATTCAAGCTTTCATTGCAGTGGTAAAACATCTTAACTCTCTGTATAGATTGTGATTATGAACAGTGGTAAGCTGAATAGAAATGTTGATTTCCTTTTCCACAGGGTGTTGAACAGCGATTGTTTTGTTTCTTAATCCATTCTCCTCTGTCTGGCACATGAAAATTTGCAGCACTGATAAAGACATTAGATGATATTAAGGTAGGGTCATATATTTTGGTCCCATTAAGCAATACCACCTAACATTTAACCAAAAACAAAATAAGAGTCCGGCTTTGGAGCCTGCCTTCACTGCATGTTCTGCAAAACCTACATGTTCATTTTATCTTATTTATTGCGAGACAAAATCGCGATAAATTTTTTGAATAAATTTCATAATTTTTTTTGTCACTCTTGAATGATCCTCTCCAATTATTATAGCGTTGTAAGTAGCGTCATCCTCATTACTCTCATTTACTCAGAAATGCTTGTTAAAACGCGTGACTTCTTCGAAGTTCGAACATATATATGCTGTTGCATCATCAGAATGGAATTACACACTGCTGTAACGCTCTTGTAAAAGTTTTCACGAGAACCACCTTCCGTCTGTGGACTGCATATATATATATATATATATGTGTGTGAAAATCGGTATATTTTGAAAGGTTGCTAAAAAGTGAAATGAAATGTAAGTTTCATTTGAGCCCCCTTCTACTCAGATTCAGTACATTATTGGCCTTCTTCTGTGTTTTCTGTGTGGTAATAAATAAATAGGAGATAAGAATTGCAACCAAGACCAAGATATGTAGATAGATAGCCTTTGGATTCTTGTACCCAGAAACTACCACCTCAAAAACAAAATAATAATCCTAACTATAAGGGTAACAAATGGGGGTTGAGGACGAAATTAATACACAAATTTTGTCATATCTATAGAAATGTTAATGATTTTCATTTTTCACTACTACTCCCTATTAGATTTATAATGACTGTTCTGTACTGTATAGTAGTAATTAAGCCACTTCCAATAACAGTTAGCGTCAGTCAGCCCTAACAATCACGAGGTACATGAGAAATATTTAAGACACTTTTTTTTTTAGTTCTTCTTACTTCAGAGAATGTAGCCATCAAACTTTAAATTAACAAGTTGCTCTTTCTGCATGTTGTTGTGGACATGTAGTTGTACAGCAGTAAAACTACTGAATGAATGATGTTTTTTTATGTCTTAGGTTTTACGTAGACTGTTTTCTTTTTTGACTGCCTTAGACATTATGTAAACTTTTGGAGTTTTGTCGAAATCGAACTTCTCAAGATCAATGCCGGTCATGTACTATATTCATGACTTGAATTTTAAAAAAAAGTTAGGCACTTGAATTTTCATTAGCCCATCAAACTAAAATGTGCCGATGTGTAGATGTCTCCAGTGACTTGATATCGAAATTTGTCTACATTTGAACAAATTACCTTTCCATGGGTCTTCATCGCACATGGACCCATTCTACACCAACCACCGTTCCCAATGAGTCCCACCACTCCCCTTTCCCCCTCGTCCATTAATCATATAATCACAACCATTCATAAATAACTGGTCCCCCTCCCTCCTCGATACAAAGAAGAAGAAAGAAGAAAAGATTCCAAACACTTGGACCCAAAAAATACATTGAATGCTGAATTTCCAACAATGGCAAATGTCAAAAAGCCTAGTTGTACACTTCATGCATGCATGGTCATCATTAGGGACGTTCAACTACAAACAAAACAAATTCAAACTCCCAACTTAAGTTTTAATTTGGCACGCAACACTAAATGAAGTTGTTTTACTTGTAGCTAGGAACTACCAACCATACATGAATGAAATGGTCTAAGTCCAAGATTTTGATCGGTTTCGGACATGACACAAGACTTAGTTAATGAGGGAAAGTAACCTTTGAACAACACTGAAAATGATCAACTCAAACCAAACCTGATTGGAAGAAGAAAGAAGAAGAAGAAGTAGTAGTATTAGATGTGAAAGGGAGAGGATAATGATTTAGGTGCGGTGAAATGTAAAGGGTACTCACGAGATACTTGGATTTGGTTTTAATTAAGGGGGGAAAGATTACTACTACCCTTTTATTAAGGTCAAATTTATTCCCCTCTTCTACATGCAGGTGCGCAAAAACAATCTTTAAAAATCTTTCTTGCCACCAAATTGTGGACATTATTTTTGTCCATCCTAGAAGACAAAAGAAATATAGAGTTGGGACCATCGTTTGTGCCATAAACCGGTTGTATCAGCTGATACCGATCCGACGTATATTTATGGGATCAGTACCGACTGATATTTTCTTATGAATTGTTAAGGGGAAAGACACTTCAACTTTGACTGAAAACTGAGTTTGGTATAGTTTGTATATCAATTCGACATACACTACTGATCCATGAGCTGTGGGGTGCAGTTGACATACTCTAACTTATGGGTTTTATTTATTTTTACTTTTTTTAATATGAATTCACTAAAATATGAGCAAGGCAGATATGAATATGATAAGTCAATATATATGGGGTAGACAAGTACCAAGATCATGATCAGAAAAATGCAGTTAAATTATTGGAGCAAGTACTCAATGACAAAGAGTAGTAGTAGACCACACCACATTGCTATTTGGGATTTGATTGATTGCTGATTTAATCTCATATATATACCTTGGAGACCCAAAAAAAGATATACAAGTCTCCATTTACTATTGGTGTGTATAAGCTCATCATCTAAAAAGCGATATTATAGTCCATACATTTGAATTCTCTCCTTCTCCTTTCTCCATTTTTTTTTAAAGCATATCCTTCTCCATGGTGATGTAACATTATCTGAATTCCCCCAAATCATTGGTTTTCTTCCTACTTCCTATACAGAAATTTGCTCACTCAGACCCTAATGAGTGTAATGTTAGACTTTGTTCTTTGGTTCATGATTTTTTTATGGACGCCATATTCATGGGTGGACTCTTGAAATCTTGTTGCTATGGACAGGTAAACTCTTGATATGGATGAGCATTTAAGTATAAGAATAATTTTTTAGGATCCTGTAGAATTTAAGGGGACCATCCCTTATTTTATTAAAATCATTAGGAAGTAATTTTTCGTTCTTCATATCCATAAAATTTTACTAATGGTAAAAATACACTCACTTAGGAGGTAAGATTTAGAATTAGTTAAACTTAGTTAATTTTAAGTGTTAGATGAGATTAAATTGTTAGATTGTGAATATGTTCTTCCCCAAATCCAAACTCAATTCCAAAATTAGGATTTTTTCGAGATTACCTAGACCACCACGAAGAAGATGAAGACTATAATGTTTGAAATACCCCGGGTATATTTGTTAATGTGTTTTTGGCATAAATTTGGCGAAATCGGTAGACGCTACGGACTTGATTGGATTGAGCCTTGGTATGGAAACCTACAGTTGACGCGTAAATCGTAGCTATGTTGATGGGCTTGATTCCCTTAGTCAGACTAACCTCGGAATGTAGCTCCTTCTTTTTAGCTCGGCATGCCCTGTCAGTTCAGTTGATAAAGAAGTCTTTGCTGGGTGGTGGGTCATTGGGGTAAGAGATGCATCTAGACGAAGTGAAGGAATGGCCCTAGGTTCATAGGTTGTGAAAAGTACATAAGTATTCGATGAGTAGAGAGTTCTTCTAGTCCAATGCCTTAACGTACTCCTCGGGCCATCAACTAGAAAAGCAAGACCCATATCTCAGATAAGTCGCAGAATCAGTCCAATCATTCCACGTTACTCCTTCACAAATGCTTTGGGCGAAACGGGGTCAAATGAGAGTGGTAAGGTTTCATCTCTTTATGATCTCGGTTAGATCCAGCTTATTCTTGAAATAAACAACCTGCACACACTCCATTTCCAAAAAGGATCAATACACCAAGTACTACACTTAGATTTATTGGATTTATTGCTAAAATATCGGTATTAAACCCGAAACTCCCGGCGGATGGTCAGTGACCCAAAGAAACGAAAGAATCAGTTGAATTTTTTATATGATCTCCTCTTATAGATATGACTAACAAAATCAAACAAAGTTTGTATCAATTCGTCATTTTTTTATTGTTTGATTAATTATTAATTTCCTTGGAATCTATTCTTCAAAAGGGACTCGTTTACCGAACTCATGCTTTCGTGAATAAAGGGAATTATATTTTTTATCTCAACTTGAGTCAGAGAGTCTAACATCCTTTCTAATAGACCTACTTCCAGAGGAGGTTCACTTACGGTGCCTGCAAGAAGGAAGTTTGAGCTTGATGCAAATGGTTAAAATATCTTCCGTTTTATATAATTATCAATCAAATAAAAAGTTATTCTATGTACCAATCCTTACATCTCCTATACCGGTGGGGTGACTGCAAGTATGCTGAAGAGAGAGAAATATAGTGGATTGAAATGGTATTTCCCTCTCCCGTTGGTCGAGTCCATAAATGGCCTCTCCTTTCGGTCGAGTGACTTTCAGCTACAAAGTTTATTTTGTACACTGCAGGGGTTTATATTTTTCTCTAAATGAGAGTTCTTGGTATGGGTTTATATGCTTTTAACGAACCAACATTGAATTTTGAAATATTAACGAATCAATCATATCATGTGGTGAAAATCTCATGTACGCTTCTGTAGAGTGGCAGTAGAGTGACTTATCTGGCAACTTTTCCAGTATCACCCCCCAAAAACCAAACTCTGCCTTATGTAAAGTTTCCAGAGTACGATTAACCTCTGGATTTGAAACCACTGCTCATATACCTGGTATTGGCCGAGACGCTCTTCGAACCAATCATATACTTTATTTGAGATAGGTAAACTAAGGGGACTCCCCCTCATAGAACCGTATATGGGAATTTCATCTCGTACAACTCAAGCCCAAATACACAAATACTAGCTGCAAGGGAAAGGGATATTGTAATAGAAATTTGTAAAACTCCTCTTTATCCCGGATTCCATCGTCTCCCTGAAGATATGAAGGACAAAAAAACCCGAAGCTCTTATTTAGCTCTTCTTTGTGATGATAATGCCAAAAAATCATGAAAAAAAAGGGTCGAATGGTACGATCCCTCCGTCACCCCTTTCATTCTGGGGTGATCTCGTAGATTTTGGTCTGTGAAGATCCGTTGTTAGATGCTCCATTTTTCCATTGCGGCGAACCTAAACCTGTGCTCGAGAGATAGTTGTCCATACACTGATAAGGGGTGTATGGATTCTCAAGAAGAGAGGAGCCATGGTGGTCCCCACCGGACCGCCCGAATCCCACGAGTGAATAAAAAGTTGGATCTACATTAGACCTCACCTGAATCACCCCATCTATCCTCCTGAGGAGAAGTTTGGTTTCAAACTCCGGTTCGAACAGGAGGAGTACACCATGCTATTGTTCCTTGGATGATCCACATCTCCACACCAGGCGCCGATGAGCACATTGAACTATCCATGTGGCTGAGAGCCCTCAGAAAGTCACAGCCCAGGCACAACGATGCATCCCCCATATCCTATCGAGAGCGTTTAATCCACCTTAATGGACGGAGAAGCTAGAGCAAATTGATCTGTCGGTGTCTATTGAAAAATATCCTCTTTTCCATTTAAACCAGCCCAAGAAAATGGATCTCGGTGCACGAGGGACTTGGATATATCATCTTCTTTTTTTGAGCTAAGGAAGGCGATGACGCAAGGCACTTATGGATGCAAGATCAACTTGTTAGTGAAGGAGCGGCTGGAGGCTAAATATCTTAGTTATCTTACAGAGTTTTTCAAGTAAAGTCATAAAGGTGGAGTTGCTAAACCAATGGGTGAAATATAGCGAATTCCTAATAATGGGTAAAGGCACAAAGGTCTAGCTTAGGCATAGTCCTTTTCAGTGCCAATATTCATGGGTCAAGTCCTAAAGTATATCAAAGGCATTGAATTTGGTGAAAATATCAAACTTTATAGCTTGGCTTCGGCAAGCTCGATGACAGTTTGGCTAGTACAATGAAGAACACAGATAGCCGAACTATCTGATTTCATGGTAGTAGTCGAACTATTGGTAATAACCGAACTTAGCTGGTAGTAATACTAATGGTAGCAGCCGAACTGAGATGCTCGGTTAGAACTTTAATAGACTTTCAAACCGAACAATGTGATTGTTAACCGAACTTTCAAAATAACAAAGAATTTTAACAAGTATAAAGTTCTTCGGTTATCTCGATAATATGATTTTATAACCGAACTTGTATGCTAAAACCATCCTACAAAGTTCGATTAAGCTTATATTTGGTATTTTAACCGAACATTTTCAATTTACCAGGTTATTTTGTGTCAGAAGTTCGGTTACAAATTATTTATTTCAGGAAGACGAACATTTATGATTTCACCAGGGGTTGTTGGTGTCCGAAGTTCGGCTAGGGTTGATATTTTACTCCCTAGCTGAACATTACTCTGGATCGTGCAATTCTTAGCCGAACTTTATACAAAATATCAATCAATTTTACCATGTAGAAAGTTCGCTAACTCGATAATAGGATTTAATAACCGAACATTTCTCTCTAGCCGATCATCACACAAAATCTCAAACAAATTTATCAAGTAGAAAGTTCGGCTAACTCGATAATAGGATTTAATAACCGAACATTTCTCTGTTTTTCATAGTTTTAAATATATGTCGACCAAACTTTTTTTAACAACCGAACTATTTGTTTGGTTTGTTATGTAATAGGCTTTATAAACCAACTTTTTTTACCGAACTTACGAAATTCATTAACTAGAGTTTCAAACCATGTTACGAAGTATTAACGTCAAATACAAACCAAATAACGAAATTCAAACCATGTAATTGTTCTAAAATGCAAACATACTGAATTTAAGCACTCATTCACCACATCGACGAGTGCGACGATCTCTTTTACAACGTCTAAGTTCTTCGTCGGATGGGGTATCATCTCCACTTGGTTCTAACATAGTAGCAGTAGACGCACTTGAGCCTTCCCTACTTGGTCCCCTTCTAGTAGCAGCATCAACAGTTGAACCTCCCCCTTGTACACGACTCCTCTTGGGCGCCTTCTCCTTGATCGGCTCAACCTCATTGTTCGTTATGACTTTGTCCCATTCGTTGTAAAAGGATGTATGTTCTTTAGTTGACATAGGGTCTCCCGTGTAAATTCTAGCCATCATTTTCCCCAATAGCTTCCTACCCGCCTTAACCGATTCAAAGTTAAATATCAAAAATACGTTATTTTAGATCAAAGTTTATAACACTTCGAAAAACTTAAAGAGAATAACATTATTTATTTACCACACTCTCCAAAGCCTTCGCCGCATCTTTTCCGTAAGTAGGCGTCTTCCCGGTTTCAACTCCCCTATCTTTCTCCTTTGCCTTTCCCTTCGCCTTATCCGCCTTAGCCTGTTCAACATGATTTATAACATAGGGATGAGTAATACCTAGATACCAATCCATGTACCATTCTCCATAAGCACTTTGGGTACCCTCCTCCAAAGATATACAGTCATCTTCATCAATAAGGTATTCATCCATGTTTTTCCACATGTCTGGCGTTGGCTGTGGGTCATGACAGGGCTTAAAGAAATTGGTGGTGTTCTTCATACCCCTCTTCAACAATCTAAAGATTTTATTCACCATAGTTGGGATAGTCTACATACAAGCGAGTTGGCGAAATACTCTTCGAGGGTTGTACATCGAGTAACCGCCAGGGAAGAACAATGGCCCATAGTAAGCCGCGACTGGCGAAATATTAACCTCAACAAAAGAGTAGGGGTAAAACACTACTTCATGCACTTTCAAATCATCCAACAGTCTTCTCATGTATGCCAACGGATTCTCTTTAGCCTTCAACTGTGTGTGCTTGAACTCGTACTTTCCGGCCGTCGGCTGCCCATCTTTCCAACCTGTCTTCTCATTAGGGAAATTCATCAAAGGGAAGTGGTCGTACACCCACACCTAAGGAAAAAAAAATCAAGTTTAACAAAAGTTCGGTTAGAACAAAAATTCAATTCTCAACCCAAGAGAGTGTAGTAGCCTCCGATTACTGGAAGAAAGTATAATAGCCTCCAATTTTTTAAGTATTAGCACTCCTAAATTGGTCTTGAAGGAACACAAGGACCGCAGTGCCCCAAGAGCAATCATTAACCTCTTCGAGGGGATGCAAAAACCGGAGAAAATTGGCATCTACCCTGTTTCCAGAAGTGTCGAAAAATATAAGGCTGCCTAGATGACACAACAAGTAAGCAGTGACATGTTGCTTAATCTTGTCCTTGTCCATCACCAACTTTCCTCTTTTTACTTTCTTTCCTGTCCCTCTGAATTCCCTCTTCAAAACGACCAACTTGAACTTTCTCGGCTTCTTGATCAGACGACCCTTGTTATCGATCTCCATCAACTTCATACTAGGCTTAGTATCCTTAACAGAGCGTCAGAACTCCATTTTGGTCTTACTTCGGCTCCACCCAAGACCGGTAATAGCCTTGATAGCCTTCTGCAACACATTTCCCATCCACTCTAAGAGAGGTAATCCTGCGCACGTCGTCAGGAGTGATACACATCTCGCAAAATGGGAGGTGCATGGTATCGGTATCTGGGTGGAACCTCTCGGAAAAAACTAAGACGGTGACAATGTCAAACTCGGTATGTGCATAATGGATATCAGACCATAAAACACATGATTTGACTCTTTCCACCACCTGTTCACACTCATCTTCTATATCCCATGAAACCTCCTTCTGGCGTCTCAAAAGTCTAGTCGCATTGTTATGATCCTACAAAATTAACATAATCATTGACTATTTAACACTCACAAAATCATAATTAAAAGAACATAATAAGGAAAACAATATATATAGTTAAAATTCAATACTTTGGTTGAGTATATTTTGGCATCCCATGAGTGTTTGTAGCCGAACAATACTTCGCCTTTATCTTCTGGCGTACCACGAGGTGGGTTAGTAGGAGTTAAAAACAAATCATCATCAGGAATATGTGCATATATATCACAAGGTGTGTTAGGCGTCTTCTTCTCTTTAACAACAACAAGAGAAAGATTTCGTTGTGGATCTTCCTCTTTCCCTTCTTCATTATATTCCTCTTCCTCTTGCTCATCCTCAACTTCCTGTTCTATCTCTTTGTTCACTTCACGGATTACAAATCCCGGTAACGACCCCGATTTTTTTGTAGCTTTAGCTCCACGCTTATTTGCCCCTAGGTGTTTATCGTGGCGAGGGGTCGGAGTTTCAAGATATTCCACCATCGTATGCTTAGTTTTACCTTTCGACTTGCCCCTAAAAACAAAACAAAGACTAATTAAATAAATTCGAACAACAAAGCATGAAGTTGGGATAAAAAAGAAAAAACTTCGGCAAATAATAACACATAATCGATTTAACCGAACAAAAAGTTCAGCTAGCATCCATAAATTTTCCTCTAAAATAGTGTAATGTTCGGTTGGAATGTTAATTTTGGAGTATAACCGAACTTTAAGTTTACATTTTGGACTAAAAACTTCGGTTGAAAGAACAAAGTATCGATATAGCCGAACTCCTAAGTTCGGCTAAAAAATCTAGAGAAAAAGAAGTTTGGCTAGCCCTAAAATTATTTCTCAACCGAACTGTTCTTCGTGTTTTTGAAAAACAGAAAGTTCGGCTGAGACGATAAGGATAAAACACTATGTGTCTAGCCGAACTTTTTACTGAACGTACATTTTGAACCTTAAAAATCATGATTTCTACTCGAATCGATAATAAAAAAAGCATGTAATAGAAGGGGTTTGTCGGTAATTACCTCCTAATTTGCATGTTGGGTTGATTAGGGATTGGTTCTTCTGTTTGGGGCTCGATTTCGGGTTGAAGAACCGGCTCTTCAACTTCTTCTTGCTTTGCAATCGTCGTAATCCTAGGATTAGGTCGTACATCTATTTTACATGTCTAACATGAGACATTTATAGACGACAAAATTAATCGACGATAAAATGCGTTATGAACCGACGATTAATCGTTTATGGAAGATAAAGAGGGAAAGAGGAGAAGAAGAGTTTTTTAAAAAAAAAAAATAGTTATGAGTTTTTGATTTTGTTTTAAGATTACATTTGTTTTGGTTTAGGTGGTTATTTGGGTGGTTATATTAGATTAGGATAAATTTAATAAAAGATAACTTAGTCATTTTATTATATTAGGACACCCCTTAATTCTACAGGGTATATGGTATAAGTAGATAAGGAACCCTTCAAAGATGAACTGGCCCTAAAAAAGTCGCTCAAATATAAAAATCTAATTTTTGACAAATATTTAGAATTGGGAGCAGTTAGACCGGATGCATAATTGCCCACCCATGTTTTAAACTGGTTCAGTTATTGGTCCCACTGAAATTGCTGTCGAGTAGCATGTAACTGTCATGGCCCCGAGCAAGGTCCATTGGAAAATCCATAATTTGAGTTTTGATGAGTCAGTGTCAATACCCCAACTTGAAAACCTATTAAACATAGAAGACATGCATTTGCCACATAAAGCAAGCAAGTAATACAAAAGCAAACCAACACTTATAGGCGCTACCTACAACCTTAAACATAATGAAATGAAAGGTGGCCATAATCCTCCACCCACCTACATAGCCTCATGAAACCCTACTTACCGACACATTTTTTTTCTCTCTAATTAGTGATCAACAAAACCCATCAAACCAAGTTATCCATAATTCGTTCGTTTGTTTGTTTCTGATAACAAGTATTCTGTAATTTGTTGTTTTGTTTGAAATCCTTAATTGAAACAACATGACATCCCACTCCCTCCTAGACTAGTCCCCTTCCAAAACTTGTAATCGAATAAAGTAACTTAAGTTGTTATTTATATTATCATCACCTGCCTACAAAAATCCAAAACTCTAATCTAAACTTTGTAATTATAAGTAATCATGAGTCCACAAGATTTTTTTGCTATTCATGTTTTCGGTTACAAATTAGTTTCCAATCTGGATAGACCCACAGAATGGTTGGGGCAAATGCCCTAGACCATCGAATTATGTTATTTACCACTACAATCTCCGGAATCTAAGGCCTGGATTATAGTTTGCCGTCGGTCCTAACTGATACAAATACGATACAGTAATATCGTTAATACTGATTGGAACTAAATAAAAATATTATAATTTAAATAAATTATCACATTCGATATAATTGAGTATATTTTATTGATAAAATTTTTTTATTGTGAATTCGACAAATAAATAATAATCCATTCATTATCAAGTTGGTGGAAGAATAGTCCTGACATTTATATATATATTTTTACTCCATATCAATCAATATCGGACTATATTCATCGGATAATACAATCCAACGCATAACACGAAACTGAATAGATATATCAAAGATATTAGATTACTGTCAACTGGTACATTTTTTTTTGATAACAAATAAACCTTTTATTAATGAAAGTTCAAGGTTACATTGGGTTTAAAATAGAAAATTAGAGAATACAAAGAAACAAGAACATGCCATACAAGTGCAACACCGAGAAATCCGACAAGAGAAAGAAAAGGATTAACGGAACATGACGAATATAAGAATGAATAAGAACCGATCGAATCGGTGGAACAATGGTTTTTTCCGGAATTAAATTCCAACCATTTTGTTTGTTTTTCTTCTTCATAAAGAAATGCTTCCAAAACTGAAGTGATTTGCTCAAATCTCTTAAAGCTTGAGATGAAGATTCCATCGTCAAGATTATCATTGATGAAGATTTCATCGCCGGATAATCCAAAGATGAAGATTCTGGTGAAGATTCCGTCGCCGGATACAAAAATGATGAAAATCCCGTCGTTGGAAAGCATCTCAAGTGATCTTAAAACCCATAGTAAAAAAAAAAACGACCATTAAAACCGAGATAAACCTCTTTAATAGAAGAGATAAAACCACCATAATGGTGTACAAAACTTACCGAACGACAAAAAAAAAACCCATAAAAAACCTAGCTAAAAAGAAGAACTAAGTGAAGATGATATAATAACACCTATGTTTGGGGATGTGAGAGTGACTGAATTCTATATGGAGTACTCTGTAAGTAGTTCCAAAAGTCCCTGTTAAAATTTACCCCTTATTGCAGTACCTGAATGAATTACCTATAGTAATATATTGTAAAGATTGAAGTGACTTGCTCCATAATGGCTACTTAAAGTCCTAGAGACTAAAAGCAACTAAGTAGTCCAGTACACATAATGATCATATCCTCAGTGATCACAAGCAAGAATTCAAGAACTATGAAGCAAAAATATCATGCTTTTAAGGTCACTTTCAATATAAGAATGAGGTTTAAGGACTCTACAGTTGGCTGCTCATCTCCTCAAAATCTCAAAATCCCAAACTGAAAAGTATGTGTAGCAGTAGTACTGTACAAGAGGTCTAACAAGTAACAAAACAAGTGCAAACATCCCTAAATTACAGAAGAAAAAAATATCCTAAATTACAGAAGAAAAAAAATCCCCAAATTTTACTGAACCCTAAAATTCTAATTTCATCAGGTGACAAATTAATGCAAAACATAAGGTGATTTATGGTAAATGAAGGTTTGGGTTACATTTACTTACTTGTTTCGACGTAAAATTTGATTCAAATTTTCTAGTTTTCTTCAACTTTTTCTTCGAGTGCAACTGCAATCAACTATTTCTTCGAGTTAGGTTACTTAGGTAGTCTCTGCAACTCACAAACTTAACAAAAATGGGAGTTCATAATCTTCAGATGAAGAAAGAGTGTTACGTTACCTGATCGATGCCTCTCGCCTCTCGCCTCTCGCCTGTAACAGAGATGAAGAACCCTTACTCTCTACCAAAGAACAGAAACAGATACAGACTTACGGTAAGTGTTAGTGAAGTGAATGGTGGAATCACGCGTGCCAAAGTAATGTGTGAAATTTCGACGGGTGGGCGGGTCGGGTCGGGTGAGAGGGGCTATCACCCGCACTCGACCCGCCAGAAGTCGGATTTTAAAAAAATCACCCACACCCAACCCGTTCATCGACGGGCCGGGTACGGGTCGGGTAATTATAGGCGGGTGCGGGTAGGGTTGGCGGATTGGGTCGGGTTTGTGCAGCCCTAATCTTAAAACCCATAGTAACAGAAAACGACTACTAAAATCGAGATAAACCTCTCTAATAGAAGAGATAAAACCACCATAATGGTGTACAAAACTTACCTAACGACAAAAATAAACCATAAAAAACCAAACTAAAACGAAGAACTAAGTGAAGCAAGTAAAAAAATGAAATCCCCGCTCAGATCCAGCCCAAAAAAGACCAGATCTGAGCAGGAAATTGTTGCCGGCGTGAGAGAGTTTTTTTTTTCCCTGTAGAAGGAGTGATAAGAGGTGAGAGTCAACCTGTACATATCGGCAAACCAAGGTTTAGACAGGCGCAGGGCTTGGTTAAAAAAACTAATGGTTCAAACTTAAGTAGTTGTCACCGCTAGCGGTAACAAAATTGAAGTTTATTTTTAAACTTGGAATTGACAAAAATGGAAGAGGAAACAAAATGGCACGAGTAATTAACAAATAATCATAAGGGTTGTTATGTAATTTAAGGTTTTACTCTGTTTCTTACGTTAAAGGTGAAAGAAGATTGGTTGTTTGCAGAAATTCCTCAGAGAAAACAGAGAGAAGAAGAAGAAGATAGAAATACCACAACCAACTCACGCTGTAACGTTTATCTCTGTAACACTTGTTCTTCCCCCCTCTCTCTGGGTTTCTAGTTTTTCTCTGTTTTGCTCTAGCTCTGTTTTGAGTGAAGGGGGAAAGTAGAAATGTTATCAAGGATAAATGGAGCTGCTTCTGTATGGATGGAAGATGAAGGAGGAGAAGAAGAAGATTCATGGACAAGAAATGTTAACAACAACAACAACAACAACTTAGTAGTATTAGGAGGAGGAAATAGTAATGGAATAGTAGAGAATTGTAACAAAGAAGATGAAATGGGTTCATTATCAACATTCAAGTCAATGTTAGAAGATGATGATACTTGGTATATCAACACTGCTAATCAAAATCCAAACCACCATCATCATGATTTTCAAACTCATCGTCATCATCATCAAGAAATGGGTGGTAATTTCTCTACTTCTTCTTCACATCATCATCATCATCATTCTCATAATCCGATTGCTTCAGACAATCTGTTACTACAGTCAGTTGATTCATCTTCATCATGTTCACCATCCTCAGTTTTCAATATTGACCCATCATCATTTTTACCACCACAACAACAAAAATCAAGTTTATCTTCATTACTCAACGTTGTTTGTAACAACAACAATAACAACAACTCATTTGATGCTACTACTTTTGATTTAAGTAGTTGTGAACCATCTTTTATGAATCATCATCAAACCACCACAAATATAACTAATTTCAATAACTTAATCACTCAGAACACTTCTTCAATGGTTGATACTCAGTTTGGTGGTGGGACTAGTTTTGGTTTCAATTCAATGAGTAGTTTTAATGGGGGTTTCGAGCAAACTCCTAATGAGTTGTTTCTGAATAGTAATAGGTCTAAGACTTTGAGACCACTTGAGATATTTCCTCCAGTTGGTGCACAACCAACATTGTTTCAGAAGAGAGCTGCACTTAGACAGAATTCAGATAAGGGAGGAGGATTAATGAATCTAGAGATGTTAAGTTCAGTTGATAATAAGAAGGGAAAGATAAGCCAAGACAAATGGAGGAAGTTTAATAATGAAGAGGAGGATTTCGATGAAGCTAGTATTGATGGGTCTGGTTTGAATTATGACACTGATGAAGCTATGGAGGGTAATAATAATAATAAGATTGGGGAGAGTGTAAAGAATGGTGGGGGGAATAACTCGAATGCAAATAGTACTGTTACCGGTGGTGATCAGAAAGGCAAGAAGAAGGGACTTCCGGCTAAGAATTTGATGGCTGAAAGACGGCGGAGGAAGAAGCTTAATGATAGGCTTTACATGCTTAGGTCCGTTGTTCCTAAGATTAGCAAGGTAATTTTCTTGCTACCATTTGTACTGTTTTTTATTGATTTCTTACATGCATGATTAATTGTTGTTTGTGGAATGCGATTTTTTACTGTGAATTAAGAAGAATATTGCGAGAATTACCTATGATAATTGTGGTGTCACCAAATTTTCTTTTAAAGCCCAACTCGAAGGGAATGTGTAAGTGTAATGCAAAATTGTATATGGATCTGATAAGGCGGGGAAACTTAATTTGTCAATGATAATGGTCACAAAGTTTTTACCAACTGTAATTGAGCTCGTTCAGTATTGAATTGAATTACATTATAAAGGATAACATGATTTTTTAGTCTCAGTAAAATTCAGTAATTCGCAAACTAGATTCATGATGCAGTGGACCTACCATAAATTCAGACCTTGTCCCAGTGTAAACAACTCTTTTGTGGTTTGAAGTCTTCTCAGTGAATTGAGGTTTCTTACTTTCTTTTACTAGAGTTTTTTTTGGTTTCGTTCTTCTATTATTAGTTGGTGGTGTTGTGATGTTTGTTTGTTTGTCTAATGAACCTTGTTTGCACAGATGGATAGGGCTTCAATATTGGGGGATGCAATTGAATACTTGAAGGAGCTTCTCCAAAGGATTAGTGACCTTCATAATGAACTAGAGTCGACTCCTCCTGGTACTTCGTTACCACCTTCATCGAGCTTTCACCCTTTGACGCCTACCCCACCTACTCTGCCATGTCGCGTCAAGGAAGAACTCTGCCCGAGCTCATTGCCTAGCCCAAATAGCCAACAACCTGCCAGGGTAAAAGTTTATTTTTCCACCAATTTTCTGCAAAAGTTCTCTTTGACTTTACAGATAAATAGCTGTGATTGTTTACTCAAAAATGGCGTGAGACAAAAAGAAACTCCCAAGATTTCTATATCGCTTAATCTATCTATATTATTGAAGTGGTCTGGAATTATTAGCTACTTTAATGTACCTAAGGGAATTTTTGAACATACCATTTTGTCTCTCTTTTGCACATATTGTTCATGGTCGTCAACCTCCAATGTCCCATATGATGGCCCCTCCTATTGAAAAGTTTGTTTACCCTGCAAAGTAGCTAGATCCAGATCATTCAGTTTAAACCAAAACAAATCAATCTTTTGGGATTAAAGAGTCGTGGGGCTTTCGTTTGCCAACAAACTGGGTACGTGCAACTATGCAAGTTATCTATAGTACTACCCGATCATGTCTGCATGTGTGGTCATCATCTCGCAAGCCTTTCCGTTTGTTGACATTTTAAATTTACTAAGTAATTTGAGGTTTTGTTGTATTTTGGTCAGTAACTTTCACTCTGGCGAACTAGTCCCATGTCACTATTTATTCATTGTATTTCTGGTTACCGAGTTTGTAGGTCGAAGTAAGAGTAAGGGAAGGAAGAGCAGTCAACATACACATGTTTTGCTCTCGGCGACCTGGTCTTTTGCTCTCGACGATGAGGGCTCTAGATGGCCTTGGGATAGACATCCAGCAGGCTGTCATCAGCTGTTTTAATGGGTTTGCACTGGACGTTTTTCGAGCTGAGGTAATCTCTGATTCCTATCTATTTTGTTTAGCAAGCTGAGGTCAATCTTCTGTTCTCTGGAGATCAGAATGCAAAACTCAATGTATAGATAAAGGAACAAAACAAAAGGGAGAAAACTTTTCCCAAGTATGTTTCTTAACTCTGATAGAAGCAAGGACCCCAATGGGGACCAGAAAAGCAAAAACATACAAGGTGAAAGGTGACTAGGATATTGACATTACCTTACGTCAAAGTGAACTTGGTAAGCGAGTCGAAAGGGAAAATGGGGTGGATCTGTCTCTTCGTCCCATTACTGTGGCATGGATCATTTTTCTTTTTCTTATCGATTAAATTGTGTCGAGAGAGGACATGGATCACTTTCAAGTTCCATTTTAACCGTGGTCCCTCCCTAATACAGAAAAACATTGCTGCACTATAACACCATTTCTTCTACAAGGGTTACCCAATCGAATAATTCTACCCATTTTTCTCTAGGCAGAAGAATAGACGTTTGTTATCAGCCTATGTTCCGGTTCGGTTGAACTTAATTTAGTGAATGAAGATCTTTGGTGGGATGGTTCTCCATCTTGAACATAGACATGTACCCGACCATCTAGTAACCTTCAAATTTCATTATACATAAGAATATTTATGACATTTCCTCTGTTTTTAATAGCTGTGCTTTCCTAAGTTCTAAAGATGAAGTGTTTTTCCTTGTATCAAATATTACTCCTTATGCTAAAGATGGTCCTGTTTCTATTAACTCCCATTTATCAGCAATGCAAGGAAGGGTTGGATGTTCCACCTGAGGAAATCAAAGCAGTACTCTTAAATTCAGCAGGCTTCCATGGTATGATATAGAGCACTCTCAAAACATTACGCAAAGGAAATTCGCACAATAGAAGAAAAAAAAATTAACCGCAGAAGATGATTGTAATGTGTAAAATGTATAACCTTCCTCAAGACATATATGGTCCTTGAAATCTAATGCTACCAAGTTTGTTAGTTAGGTTTAAATCGTGTTTAATAACAAAGTATTTGTGTGTCAATTAGGTTGAAATTATGTTTGTAGTGTTGTTTTTGTAGGGGGGCCATTCCCTTTTGTAAGTTGAGAGGCTTGATAGCAAATGTAGCCAAAAACACATTTTATCTTTTTCAGCAATTTTAACCATTGAAGCTAATAATGTTTGATTTTCTTTTCAACGTTTTTCATTATACTAAACCAGGGGAAGAAATAAGAATCAATACCACCGTTTCTGTTTACTTACCAGAAGATGGTCTTCTGCTGCCAAAAGCAAACCTGAATTCTTATACTTTCCCCCACTTATTTACAGTTTCACTGATATTTTGCTCTTCAAGTTTCAGACAAGATACATTAGTACTCCTCCTAGTATACTTTCTACATTGGCAAGAACTCACTAGATTTTCTCGTCCCAATTGATGAATCAAACTCATAACACGGATAACAAACAGGAATTAATGTTTCGTGCTAAATCGAAGACATCAACAATCGTAACGCCGTGTCTAAGTGAATTACCGGTCTGTGGAGGGGAATTTTTTTTTGTTAGAAATTACGATCAACGTAAAATGAAAAGAATTTAACCAAAACTAGACGAAGTCATTAAATTTTGGATAAAATTAACAAATAAATAACCAATATTCTGGTACCCGATATCTGCAGGTACCCGCTATGTAATACCCGGTAGGACCCGTTAAGATTTTGGGTCCAATCGGATAATACCCGTTGGGTCTTAAGTTGCTAATGAGCCAATTTTAGGATCCAGACCCGATTCACCTGGTTTCAGTTCTGGGTAATAGGTACCCATTGACAACCCTACTATATACTTGGTCATAGTTGTTCGAGGTAATTAGAAAGTTGTTAGCGTATTTGTTTCAATTATTAGTTGTTTTTTTTTTGATATTTTTTTTTATAAAACTAAGAAAGCAAATTTACAATGCTGGTTTTGCAAAGCTTAGCTAACCAAATAGCTTTCCTTTGACCATCCCAATTTTTGAGTCAATATTAACATCATTTTCGAAAATTAATTTACTAATTTATTTATTTTGTAAAGAAAAATAGTTAGTTGATTTATTTATTTTTGTTTGGATCAATGTGCACATGACCTAGTTTTGTTTTGATCAGTTCAAATTTCATCTAGTGTCCACACAACCAGTGTATTCGATCTTGGCCGAGATCTCAGCGAGATTTTCGGAATCGGATGTGGAGAGAGACGAAATCAGTATTTTTATCGAGATGATTTTTGGCCGAATGGTCGGTTGTCAGTCAAGCAAAATTATTTTAAGTTCTTTTCACTCACAATTATAAAGAAGCGTATAACAATAAGAACGAATTCGATCCACGGGGAGATATGGGTTGCTAATTGTACTTGAAAACTATTGTAAACATGGGGGATTTTGTTGTTCAAAATAATCTAAACTAAAAATTAAGCCGAAAGTGTTTAAGAAAATATTATAAAAAAGATCTGGTTAAGGAATTCGCTGTCCATCCTTACACATGCTATGCAATCAAATATCACTATCGTCATTCACTCTCTCATCTTACCAATAACCCTAAAGTATCCCCAATCGGTGTTAACACTTCGTTACGTCTCCAAAAATCAACAAATATTGCAATTGCTAATATTTGAATTCTTTTTTATCAAACCTAATGCTTTATTCTAAGAGATTCATCTTGAAGAAAACTTTAAATTTTGTGAGACGGGTTACTCATAGGCAATACAACACAATCGTGATATATTCAACCTAGGACAAGTTTTACTTGTGATTTCCTTCACGATTCGCACCGCTAGTGACCACAAATTACTACTAGTTACTAGGGTATTTGATAAAATTACCTAAGACTCCTAATTAGCTATAGAGAAGTTATTAAGATATTTAATTTACAACTTAAACATGTGAGATAACTAATCATATTATTTGAACACAACCAAATAATTATTATGCAAAGTAAAACTTGAACGATATGCGAACGAGTGAATAATAAAATCAACGCATTAATTGAATAACGTGTTCATGACTTAGGTTACATCCTTAACCAATATGAAAATTAGTTCATAATGGATTTCTTAAAATCCATAGAAAATAATAAGGTAGAAATATAAAACAAACCCTAGGTTGTAGAAAATCTCTAACTCCAAAGCTCCTTCTTTTCTCCTCTTGTGTGTAAAACCTAATGATAAAAAAATATCCCCAACAAAAGTGAATTCCTCTCTTAAATAGAGTTCCAAAAGTTACCCATGCGAGTCGAATACTGGTCGAAATAGGTCTTTAGAACTTGCCCCAAATAATCAAAACACGTCAAACAACCTTATACATCCAAATGGGCTACACGGATATAACAGACCCAACCCAATTCAGGTTTTAAAATTTTTATTGGCCTGTCAGTCACAAGGAACTGACAGGCAAAAACCAATTTTCCCTTCGGTCATTTTGTGGAGGGAATAACCGTGACTAGTAGTGATTCCATAAAATCTACTGAATATGGAAGAATACAATAAATCTTCCAAAACTAGTTCTTTATTTACATAATGGCCAGAGTACCCTTTATACAGTATATGTCTAGACATCGATTAAGATTAAAAAAAACGCCTAGTTACTCATTAAAAACATCTACTATATATTGTGATTTCCTCCACTATTCACGAAAACTTTTTCTCACTACCAAAACTTCTTCACTCGGGCGATCAACTAAACCAGAGATTTTCCACTCTCTCAATCGATTTTTAATCTTGAAAATCGCATAAGAAGACTGTAAGGGTAGAAGTAAAACTCCCAAAAATCTCTAATCTCAGGTATCAAAAACTCTGGTTATCAGAAACCCTAGAAATTAAATTTATAGTCTTAAACCCTAGAAATTTGTTACTGAATCAACAAACCTCTCTAGATTTTGTAATTTTATGTGTTTTTTTAGTTGATTCAGGGGTCTTAAAGCATGTGTATGTGTTTGATTTATCTTTTTATGACATGATTTCAGTTTGATTGGTGAAACATACATACAATTTGGGTTTTGTTCAATGTCATGTTTTCTGTTACTTTTAATTTTAATTGATGAAAAGGGTTTGTAATTATTTTTGAGTCTGGTGGAGAAAGAATTTACGGACTTCCTTTGATTGGTGAAACATACAAATTGGGTTTTGTTTAATGTCATGTTAATGCACAGTGACAATGTTTTCTTTGACTAACTTGGGTTTTTTGTTGCCTTTGTTAATGTCATTTGGAATACGTCTGGGATAACATGGTGTGATATAAAGAAGCATAAAGTTGCACAGTTGAACCTGTTGATAATATTTCCAAGAAAGAGTTGCTCCAATTTTTCATCGCAGCAGGTATTATGTCTTTCATTGAATGTTTCTTTTCACATACTTTGATTTTCCTGTGGAAGTAAACCTCGTTTCAGTTTGAATAGGTCTAGACAACTTAATGATTAATTAGAGGCATGAGTACTTTGTTACGATCAATGGATTCTGGTAGACTTCCCAAGAATGGGCCCAAGGTTGGGAAACTGAGTGAGACGGAGAAACTGCATGACAGTGAATGGTGTCCTTTATTTTTTGAAGCGCAATCTGCAGTTGTGGAGGACAGGTATATAGGACATACTAGCAAGGGAGTTTTATTGCACTCAGTTAATGTTTTACAACATAACAGTTTTATAATATAATAGTTTTTCTTTCAACTTTTTATTGTGTTTCGCAGTAGTTATGTCTACCCGATGAAGTACCGGGGACGATCTTGCATTTTAAGTAATTACTCCAGCTTGACAACACTAGTAGACTTGTGGAGTGTGTTGTCTAAAGAATAGATATCCTTGTTCAAGACAACTACACTGGGCAGTTAACAAACATTCCAATAGACCAAAGGTGGTCTTGGCCGTATTTTGTTTTATAATGAGTCGGCAGATCAAAGTTGACCCTGAAAAATGTTTAGATGATGAAATCTTTTTTAGAGTTGCAGACAAAGAATTGTGTTTTGGAAAGACAGACTTTTCTTTGATATCCGGTCTTAGATTCCGAAATTTGAGGGATAGAGATACCAATTTTGACTTGGAGCCGTCAAAACTAAGGCAAAAGTATTTTTCCGTATATAAGAGCATCGTTGGACAGGATTTGTATGACTTGCAAAACGGTCTCAAAGGACCGGGTAAATGAGGTTGTCGGAGAAACCAATGCTGTTCCAAAAATCGTATCGATAAAAATGATGGACCGTCGAAAAAAATATGAAAGGAGAGAACCGATTCCATGTGAAGTTAATGATAGGGTGAAGGTGGCATTAGTCTACATGGTGAACATGTTCTTGTTGGGGCACCAAGACATCCATGGAGTTGAAGAAGATCTGTGGCACTTGGTGGACAACCTTTCAGAGTTCAACGAGTACCCATGGGCCGAGAAGGTGTACAAGGCCACTATAGTAAAAATTGAAAAGTGAGAGTGCATTTCAATTTCAGATTCGTAAAGAATCTACTGGAAAGAAAAAGAAGAAACCGTTTGTCAAGCCAATAGGAATGCCACAAGTGTTGGTAGTAATAAGGATTTCTGTTTCAAAAAATCATACATGTTGGTTTGATATTTTTTGCATGTCTAGTATCTCCTCCTGATTGTGGTTCTGATAGTTTTTGTTTGTATTGTAGGTTTGGTTCCTTATCCAATTCCCAGGTGTGCTGAAAGTTTGGGGAACAAAGAAGAGTATAAAAGTGTGGCACCCTCATATCCTTGACGTGTTTTGCACGGAAATCGTTAAACATCAACGGCTATTTGAAGGTGGCGGGGGTACGATGCTGAGAAACAAGAAGAATGAGCTCCAAATGATCTGAACTGAGTGAAAGAGTGAGATAAATCAAAGATCATTTGGATATTGAGGCTGATTAGTAATAATTATAGGTCACTAATCATTTTATAATTATTTTTTAATTTCGTACAATTCTTTTATAATCCCGTGTAATTTTTATATACTCTTGATGTTGAGAATAAAAAATATAGATATCTAGCTTCTGCATTGTATAATTATAAGTAGATGTTGATGTCTATATTATATATATCAAGACATCCATCGTGGCACAGTAAATAGATGATGGAAATAACAGTTAAAAATAAACTTACTATAATAATAAAAAATATTCAGATAATAATAAAAAAATCGGATGTCTAGTACAAACAAGGCAAAACGTGAGATAAACTGAAAAGTTGGTGACGTATATATCCAAAAACTGAAATACAGCCTAGATTCAGAAGATATCTGGGGATCTTCCATTTTCGGCTAAGTTTCGCCAATCACTCCTAGTTTCAACAAAGGTCCCCATTTTGTGTCCAGTTTCGAGAATAAATATTCTTTCTGATTTTCTTTTTCTTTTCTCAGCTCCCAGGTTCTCGATGGAAAATAGTTTTCATCTGAGTTTTCGAACTCAGTTCTGCCAAGTTTCCTCAACCTCTCGTAAACAAGGTACCAGATTTCCTATTTTATCGCAATTTATTCCTCCGTGTAAACCCAGTCTCTATATTTCAATTGAACACTATTCTTCTTCCTTCCCTGACTTCTCTCCCAAACCATGCCAACTCGAACAGGACCAAACCTCTTATTCACTCGCTGGCATCTCAATCAAACCCATTACAGCCACAGCCACAGCCACCAATCCCGAGTTCCTCTGTGTTGTCGAAAGTTCTAACTCCTCCTTTGATTCTGCTCGAAATAAACCACATACCTTGACTGAATTTTCATATCCATTACAGCACACTGCCACGCTCGAGAACCAAACTATCTTAATGTCTTCTTCTCTTCCTCGTCCAAAGACTCGAGCTACAGCATCGAATAGGATCAAGCTCCATCATTAACTCGAGCACAGCACCCTCAATACAAATTCCAACATGACCCACCTCTGCCAGCACCATTAGCAGCGAGCTTCTCTTCAATAACCATCATCGCTGCCATCATTCCCTTCTCTTTAACTGAGTTCTTCTCTAACATCTCTGCCAACATTCAAACCCTAAAATCTGTCATCATCGAATCACCATGATCAATCACAGCTAACGGCAGCAGCAAAACTACCTTTCCTCTCATCTGTCGAGCTCCATCACCATTATTTATATCATCAATTCGACCCCACCAGTGACAACACCTTGAAGTTCCATCAAAACCCATCATCAAATCATTCTCAACTGCCATGATCGACCCAAAAATTCCATTTAGTTCATAAACATCACCGTAACAAGACCTAGCCAGAAGATCGACCTGAGTTCTCTGTTAGTGCAACTTAGGAAGAAAATGGAGGTGGCCCCGATCCAAATCGTTGGTGCCTTCAGTGTTATCCAAATAATAGGAAGCTCTTCTCAGAAACAGAGGTGCCTTTAGAAGCTGCCCTTGAAATGACCATTTTGTCCTTAGTTCTTGTTTTGCTTATAAATTTCTCATACGAAGTCGGAATGACTTCATTTTTTTGCCGTTGACTTGATTATTCAATTTTATACAACATGGTGAGAAGAATCCTGGAGTTGACTGAGTTCTACTGGGTCTTTGGAAATTCTTCCTTTAAAGTACTCAATTTTCACTTCTTTTAGAGGTGTAACCTACAAAGTACATAATATAAAAAAGTAATATAAATACAAGGTAATTCACATGAAATCTAGAAAATAAGTGTAAGAAAGTGATACTCAAAACATGTAAATTATGCTCTTATCAAATTTCCCCACACTTGTCTTTTGTTAGTCCTCGAGCACACTACAAATCTAAACTAACCTAAACTACAATACAACAACTCTCTTTCGTTGAGGATACGATTATACTTAGCATGTATAACAAGCCTTTAAACCCCTAGGTGTCCCTAGTGGACGAGTTATAGTCTCGTGAGGATTTATAAGAGGTATACCCACAAAACCTAAATTCCAACTTTAAAAAAATCCAGATCACATGCATCCAAAGAGCTACGAAGACATAAAGTTTCTGCACACTAACAATAAGAAGTTAGAAGTATAAAAAAACACACATTACTCCCATGCTTAACTCTAGAGTTAGGAAAAAAACCACCATACGAAAGAATCCAGCCTCAAGAGCGATCGAATAAGCATCCCGCCTCGACTTCTGCCTCACCAATAGGGTTTTTATGAAGTTGCACTCAAAAGACGCACTTTATGGTTCTCATGTGTGCAGGCAGGAATGAAGATAGAACTCCTGCACACGTTGAATGGTGGGAAGGAAAAGTAACCTTCTGAATTATATGAAGATATTCTCTCATAGAAACGTGGGATGAAAAAGAACTTTTTTTTTGTTTTTATGATGATCTCTAATAAAGGAAATCAACCACTATGTATGTGAGGATGAGAATGCTACTTACCTTGTCGCTCGATCTACAATTAGAACCACTCTTACAACATCCAATAGAAACGTCTTCAGTCTTCAACTGTTGATGATGAATTCTTGAACTTCGTAGAACCTTGACAATTGAAACTCTTTTCCCAATTCCTGTTGCTTGAAACTTCTTTATAAATTTCTTCTTCCCCACGACCTTATTAAATGAGTACAAAACAAACAAATAAACAAACACTAAACAAATTCTTCTTTATATATATATTATTTTATTTTTTTGAATAATAAAATTAATAGAATACAGACTTCAAAATAAAATAAAATAAACAATGAAACTACTATGGACGTGAGATAAGGATTTTACCACTTGATTCTTCACGACTTGTATTGTCTCGATATCATAAATTTCACTAACTCTTATCTTTTGATTTCTTTCGCTCTTATACATAAATCTTCAACATGTATATATAATTCTGCTCTTTTTCTTGTTGCTCTACTTGAATATGAAATTCGCTCTTTCTTGTACCGTTGCTTGTAAACCTTGAACGTCTTCATCTTTCCTTCGATGTTTGTGATGCTCCGCTTTTTGATGATAATGTTGTTTCTATGGACTTATTGTTGTCGAAAGAGAGAATGGTGCTAACTGTAAACAAGATTACAAGAGATGTTATAAGTTAGAAATTCTGATGGCATCCTTGTGATTGAAGAAATATCACTCAAGAGATAAAAAAACAGTGCTGAAATTGGTGCGAAGTTGGGTGGCTCATCATTCTACCCGGAATTTGTATATGATGTCACACACTCTAAAGCATAATTTTTTAGACAACTATAAAGAATTGAAGGTCTGGTGCCTCGCTTGATGTAATAGGTAGTCTCCACTAATGATTGATCAACTCCCTAATACTGTATTCTCTACCAACGGTTTAATTCCCTTTTTTTCATCCCTAGCCTCTCAACAACTAAGCACTCCGAATGTCGTTCTCTATTACTTGTAAGTTCAATTATTCCAGTAAGAACTCAGTATATAGACTTAGTTAGAAGTATACTAAGTGACTCTAAAATCTCTAAAAGTTGGAGGTTTTCATGCAATTATGTATAAAATTTTTAAAAATTCTACTTACAAAAGCGAATACGAAAAATCTAAATACTTAATCACTCCCCCACACTTAAACTTTACATTGTCCTCAATGTAAATTGATTCATCCAATGTAAAATCAAGGTGGGAAATCCTATAATATGAAATGAAAAGATAAGAAAAATAAAAATAAAAAGATAGAGATAGAGATACAAAACCAATGGGTTGCCTCCTATTCAGCGTTTGGTTTAACGTCGTCGGCCCGACTGTAGAATTTCCTGCTATTCATTAACCTACGTCTAACACATTAGCATGAACATATGAATGAACATCACTTGGGTATCGAATTGCTTCAAAAATATTGAAGCAAATATTTTCATTGTCAAACTCCATTGTAAGTGTTCCTTTATTAACATCAATCATGGTTTTCGCCGTTTTCATGAATGGTTTCCCAAGTAACAACGGAATAGACGCGTCAGACCCGCTATGCATCTCTAACACATAGAAATCGAATGGAAATACTATTTGATTCACCTGCACAAGAATATCTTCAATAATACCTCTAGGGTGTACATTAGTACGATCAACTAGTTCTAAAATAACTCCAGTTTCTTTCAATGAACCCAAATTCAAAGACTCATAAATAGATGCGGGCATAACATTAACTGATGCTCCCAAACCAAGCACATTTCCAAACCTTTTGTTACCAATCACAACAGGTATATCAAAAATATCGGGATTCTTCCATTTGGGTGGGAGTTTCTTTTGGAGGACAGCCGAAACGTATTCCCCCACATTTATTACCTCGTCACCGGTTAACCGTTGTTTCTTGGTGCACAAGTCCTTAAGAATTCTTGCATATTTGGGGACTTGTTTTATCGCATCTATAAGTGGAATATTCACATGAATCTTCTTGAAAATCTATAAGATCTCCTTATCTTGTTCCGCCTATTTAGAGTTAGTAAACCTGCGAGGAAAAGGTAAAGGAGGAATATGAGTTAAAACAGGAGGTTTAGAGTTTTCTTTAGGTACCTCATCGTTCTGGGAAAAGTCAGTAATCTTTTTCTCCAAAACCGGCCCCTTAGGGTCTTTGTTGTTCTCAGCATCTTCTGGTTGCACAGTTCATATACCACTTCTCAATGTCACGGCATTGACAGTTTCTCTCGGTTTAAGAGGTTGAGAAAGGAGTTTCATATCCTGTGTTTCCATGTGATTCAGTCTACCAGCCATAAAGCTTATTTGTGTCTGCAGCTCTCTAATTGCAATATCAGTTTTTTGTTGATTGGCATCTTATTTTTGTTGATTCTGTTGCACCATTGTGGTTAAGTTCTTCATCATAGCAAGCATTTCTGACAGTTTTGAGTTCTGAACTGGTTGTGCTTGTTGTTGGAAACCACTAGGGCGATTGAAAACCGACCCTGGAATTCCAGCTTGCTTGTTTGCATAACTGAAGTTGGGATGATCTCTCCACCCTGGATTGTATGTGTTAGTATAAGGATCATACCTTTGTCTCTGCTGATTTAGGAAAATAACATTGACCTGATCACTGCCTTCTTCATAACCTCGGGTAGATGCTGGCACCACCACGACTGTAATTTCTTGCATCATTGCTGCCATATTGACCATTTGATGACGAAGTTCAGAACTTCGCTCACTTCATTGACTCCCCTGACGAGTGATTCTGACCCACGACTTGAGAATTATTGAGAATTTGCTGTCATGTTCTCAATTAACTTTCTAGCTTGAGATGTTGTCTAATGCACCACCACCTGCAGCGTCGAGAAGATTTCTGTCACTTGCTTGAAGTCCCTCGTAGATGTATTGGATAATCAATAAATCACTGAATTGATGATGCGGACTACTATCCACCAATCTCTTGTAACGTCCCAACACTTATATAATGATTCTCCTGCCATTTGCTTAATGCTGCAAATCTCTTTCCGAATCTGAGTTGCCTTTGATGCAGGAGAGTATCTCTCTAAGAAGAGTTTCTTCAAACCATTCCAAGTTGTTACACTACCAAAAGGTAAATAGTATAAACATTTCTTATCAATGTCCATCAAGGAGAATGGAAAACCTCGTAACATAAATCCATCTGCATCTGTATCCGTTGGTAGCATGGACATGACTATGTTGTGAAAATCCATTAGACGTTTATTTGGATCTTCATTAGTCATTCCATGAAACTTTGGTAGCTCACGGATCAACCCTGGTTTGATCTCAAATGTAGATGTTTTTTGAATACACCATTGTTGTGTATCCAACTTGTGAGACGCCAAGTCTTTGAGTGTACGATTTTCCTCCATACCAATTGTTTCTCCTTCTCTGTCTTCCTTTTATCTTTCAATATTGTTCCCTTGCGAGTCTCAATCCCAATATGTGAATACCCGACTGGTTTTTGTTTCGGTCTAGGAGCCAAAAGATAAATACCTAAAACACAATTCTCAAGGCAAAATTAAAAACTAAAAATAAGAAATCAAAAACAAAATAACAATCCGCTATATCTCCCCGGCAGCGGCGCCAAAATTTGGTCGGTTGTCAGCCAAGCAAAATCATTTTAAGTTGTTTTCACTTACAAATTATAAATAAGCGTATAACAATAATCACGAATTCGATCCACATGGAGATATATGTTGTTAATTGTATTTGAAAATTATTATAAACATGGGGGATTTTGTTGTTCAAAATAATTCAAACTAAAAATTAAGCTGAAAGTGTTTAAGAAAATATTATAAGAAAGAACTGGTTAAGGAATTCGTCATCCATCCTTACACATGCTAAGCAATCAAACATCAATATCATCATTCACTCTCTCATGTTATTAATAACCCTAAAGTATCCCCAATCCTTGTCAACACTTCTTTACGTCTCCATAAATCAACAAATATTGCAATCGCTAATATATGAATTCTTTTCTATCAAATAACCTAATGCTCAATTCTAAGAGATTCAGCTTGAAGAAAGCTTTAAATTTTGTGAGACGGGTTACTCATAGGCAATACAACACAATCGTGGTATATTCAACCTAGGCCAAGTTTTACTTGTGATTCCTTCACGATTTGCACCGCTAGTAATCACAAATTACTACTAGTTACTAGGGTTCTTGATAAAATTACCTAAGACTCCTAATTATCTATAGAGAAGGTATTAAGATATTTAATTTGCAACTTAAACATACGAAATAACTAATCATATTATTTGAACACAATCAAATAATTATTATGCATAATAAAACTTGAACGATATGCGAGAGAGTGAATGATAAAGTTAATTCATTAATTGAGTAACATGTTCATGACTAAGGTGACATCCTTAACCAATATAAAAATTAATTCATAGTGCATTTCTTAAAATCCATAAAAAATAATAAGATAGAAATATTAAGCGAACTCTAGGTTGTAGAAAATTTCCAACTCCAAAGCTCCTTCTTTTCTCCTCTTGTGCGTAAAACCTAATGATAAAACAATTCCCCAACAGAAGTTAATTCCTCTCTGAAAAAAGGTTCTAAAAGTAGAAGTACCCGTTCGTCGAAACCTGGTCAAAATAGGTCTTTAGAACTTGCCCCAAATAATCAAAACACGTCAAAAAACCTTATACGGCTGATTGACACATTTTTGTGTCTAAATTGTTCTCAATTGTTAGTGCTTAATTTGATATTTATTGTGTTATTTTATGTGTTTGTAGGTATTTTTGGAAAATAACATTTATAGAAAAATTGGCTCAAAAATTCGTTAAAGGCACCAAAGGAAAATTACTAAAGGAACTTGCGTTTTGGATTTGCGGCAACCCTTCTTATTCATTTGAAAAAGAGAAAATGGTGGGAAATTTCAAATACCCGTGAAAGATTATCTGAGTTCGTTGAGAACCGATTTCTAAGGGATTTAAAGAGAGACTATATCTATATTAGGAAACAATCAAACGGGTTTAAACACGTCAAATATAGATTTTAATGCCGAGAAATCAGATTGGAAACTCATGTGAACTGTCGGAAAAAAAAATTATTCTCAGATTGGGATAAACTTGAAATAGAATTGGTTTTGGATAAGAGATTGAATCCTTATAATAAGGATGAGATACCAGGTTTTCCTAAACCTATGTAAGTGAAACAGATCGAGTAAAAAAAAAGAAATTTTCATAACTTGTAGGGAAAAAAAAGAAGAGATATTTTCGAGATTCTTTGACCCTGTTGTGTATATATAAAGTCCTGGGAAGTCATAGAGGGAGACATAGTTATTGGGGAGAGTACAGAGCGAAGAAAAGAAGTTGCGGAGAATTTTCTGCAGCTGCAGAACGAGGAAGAAAAGGAAGAACACGAAGAACAAAAGGCACCGGGAGACAGTCGCAGAAAAAGGCTTCAAAGATATGTCGTTCTTTTCAATATCTTTAGCAACACATAATACATAAACTATTCCAGAACCGTGAAACATACAAAGTCTGCAACACTTATATCCGTTGCAGATTCCTTGTGTCATTCTTTTTTGTTCTTTTTCTTCCTTATAAGCTTGTTTGAGCCATGTTTCAATCTTTTGAGAGTGTTTTGATCGTGATGAGCCAAACCATATCACTAGGACAATTGATGAAGCCATATTTCATGAATGAATGGTAACTATTTTGATTCTTTATAACTTTTGCACTAATTTTAAATTGATTTATGATTTTTTCTAATTTGTTGTGATTTTGTTTGATGGTGTATGCTGGGACTTAAGAGCTTTTGATGTGCCATGCTTACGGTTTACAACTAATATTTTAGAAATCTACTTTTGGCAAAGAAACAGAGTCAATAAAAGAGCTATAATTGATTAAGAATCATTGTACATTTCACTCAGAAGTGATTTTTGTGGAATCCTGAGTCCCAATTTCTCTCAATATTATTATTATCTTTTACAAATTTGCTAGTTTAAATCAAAATTAGGTGTAAAACGAATCTTTACAAGTCTCAGTGAACAAACTATTTTTACCACTTTTCTAAAACGATCAAGTTTTCGGCGCCGCTACCGAGAACTTGTTTTTAGGTTAGAGTTTTAGATTTATTTTGTTTTTAGGTCTTTTTTTATTTTTAGATTTTTATTCTTTTGTTTTATTTTACGTTTTTGGGTATTTGTCTATTTGGTATAGGTTTTGGATCAAAAAGAAAGTTGAGCCAAAGATTTGTGATTGATTAAAGACTTGGAGTTGTTGACATAACGAAAAGAACGGAAAAAGAAGACAGCGGTTTTATTTTTATTTTATTTTTATGGTTTTATTTTATTTTTATTTTTGTAATTCTTTTTATTATTTTTCTGTTATTTTTGGACGTTTTTGGACTTTATTTTTATTTTTAAACCCTACGAAAGGGTAGTATTAAATATAATTGCACAGAGAAGGACGACAATTACGATATTGTCTCATCCCTTTGAGTTCGTACACTGACACAGGAGTCAGTGGTCCGAGTCGACTTCAACGGTTCATCGCCCGTCTGGTACGGGAGGTAAAACTCTATCAATCCACGAAACCCATGCAAGTGGGTTTTCTGTAATCCTTCGTAATGCATATATGTTTAGGACTGAATAAAGATTTATTTTCTAGTAAAGGGCAAGAACTGGCCATATAAGATAAGAACTTGGATTTCATCACTGTTTCTTTCTTGCCCGCTTTAGGAACACGTTACCAAACGCGAACCTAAAACTAAAATTTGACTAAAAAGAAGACCGATAGGGTAACGAGCTTATTGGAAAATCTATCGAAAGGATTGTAATGGTTACTTTGTTAGCTCAACTCAAGGATCATGAAGATTATTTTAATTCGACTTGCGCCGCCTTGTAACCCGAGGAAACGTTCCAAATAGATAGGGTTATTCAAGCTCCTTAGAGCTTATCCTGCTTCTCTCGATCGACTTAATCTAATTCGGATCGTTCCAAAGAGGTTTGCTAAAACTGTAACTAGTTTCATTTTGGAAGAATAGAAGTTGTCTAGAAACAATCTAAGTGGAGCCATCATGTTTTTTGTTTGCTAGATTCAATAGGTTTGATTTGGTTAAGTCAGCCTTGTTTGTGTTTGTTTAAAATTCCCTTCTAGTAGGATGTCGAACTGGTATTACAATGACCAATACAATGAATATTCGACTGATTTTCAAAATGGACAGTACCCATACTATGACCATAGTGTGGATAGTAGTTGGAACTACGACCAACCTTTTGAAGGTTATAGCTCATACCATATTGGTCCAATTACTATTCGTACGCGCAACAGTCATGTGAAAGGGAAAATGAGCAAAATGTGAATTTTTCATCTTTGGAAGATACCCTCAAGCAGTTGGAATCTGGGACTCCTTATGATCCAAGTATTTCCCTATAAGAATCCTTCAAGCAGTTAACTGAGATGACACATAGGTTTGACTTAAATATGAAGGAAAGTTTTGCAACGATGAGTATTGCTCAAAATGATCTTAATTTACAATATAGTGGTACCCTTGATAATTATTCACCTAGTCAAGAGGAAGAGGTTATAATTGTAACACTACTTGTTTAGATGAGGTTCGACCATCTTCATATTATTATGATGATGAGGATAATATTGATGAAGAATTTGAAATATGCAGGCAGAGTGATCAGGAAATTATCACTCCAATTGTGCTTCATGATGATATTTTTATTTCTGGTTCAAATCCTAACAATTTAAATGATTATTCACCTATTCAGAAGGAATAGGATTTGACTAGAGATACCATTGTTTTAGACGATGTAGTATTTCCTTGTTATGAAGTCGATGATGGTTTAGAGGAACGAGTTTATTCTGAGAATACTTTTTTAGAGTCCAGCGATTTAGAAACAATAGTATTAGACAAAGAAGATAGACTCGTAGATATTCTAAATATGAGTGAAGATGCACCTCTTGATTATAACTTAGAAGAAGCAATTGACCATTTTTCAGGAATATGACGATCTAGAAATTAGGGAAATTGTGACTAGTCTATCTAGAAACACTGAAAACTCTAAGTTTGGGGGTGATTATCATTCTTCATGTGCTTTACCTTTGACTCTTACAAAGATTCCTCACTTGGGACTTGACATATGTCCCTTTACCATTTTACAAGATTATCTTCATACACGTTTTCCTGAACCTAATCATGTCCAGAAAGAAGTTTAGTTGTTAGAAACCCATCCTATGGTTGATGTGGTTTACCCAGGCGATAATACCAAGATTAACTTTGTTTTCCAACTAAAAAATTTTCTTCCAATTATGGGAACGTATGAGTTTGAATGTGTCAGTTATTAAATTTTGAGACTAAGCCTAATTACTTTAGGATAGAATCGACACATTTTCTTAAGAATGACCACCACTTTTATTGTGGTCAACTGTGTGAGTCAAATATGATTGACTTTGAGGATCGACAATTATTCAGGTTATTATTATGTGCTACTAAGTTCTTAGTTGAGTTTTTGCAGACTCTACATCCTGATTCTCTGGATCCTGCCAATGAGGAAATCAAGCCCATGAAAACATTTTATCTAGACCCTTTTATAAAGCCTGAACCTGAACCACATCTAAATGTAATTGTCTTAAACAGAAAACTAGATAAGGGTGTGCTCGGTTTGTTTAATTTTCTTGGCATGTTGGAGTTTCTTTTTATTTGAGATAATACTATTTGATTCAGATGACCCACAATTGTTCCGGCTATTGCTATATGATTCTATTAGGTGACATATATTTTCTTAGTCTAGCTGAAGACTTTAAACTTAGCACTTGCTGGGAGGTAACCCATGCTCATCCTACTCGATAATATCCTTCATTAACTCTTTTCTTCAAGTGGTAACAATTTCTCATTGTTCATGTTTTTAATCATTTATCTTTATAACATTAAGGACAATTTTTAGATTTAATTTTGGGGTAAGGGAGAAACTTTTAGTTGAAATATGAAATTCCAAAGTCTAGAAACTTGTGAACAATTCAGGATGACACTAACCATTCTAGATAGATGGAACCTTAGCTCTTTTTCTGTAGGAGTTGAGGGACCCAGCTAAATGGTCTATTCATAAAAGGACAAAGCTCATGTGTTAGAAATAACATGATAATTGTCACCATATCTCAGAATCGTCACCATATCACATTCTGTTTTTATTTTTGCAACTTTTTGTGTTTCTCTAAGTGATTTGGTGGGGCTAGTATCGCCTTGTTATCGCTGCCAGGATAATATAGAGTGTTTGAGATCATGCCTCATTATTGTATTTTATTTAGACCATTATTCAAACCCAAAAAAAAAGAGTAAATAATTGTTTTATTTTCAATAAATCGACCGCTGGGGCCCTTGTATATACCAGCTGAGTCGATATTAGTATAAGGATTAAGACCACTGGGAGCGTATCTCAATCCATTAGGATTCATCCTAGCACTGACCTTCAGACAGACATGGGAAACACCGTTCACCTTAGTCAACATGTGCAAACTTCATCATCTTCATATCCATCTTCTAAATCTATTCATGTGATTGAACTTTGATAGATTCTAAGTATCGTGGTTGAACGACTATCTAAGTATAGTTTTGGATTCATGTATGAATTTTAGTAAGCTGAGTGCAAATTCGTGTACATCAATTGGACTCATATAGGGTAATGATTCCTATAGCCGGAGAATTTAGTAGCCACCAAATAGCATGTTCAGTGTCTACCCTCAATCGTTCACAAGTAACAAAAATTGAGAGTAAAGATTTTATAGGTATATCTCTTATAAACCCTCATGAGACAACACTCGCCCCTTCTAGGGTCACCTAGGAGTTTAACGGTTAGCTACACGTGCTAAGTGTAGTCGTGATTCCTACGAAAGTGAGTTAGATTTTTATTTTCTATATTAGGTTTGCTCGAGGACTAGAAAATAATAAGTTTAGGGGTATTTGATTGACATATTTTTCTATCTAAATTTTTCTCAATTGTTAGTGCTTATTTTGATACTTATTGTGTTATTTTATGTGTTTGAAGGTATTTTTGGGAAATAAACATTTGTTGAAAAATTGGCTCAAAAAGTTGTTAAAGGCACCCCAAGGAAAATTACTAAAGGCACCTGAATTTTGGATTTGGGGCACCCCTTCTTATTCATTTGAAAACGAGAAAATGGCGGGAAATTTCAAATACCCGTGAAAGATTATCTGAGTTCGTTGAGAACTGATTTCTAAGGGATTTAAAGAGAGACTTTGACTATATTTATATTAGGAAACAATCAAAGTGGTTTAAACACGTCAATTCTAGATTTTAATGCCGAGAAATCAGATTGAAAACTCATGTGAACTGTCGGAAAAAAAAAAAAGATTACTCTCAGATCGGGATAAGCTCGAAATAGAGTTGGTTTTGGTTAAGAGATTGAATCCTTATAATAAGGATGAGATACCAGGTTTTCCTAAACCTATATAAGTGAAACCGATCGAGTAAAAAAAAAAGGAAGAGAAATTTTCGTAACTTGTAGGGAAGAAAAAAGAAGAGATATTTTCGAGATTCTTTGACCCTGTTGTGTATATATAAAGTCCTGGGAAGTCATAGAGGGAGACATAGTTATTGGGGAGAGTACAGAGCGAAAAAAATAAGTTGCGGAGAATTTTCTGCAGCTGCAGAACGAGGAAGAAAAGGAAGAACACGAAGAACAAAAGGCACCGGGAGACAGTCGTAGAAAAAGGCTTCAAAGATATGTCGTTCTTTTCAATATCTTTAGCAACACATAATACATAAACTATTCCAGAACCGTGACATACAAAGTCTGCAACACTTATATCCGTTGCAGATTCCTTGTGTCATTCTTTTTTGTTCTTTTTCTTCCTTATAAGCACGTTTGAGCCATGTTTCAATCTTTTGAGAGTGTTTTGATCGTGATGAGCTAAACCCCATCACTCGTAAAATGGAGGAAGTCATATTTCATGAATGAATGGTAACTATTTTGATTTTTTATGACTTTTGCAATAATTTTAAATTGATTTATGATTTTTCTAATTAGTTGTGATTTTCTTTTATGGTGTATGATGGGACTTAAGAGCTTTTGATGTGCCATGCTTACGGTTTACAACTAATGTTTTAGAAATCTACTTTTGGCAAAGAAACAGAGTCAATAAAAGAGCTATAATTGATTAAGAATCATTGTACATTTCACTCAGAAGTGATTTTTGTGGAATCATGAGTCCCAGTTTCTCTCAATATTGTTATTATCTTTTACAAATTTGCTAGTTTAAATCAAACTTATGTCTAAAAAGAATCTTCACAAGTCTCAGTGAACAAACTATTTTCACCACTTTTCTAAAACGATCAACAGACTATTTTTACCACTTTTCTAAAACGATCAACAACCAAATGGGCTACACGGATATAACATACCCAACCCAATTCAGGTTTTAATAATTTAATTGGCATGTCAGTCACAAGGAATTGACAGGAAAAAACCAATTTTCCCTTCGGTCGTTTTTCGTCCAATTTCGAGAAAAAAATATTATTTCTGATTTTTTTTTCTTTTCCTAACTCCCAGGTTCTCGATGGCCAGGCCATCGAGAAAATAGTTTTCATCTGAGTTTTCGAACTCAGTTCTGCCAAGTTTCCTCAACCTCCGGTAAACAAGGTACCATATTTCTTATTTAATCTCATTTTTTTCCTTCGTGTAAACCCAGTCTCTATATTTCAATTGAACACTATTCTTTTTCCTTCCATGACTTCTCTCCCAAACCATGCCAACTCGAACATGAACAAAGCTTTTATTCACTCGATGGCATATATATCAAACCCATTACAACCACAACTACCAATCCCGAGTTTCTCCGTGTTGTCGAAAGTTCTAGCTCCTCCTTTGATTCTTTTCGAAATAAACCACATACCTTGACTGAATTTTCATATCCATTACAACACACTACCATGCTCGAGAACCAAACTATCTAAATGGCTTCTTCTCTTCCTCGTCCAAAGACTCGTGTTACAACATCAGATAGAATCAAGCTCCATCGTTAACTCGAGCACATCATCCTCAATACAAATTCCAACATAATCCACCTCTGCCAGCACCATTAGCAACGAGCTTTTCTTCAATAACCATCATCGTTGCCAGCATTCCCTTCTCTATAACTAAGTTCTTCTCTAATATCTTTGCCGACATTCGAACCCTAAGATTTGTCATCATCGAATCACCATGATCAACTATGATCAATCACAGCTAACTGATAAGTGCATAATTCATATGTTTCTAGTGTCAATTTCATACTTGTTTTAGGTTTAATTTTTGCATATTACCTGTTATTTCGTTTGTTTTCTATCTTATGTCTTATATTGGGTAAATCATTCGAAATCAATGGAAATGATGTTAAAGAGAGTAAGAAGAGGAAAGGAGTTCATTCTGTCATGAAAAGGAGAGGCCAAAGGATGTAAACACAACTTTAAAACAAGATTTCTATGAAGATTTATGGTTGGGAAAGTGTCCTAAAAGCTAGCCGTAAAAGAAGTTGATTTTGAGCAAGAAATTCCAGGAAAATTTACAGATGGATTTAGACTATCAAAACCAACCGTAAAATTAGTTAGAGAGATATGAATATTTTGTCATTGCCGTCTTGTATAGAATTGAAAGACGAAGCCAACCCAAAAAGAATGAGGTCAATCGGACATCGTGTGAGGGAGTGATGACCAAAACGGTAAAAATACAAAAAATGTCCAGGAATAATTACAGTTGGAAATATTGGACTCGGATCTAACCGTAACTCTGGGAATTTTAGGGTGATTTTTGTGTCAGAATTTCGGTTGGCTTTCTTGGGTTGAAACCAACAGTAACAGGGGTAGTTTGGCACGCGTTTGGGCTTCTAAAATAAAGAAAACATGGTCCTGGAAGGATTCTAAACCCTAGAAAGAGATGATACTTGAGGGCCAAGCATTGAAAGCTATAAAAGAAGATATCTAATGTTCAAACAAGATATTCTACATCTATTAATTAATCTCATATATCCTACCTTTCATATCACATCTTCTACACCTTAAACTTAAGGTTTACCCCTTTAGTGGGAAACCATTCTTCTTTGTAATATGAGTAGCTAATATTTTGTTGATTAAGGATGAATTCAATGTTCTGAGCATGAAGCTTTATTAGTTAATACAAGTTTGTTTGAAGCTATTATCATCATCGTTTGTTTTCACTATATATAAGTTATTTCTAGATTGTTCAAGTTATAATTAGATTATTCTATTGATCATTCTACTGCTAGTAGAGAGTTGAGTGATCCGTAATTGTCGATCATCTCCTGCACAAATAGAGAACATGAGACCTTGCAGAGGGATTTTGTGAAGCAATCGTGTGTGAAGACAACACTAGCAAGTGGACCGAGCTTACTAAGTCTAACTACTAGGATTAAACCTAAATTTACAAATTTTAAAGCGTTCGATCGAGTTACACCTTGTAAGCGTACCTCAAGGCGGCTCAGTTGGATAGAATCCGGTGACTAGGCATACCTGTTATCCGGTGATACAAGGAGTTTTGGGGGTAGCTAAGCGTACCTCCTATTTTATGTTGGTGATGAATGATTCTGATGAAAGATAAATAAGTATACTAATTCTGTCAACATTTGGTAACAGCGAAGGACTCCCTAATCATCTCTTTATTCTTATTGTCTTTTTATTATATTCTTAGTAATTAAACAACCAGCCCCCCTTCTTTAAGATTTATTCTTGTTTACTGATCCAAATAACCTATCAATTACACAGCTTCATGTGGAACGATCCTTACTATTGCTATATTACTAGTTAATTAGTGAGAAATATCTTGAGTAATTTGTTGCACTTGTCGAACATCAAATTTTGGCGCCAAATTAGTGAAACTAGCTAACAGCAGCAGCAAAACTACCTAATCCATACTCTTTCCTCTCATCTGTCGAGCTCCATCACTATTATTTATATCATCAATTCGACCCCACCAGCGACAAGACCTTGAAGTTCCATCAAAACCCATCATCAAACCATTCTCAACTGCCATGATTAACCCAAAAATTCCATTCAGTTCATAAACATCACCGTAACAAAACCTAGCCAAAAGATCGACCTGATTTCTCTGTTAGTGCAATTTAGAAAGAAGATGAAGGTGGCCTCGATCCAAATCGTTGGTGCCTCTAGTGTTATTCAAATAATAGGAAGCCTTTATCAGAAACAAAAGTGCCTTTAGAAGCTGCCCTTGAAATGACCATCTTGCCATTAGTTCTTGTTTTGCTTATAACTTTCTCATACGAAGTCGGAATAACTTCATCTTTCGTTGTTGGCTTTATAATTCAATTTTCTACAACATGGTGAGAATAAATCCTGGAGTTGACTGATTTCCACTGGGTCTTTGACACTTCTTCCTTTAAAGTACTTCATTTTCACTTCTTTTAGAGGTGTAACCTACAAAGGACATAATATACAAAAATAATACTAATACAAGGTAATTCACATAAAGTCTAGGAAAAAAATGTAAGAAACTAATACTCAAAACATATAAATTATGCGCTTATTACCGAAAATCTCGTCGAAATTGTCAAAACTCAGCCAATATCGGCCAAGATCTCGTTTTGGTAATGGTTATTAAAATGGAAAGATTTAAAAGAAAAAAACTGATGAAAACCCCACTACTAATTGAAAGATCCTTATTATTAGTAATTATTTAAGAATTTACATCAATCATGAGATATATACACGTAAATACGATCGGCTGATCTACATAAACAAATAGATCCAATTCAATAACCAGAAAAATTCCTCCGAAATTTTCCGTTACTGTAATATATACGACTCAACAAAAAATAAAATGGCTATTAAATTAAGACGAAAATAATGGAGAAGAAGAAGTCATGTTCGAAGGGAAAGGAAAATGAGAAGTAGATCAGAGGAGAAGAAATACTTTTATGGAGAAAGAAAAGAGGTAGTCTTTTTGAAATAGAGAATTAATAATTTGGTTTGTTTGAAATACACCAGTGAGTCCAAATCCTGATATCAAGTTCTATATATTAAATCTGAATGGTGATTGAAATAATTTATGGTTTGATTGATTTATAAAAACCCTAATTTTTAAGAGAGAGAAATTGCTGCAACCGTAAGTGGATGATACGAGACCTTTCTACTTAATTACTTTATCAAAAGAAGAAACAAAATGGGGTTAACTTAACACGAGATGGTCGGCTAAAAGCTTATTATGGAAGAATATATTTTAATTAGTTTTTTTTGTAAAACAATAAGCGATGATCATCTCCCTTTATAATACTGACTCTGATTAAATATGGAATAAGTTGAATCCATAGAAGGTCAAGATTGATATAAAAATCAATCATCAGTTTTCACTAGCAAGTGTAATATGTGAAAAATGTTTGTTATTATACGTATAAAATATATGAACTGATATTTCAACAATAATTTTTTTGATATAAAGTTATATCAGTGTTTCGATTTCGACCGAGGTAAACCGAAATCCGATATCAATTATATTGCACATAACCTAGTTTTCTTAATGGTCATACATGAAGTAAAAAAAAAGAAAGAATTAGAACTCATCAAAATGTCAGAATTGAATTATTTTGTTTTGATGTAAGTTAGAATTAAACTAAATCCACACAATTATTATTTTCCCTTAGTGAGATACACGTTATAATTTTTGGCTTCGTTCTCCCATCAGGGTCTACTAAACCCAAATATAGAATCCTACGCTTTGTATTTCTTAAAGGCGCGTTTGGATGCAATGCGAAAGAACTCTTACAATGGCGTCTGTCTAAAACGTGTAGTATATATAACCATTTGGAGTTCGATTTTGTATATGCTTTTGAATGAATCTTCACGTGACATCTCAATTTTATTTGTTGGTTTAAATTTAGTAATCCGCATGAGGAAAGAAACTTTTAGCAAGTAGAATAATGAGACGAATTATTCATTACTTAACCAATCAAATGATAATGTCATATTAACACAATAAATGTTCTTTAAAAAAGTGTGCACAAAATTAATTTTGGGATGTTGCTGCAAGGCCGTTTGTAGCAATCGTAGTCGTTGGGAATTAAACTAATTTAGCATTCCATGATTCCGGCTACTGGTCCAAAGATAACGACTTCTTGCACTGAACTTGTGACAAAAGTAGGGAATTTGACCCTCTATCCTATTATGACTGGTCAGGCTTCTAAATGTGATTTAAATATCCTAAATGTGAACAAGAACCTAATCCGTAGAAAAAGTTAAAAATACTTTTATTCCATAAATAAATCCAAATATAGCTAATATATGTTATTCTTCTATTTTTCTTTTTTTTCATGATTCATGATGAAAATGATGAACTTTAAAAAATGTAAGATAATAATTCAATTTCAGTTTCAGAATCTACTTACAGCTTGGAACAAATGAATTCATAACCGTAAAAACTCACTACGGAATTGAGTTCATCTTTTCCTAACCGCAAGTAGTTAATCTACGGCTAGGAATTCATCATTTTCCAGTCATAGGCTAGTAATTTTTTGTTGTTTACTGCAAGAAAATGAACATTTCCTGGTCATCGGGTGTTTTATGGCTAGCTTCCTAGCTGTAAGTGGATTTGAAATTCCAAAATAAAAATTAGTACTCATTTTAAGAATACGTATAAGTTTATACTCATTTTAGTAATGAGTATAAGTTTATACACATTCTTAAAATGAGTACATACCTATTACGTCTAGGAATAATTCCTAGTCGTAAGTGACTCTGAAAAATTTAAAATTATCTTTTCTAGTCGTAGATAGTGTTTTCCTAGCCGTAGTCTTGATTCCTAGACGACTAGGAAGTAGTCTTGATTCCTAGACGGAAGTTTTACTTACGATTAGAAAATGATGAACTCCTAGCCGTAAGATACATTGAAAATGAAAAAAAAAAGGAACATATGCCCTTCATTGATTCTAAATAATAAATCAAATCATTAATCTAATCTAATCACTAATCTTAATCAGTTTATTTAATTAATTACATTGGCACTAATTAATTAAGGACAATTTAGTATTATAAAAAGTTGTAGGATAAGGGATTATTAAGAATACTACTTCATAACCTATTTTTGTCTTTTTGTAAATCTTCAAAAACCAAAGGCTACCCGATAATAGGAGAGCATAAGAAAAATACGAGATTTTTTTTGTGAATCATAGCATTTAACAGTGAACTTGGATATAAATAAATCGACAGCTTGCAATTTACTTAGAATCTAATGTGGTTGGTGATGTGTACACTGTCCACATGTCTAGATCATCGTGATATAAAATAATTTGAAGGTTGAGGACTCATCATAGGATGATCACAGAAGGTTTAAGAAATGGGTTACGACTTACGAGTCATGACCAATAACTATAATCGAGTGTGAGAACGTTTCGAATCAAAATATATAATTTATAAATAAATAATGCTTTTTAAACCTTTTAAATGAATGACTATACAATTAAAAGAATGACTATACAATGACTATTATAATAGTTAAATAGATTGAAAAAAAAAAGAATATAAAATTACACATAACGATTATAATGGTCTTACAAATATGAAAAGGGATTTAAATAACATAATTAGAAGTAAAAAACTAAACCGACCAAATTTGGTATATAAAAAACTCATTCATAATTTAGAATAAAAAAAAAACTCTATTTTAATAAAAATAAATATTATTGTAAATTAATTTTTTTGTGGATTCCACCACTCTTACACCCCTTTTACACCACCACCTTATCATCCCTCTTCCACCTCTTCACATCTTTCACTTCTTGGTAACCCCCACATTTAG
>JAJJMC010007173.1:861561-881149 GCA_023531435.1 Papaver californicum | reverse complement strand
CTTTGTAATGGATACCAATATCTAGTAATGAGAAATTCTCTCTTCTTTTCTCTATATTTCTTTTGTGCAATAGTTCATCTTTTGATTTAGTTTATAACAAATATAAATCCCAAATATTTTAAAAGGCTTAACTTAGATCATTTCAATTTTCTAATAACACCACAATTATCCACCTCATACAAATCTTTTCTTTCTTTTTTTTTCTTTTTTTCTTTTATTTTTTCTTCTTCTTCAATTGACTCCTCATTTTCCTCCTCCGCCATCACCACTTCGCCGTCACACCGTCAAACCACTACCATTCCAGATCCTCCACCAACAAATATCCGCATTTTCCTCCTCTTCCCCCATCAACACAATCAGCTCTTTCTTTTTTTCTCTCCCACCATATCGTGTTCAGATTTGACACTAATAGCGTCTCTGCCACCAGCAAACCACTATGATGTTCATATCTGCCACCAACATCACCTACGCCTCCTCCTCCTCCTCCCCCACCACCACCTCCTTTTCTTAGTCCCACACCACCTCCGTGGATCCGCCTCATTTTAAATTTCCATTACAATACTAAAAAAAAAGTAGAATCAACCAGAAAATGATGATACATCATCATCGTCGAAATCAATGTTGTGTTGGTGAAATGACAGATTTATGTTGAAACCAAATTTGGTTTCATCTTATTTTTACCTACTTTTTTATCGTGAAACCAAGTTTTAATGGTGAAACAGTGAGTTTATGTTGAAACTAAATTTGTTCTCAACGGATTTTTTCCTAGTTTATTCAGTCTGACTTGGAAGTTGGCGCGTCTGGTTTCACTGTTGAAGTTCTGTTGGTGAAATGACAATTTTATGTTGAAACCAATTTTAGTTTCAACATATTTTGCCTAGTTTTATCATTAAAACCAATGTTGTTAGTGATATGGTTAGTTTCTGGTGGCGTTTTTGTTGGTTGGTGGTGATGGTGGTTGATAGTGGTGTTGTTGATGGTGATGGTAGTGTTGGTTGGTGGTGGGATAGTACTAATTGGTGATGATTGTGGTGTTGGTTGTTGGTGGTGCTGGTTGGTGATGACAATGGTGGTTTGTAAAGTTGATGTTGATGGTGGTGTTGGTTGGTGGTAGTGGGGTGGTGCTGGTATGAGGGGTGGAGATGGCGATAACGGTATTAGTTTGCGATGGTGGTGGTGATAATGTTGGTGGTAGTTGGTGGTGTTGGTTGGTGGTGCTTGTTGGATATGATTTAGGTTGTTGGTGGCGATGATAGTGGTAGTGTTACTGGTAATGGTGGCGCTGGTTGGTGGTGGTGGTGTTGGCTGGTGATGGTTGGTGGTGAGTTAGTGTTGGTAGTGTTGGTGATGAGAAGATACAAGAGATTAGGGGTGTAGACAAAAAAATAGAAGGGTATCTTAGACAGTTTATGTCAAATGGGGTTTTGTGGACAATTTGTTTTAGTGGGTTTTTTGTATATGGATGTTGACGGCTTTAGGGTTACAACCCATAAACTATTTAAATAATATCATTAGAGCAATTCTGGTGGGAATTGGTATATAGGTGTAGATGGTGGATTTTTAATAAAGGATAAAATAGTAAAATCGTATCTACCCAGCAGTAGAATCAAAGAAATAATATAATTTTGTCTATGTTATTGACCCGACATCAAAAGCATAAAATTCTTATTTTACATTACGCAAGAGAATTAACAATTAAATGCTCACTACTGGCATTTCATACTGATCTTGTAGCCTCTCTAAAAATACACATACGATAGTAGAGCCTCACTCGGCTGAGCTCTCAATATTCTACATACAACACTAGTATTGTACAACTCAGTGTTTCCTCGTCTACAATAATAGGGAAGCTTCTAGATGAATTAATCACTAGTATAGAGCATCATTGTCCTCAAACTATCACTGTTGCTGATTATAATTCTTTCCCGGATGATCTTTCACTATACAGAATAAGCATCCAGAACACCTCTTTGTTCCTGAGTGGATGTTAATGCTCCTAGATAGGTTGCCTACTAGTATAGAGCAACATAATTCCTCTTTATATTCCCTTGTTGAATATTTAGAGTGACTTTACATCAATATTCAAACTTTAATTGAATATCATTGATTGGTCATAACGCATAACAAGCTGCGCAAGGATGCACTAAGCCGAAACATCGCACCTTCGTGTAGGCACTAAGTCGTCGTCCCGAAAAATGTAAATTTAGGGATCCAATAATGTTTGGTTGAGCTTAAACAATAGACAATTTCAATATTGGTTGCATTAAAATCTCAATATTGGTTAAAAACAACGAAACCCTAATATTGGTTTCTGACACATCGTCATATCACCTTGCAAAAAAACATGACAATGGGTGTGGAATGGGGGAAAATGTTATAAACAATATATGTTCCCCTATTTGTCCACTACAACATACTAAAAGGGCATCACTTACGAATAACATTCTAGGAGATATGATTTAAATCCTAGATGAACTACAAGCTGAAAACTGTCAGAATTTCATATGGAGGGTTATTGTTTGCTCCGTTTGACGATCGAAACGAGCTCAAAACCTAAATCCTTTCTCATAGGGATGTAGCCAACGATCTTAGGATTCCGAATTAAGGTTGATCATCAAAAACGAACATTGTATGAAGAATCTACATCATTTTCACTGAATGACGTCATGTCTGAAATTTTCATAAAAACCAACACCCACAGGTGTATACTAAAAATAATCCTCTTCAAAGAATAGCGCGAGAGCATGGAAAAGAAAAAAAATAACAAGAAAAAAAAAAGGAGATTGTGGAACCGACACCAACCGACCGACCTCTCTTGTCTGGTCCCCCACTCCCAATTTTCTCCAAAAACTTTATTTTATTTTAGGGTTTTCTTTTCCAATTGAAACTCCTATGTTCTTTCTACCAAAGCCTAAACTCTCTTGCTTCAAACACATAGATCTGCAGAGCTATAGAGAGACGACATGGAATGCGAAGCATAGTCCTACTGACTACCGAATTCATGATTAATCCATAATTGGACCTACACTTGACCGGTCCCACCACCTCGGTCGGTCCTTCTTTGGATTTTTCTCTCATCTTTATTTAGTGTCTCCACTAGTCACTCATCTGGTATTGTCCATCTGCCATTATTCATCTGGTATTTTTCATCTGCCATTGGGTTCACCTGGCATTGTTCATCTGGCATTGGTTCATCTGTCATATTAAGGTTTAATTCAATTAGTCTCGCTACCAATATTTAAATAACCTTAATTTTTCTTATTGATGAAACCAAATATTTTACAATTGTTAGCACTCACTCAATTTAGTGCTTGCACGACCTAGCACTTACGCGACTTGAGGCTCGAATGACAAGCATCATTCGAATATCATTGTTCCTCAGCTATCATGATAATACGGCACATCTACCAGTGTTAATATTAATTAGACTCGATAGTTTATGATCCATCAAGCATCACTGTTTGTTTCAGCATACAACTTATGCTTCGTATATCAATGATTCAACACGCTAGACTCAACAATATGCTAAGACTAGCAGTCTAGCTAGGTCAACAAATGACCGATTAATTCATGTTTACAAAGTAGAATCAGCCATGCTCAAGATCTCAATCATGTCACATGGGGGGGATATTTACTAGGGTTTTGGTCTAGCCACCTACAGCACGTGTGGTGTAACAATACACCAACGACGAGAAAGTATAAAAGTCGTGTCAGCGGTTGAAGGAGTGAAGGGAATAGTGGTCGCACAACTGTCATCTCCTATTAACACGATGGAGTTGGTTATCAACACACAATCTCCAATTCTCTACTCTCTCACTCCTTTGAAACTACCACCACTTACGATATCAATGTGTTAACTTTCACTTCTATAAATAGGTTCTACAACCTATCGACAAAGGACAAGAGTTTCATCTCATAAGACTTGAATGATCACGGATATCATCTTAGAGATTCTCAGAAAACTCATTTTCGTCTTCATAGAAGTTCAACACATCTTGCATTCAATTCCATTGATCTCAATACTCTCTCTGCTTCCCTCCCTACAGATCAACCCTTCTCCTTCCTTTGTGACTGGAGCGAAATCGGAACGGTCATTTCTTGATTTAGGCTGATTTCGTACAAATTGATCTCTTGAATCTTAAAAGTACTTATACAGTACAAATGTTTGATGTTTAAGCGATTTGGTGTTTAATCGTGTGACTCGCCTCGACTGGCAGAACTTGGCATTTCATTGCTCTGACTAGCATTACCCTTCTTCACCATTTCTATTTTTACCCTCAAATCATTTTTACCCACAAACAATAGGTATATTAGCCAAGCCACGTGGATAGGAAAACTCGATTTTGGGCAGTGGGGAATTGGCTAAAAGACTCAAACTAAACCGATTGAGACAAACTGGGCCGAGCGGCTCAGGTTGCCTCAACAACGGTCGAATATCAACGGCTCTCATTTCTCTCCCTATAAATTCACCAATTTTAACTCCAAAATCACACCTTCTCACTCAACAATTCTTCTACTTTCACTTAAATCTTAATCTTTTCATCTCAAACTCTTAATCTCAGCTTCTGCTAAAAAAAATCAGAAAAAATAATGTCCAACTCATCACAAACACAAAATACTGAATCAGGAAAGGGTTCAACAAAGCCTCACGGTCCAAGGTTTAATCTTATAGAAGTTAAAGTTATCTGCAGAGGATATGTATCATGTACGCTTGATGTTGTCAATGGTGTAAGTCAACCCCATGCAACGCTTTGGAAGAAATTTTTACGAGATTTGACGAAGAAACTGAGAATCCTAATAAACGTGACTTCTCCGGGTTGTCAAGTCGTTTTCATATAATCAGTAAAGACATGGGTGTTTGGGTGGTTATGATGATGCAAGTGAATCACCAAAAAAGAAGCGGTGAAACTGAAGCCGATGTAGTAATTTACATTTAAATTGTTTAATTGATTTTTATAACTTTTATATTATAAATAACTAATTTTTAAATATTGAAAATGCATATGCGAAAAACTCGAGAAGCATGGAAACTCAAAGATGGTTCGAGTTTCAAATACGAAGAATGTTTCCAGATCCTCAAAGTTCTGAACCGATTTAACCCCGAACTGTTGAATGTATATCAAGTACCTAAGCAATCCCCTTACGAGACTCCAAACGTTTCTCAAGGGTCTCCGTCTAATTATTCTTCACCAGAAATAACCTTAACCCCACAACAAGGTAATATTAATCTTAATGTTAATGGAAATATAGAAAGATATGATGGACCAGGAAACAAAAAAGCTAAAAGGATCAGAAAGGCTGCTCAAGAAGCAACTGAATTCAACTTCAAATGTCAACTTTTAAGAATTTTTTGAAAAACAAGAAAAGACTGATAATGGTAAAATGGTATAACGTAAAAAAATAGGAGAAGTCGAAAGGCACTTAAACAAAATCTTCTTAATGCTCAGATGAGAGGAATCTTGAGAATGGACACGTCAAAGATGAATCAGACACAACTGCGAATCTGGCAAGTGATAGACACATTTTTGCGTCTTATTTGAGCTCATATTAATATATTGTTAGTCTTCATTTTGTACTTATAATGTGTTTTTATTTCCTTTGTAGGTATTTTTAAAGAATAAACTTTTGTGGAAAAATTGGCTCGAAAAGTTATAAAGACACCCATGCCTTGGATAAAGGCACCTATTCTTTTCAAATTCAAACATTAATCTTGGCAGGAAAATTTCTTCTCCAAACAGCGTGATATTTTGGATAAAATTCAAGAGTTCAAGACGAGATATTCTCTTTCCTTTTATGTAAGAGTTATACGCATTCTAAAAACTAAACAAGACCCACAAAATCTTGGTGATTTAAAGAAAATAATCTTTCGAGTTCGAAAAGATAGATGGAAAAGAAAAAATACAGGGAGGAGACAATACGTGGTGAAATATGGATTTATTTCCTATTTTCACGTAAGATTTGTTTCCATCATAGTAGAGGTTGTGTGGAGTAACTACATAAAAAAATCAAATATTTGGTGGAGAATCATTTCAAGAGTCCGAAGAGAGAGAAATATCCTGTCGGAAATATTTCCCATTGAATTAAACATATTTTCAAAGTTGTATTAAGGCTTTAATATAAATAGGGGTCGGAAGGAAGAAGTGGGGGGAGGCTGGCTAGTAGCCAGGATCAAGAAAAAGAAGAAACAAATTCATCTCAGAAAACTAGGGTTTCATGTCGAGAGGTTGAAGAAGAAGAAGGAAATCACGCCCCTAAACTGTCATTAAAAATCGTCACCTTTTCATTCATATCAAATAACTTAAGTGACGGTTTGGTGAATAGTGTCTGCAATAGTTTCTGAGTTAAGAAAGAAGAAGACGGTCCTTTTCCAGCTACACCAGAAAACAGCCTTATTCAGCTGCGCTTAAATTCAAATCTTTTTACGATGCTAAGGGTCAGTTCTTCTTTGTAAACTCTTCTAAAATAATAAATAAAATGGTTTCTTCCCTATCGTTTTCTACTCTTTTTTCCATGAATAGTTAGAACCCTCATCTAGGATTAGAGAGGAAGTCATATTGTGTTTGCTAGCATGTTATAATTATTTTCTATAATAATTTCTCTCTGTCATATTTCTTGATTAATCATGATAATAATTTCTTCATGTGTCCTTTAATGCTTAAATAACCGTTTAAACTATTATTTTTAGAGAATAACATTCTATAGTGAAGTAAATTGTTAACCTTTGAGAAAAGTTATTTGATTAAAACTCCATATGTTCCAAAACGTAAACATTTTTGTCCGAAATCGTTTTGAGTATTAATTTGATAAAATTATAAAAAATGGTTGTAAACATCTAATGAGCATAATTGTGATGGAATCTTAACATCCTAGGTTTTCTTTTACTTGTAAATCAATTTTAGTTTTATTTTATGTTTTTTAGAATTTTAGAATATAATCAACATTCAGTTTGTTATTAGCATAATAATTGACTAAAAACTAGAAATTGCAATTCCAAAATCCATGTAGAACGAACCGTACTTGCATATTATCGCATCGACAGCCGCACTCTTACGGTATATAATTAAAAACCTCATTAAGAAGAAATAAATAAAACTGAAGCACAGAAGGCACAACAACGCCCAAACTCATTTGATGTTGATTTTATTGACAAGGAAAATGAGGATATCAATAATATCATTGTTCCACTGGATTAGTTCAATTTTAAATTGTGGATGCAACCCTTTGTTTTGATCTCAATTTTACTTTCAATTTCATTGTAATCCTTTAGTTTCAATTTCAATTTCAATTTCAGTGTTGTTTTTTCACCAATTTGATCCTTAATTCCAATTTCAATGTTTGATCCTCAAATTACACAAATCAGACTAAAATAAAAAAAAATTAAATGATTGAAATAATAACTAAAAAGTTTAAAATATAAAACTAAATCCTGTGAGGGTTTCTTCTTCCAAAATCAGCCCACAAATGTGCAGTTAGATCCTCCCTTAGCCTAACATATAATCCCCTATGTTCAATTCTCGCTTCTACCATTCTATACTCTCTTGCTGGCACACCGTGTTGAGGTTGAACATCTTTCCTCAAATCTTGATGTGGATAACTTGTCTAACTAGGATCTCGTCGGGTCTTCTCGATTACCATATTATGAAAAATGATACAGGTGAGCATAACCCTATTCACTTCTATTGGTTTGAACGAACAATATGGTCCACAAATTATATGGAACTTCCTCTTCAAAATTCCAAATGCTCGTTCGACATCCTTCCGAACCGCCATATGCTTCCTATTAAAATGTTGTTTTGCACTCTCGCCTTGGGCTACCTGAGCGTAAGCTTGAACTAAAGCTGACCATTGTAGATAAATTCCATCCGCCGGAAAATACCCACTCTGATAGTTATTGTCGTTGACGGTGAAATTTGAAGCTGGAGCAGTTCCATACTTCAGCTCTTCAAACAGGGGCGATTTATGTAAAACATTGATGTCGTTATTTGAACCCGGTAGTCCGTGCCATATCCAGCAATCATAAGAGGTCGTCGTTTCCAAAACAACAATTGGTTTGGTGAAGTGGCCCTTATACTGACTTTGTCATGTATAATGACATCATGCCATACCCAATGCACGCAATCAAGGCTACCTATCATTCCGCGAAATCCTTTTTTGGTGTTTTCAGCTAGTAGTCGCTCGACAGCATCTTGCGTTGGTTATCGTAAAAAACGTGGACCAAAATAGTTGACTACAGTTTCGCAAAACATTTTGAGATTTTTGTATTTGTTTTTGCCATATGACAGTACTCATCACATTCATCCGTCGGCACACCATAACCTAGAATTCTTAGGGTTGCAGTGACCTTTTGTTCAGGACTATGTCCTCGTATGTTTAGTGCATCAAATTGATAGTTGAATTTAGGGATTACCCGATAAAGCTCTCCAATAACCCGCATGATCAAGTGTTGTGGCATTCGGAAGCGACGTTGAAAATCTTTAGCAGAATACACATTTTTATTAATAAAATAATCACGCATCATTTGTTGATATCCTTCCTATTGATATCTCCACGTCCATCTTCTTGTCAATACGGCTCTTGGTTCTGGATCTCGCGGTATATGACATAAGTATAATTGTATCATATGGTTGGTCATCCTTCTCTCATCATCTGAATTTTCATCCATCTGATCAATCTCTAACATAACTCCTTGAGCTTGTTGGAGGCATAGTTCCCCTATCATTTGTGCTTCTTCATTTTCCACTTCAGGATCCATAAGTTGAGATCAAGAGTTTGAGATTGAAGTGAAAATAGAATAATTTTTTAGTAGAGGATGTGTGATTTTGGAGTTAAAAATTATTTGAATTTATAGAGAGAAAAATGAGAGCCGTTGAGATTCGATCGTTGTCGAATCAACCTGAGCCGCTCAGCCCATACTAGGCCGAGACTCGCCTGAGCCGCTCAGCCCAGGCTAGGCCGAGACTCTCAAATTGAGTCGATCGATTCATTTGAGCATCGATTGACGAACCCCCTAAATACCAATTTACCAATCTAAATTTTAGATTTGTCCATTCTACTATGGGGGATAATTGATAAATTAACCAATATACTCGGTTAGAGTTGCTCTTACTAACGTTTTACAGCATGCAAAACGATAACGTTCATCGTTTTACACTGGTTATAATGGTTCTGGGCTCTGACCCGTTTTCTCCAAACCTTGCTACAAAGTGTACAAACAAACAATTCGCAAGAAGAAAAGATTTTGCTAATCAACGTTTTTTGTTTTACACAACCAAACACTCCCGCAGTCACATCACTCTCTGGGTTTCCTTGAAGCTCCTCAAAACGCTTCTGTCAACGGGAAAACAGAGAATTAAATTAGAAAAACCCTAATTCATTTTTCTTAATATCTCTCTTTCTTTTCTAACCTCTCTTCTCAGGGAAGGTACTTTATTATACTAGTCTCTCATTCTATTGAAAAATCTTTTTGTTTCTTTTATTTCTCTCATCTAATGTGTGTGTTTGTTGTATTGACAGATCAAAATACAAATTGAAAGGAAATCCATTTTCTCACATTGATTGTTCTACTATCGCTGCTAAAAGAATTTGGAGTAAAACCCTAGCTTGTTTGAGTCATTTGTCGAAACCCCTTGTTTGTTTATTGGTTAAAAGCTGCTTAACAATGACAGCATCACTGCAGTTTAATAATAGCATTACAACAGCTCACTGTGGTTATCAATTTAGGAGAAATTCTTTGTTAATTGGACGAAGCCAGCAGCTTAAATTTTCATCGTCAATTAGTTCCATTTCTGGATTAGTATGTACAAGGATTGAAGGTTCTAGTAGTAGGGATCGCAGGAGTAGAGGATTCAAAATCAGTTGTGATAAAAGGAATGCAGGCGAGACTACAAATGGAAGTCCTGGTGACACTGGTGAACAACAACTTACTTGTGTGATGAAGTTTGGTGGGTCATCTGTAGCTTCAGCTGAAAGAATGAGAGAAGTTGCTGAATTAATACGTAGCTTTTCTGAAGAACGGCCCGTGATTGTTCTTTCAGCAATGGGTAAAACAACAAACAAGTTATTACAGGTATAAAGTTTGTGTGTTTTAAGTTGTTTTATTATGTTTTTATTTGGTTGAGGAACGGGAGTAGTAAATTCGGGCTGTTTATGTTATTAGGCTGGAGAAAAAGCTGTTAGTTGTGGTGTTATTCATGCATCAGAAATCGAAGAATTGGACTTCATTAAAGACTTGCATTATAGGTGAGAAATATCTTTGCTTTACTTCTGGTAGTTAAGACTTAACTTTATCTTGGGTTAGGTGACATTCTAAGTTATGATGTTTTACTTCTATGTAGGACCGTTGATGAACTTGGAGTCGACAAGTCTGTTATTGCAGGTAAGGGTCCATTGTATACTTAAGAGTTACCTTTGGTCTGTGTGTTTTTATAGTCAGTTTTTTTATGGATTTTTAGGGCTTTCAATCTAGTATCACTGATATGCAGTGTAGTTTCAAATTCATCTGACTGCCGATATGTTCGATTATATGTAAATATCTTTGCATGGTTTATTTTCTTACTAATGGTTCTAACTTTTAACCTGTTTATGAATTACTTCTGTGAACATTTTGTAGTTCACCTAGAAGAACTAGAGCAGCTTCTCAAGGGTATTGCTATGATGAAAGAGCTCACTCCCCGCACAAAAGACTATATTGTCTCTTTTGGGGAATGCATGTCCACGAGAATATTTGCAGCTTATATGAATAAAATTGGTGTCAAAGCTCACCAAGTATGTTATCTCTTTATGGCGATAGACATTTTATATATGACAGTTAATTTCTTTTTGTTTGCATCTTAAATATTATGACTGCTAACTTTGCATCTTCCTAATGCTTTACTTCGCAGTATGATGCATTTGAAATTGGTTTTATAACCACGGACGAATTCACAAACGCAGACATCTTAGAAGCAACCTATCCTGCTATTGCGAAGAGATTACATGGTGATTGGATGAAAGAGTCCGCAATTCCTATTGTTACAGGCTTCCTTGGAAAGGTCTTTAATTTAGCTATTTACATGTACTTCAATACTACGATTTTCGGTTTCTGTTCATTAACATAGTTTCTTTACACCTGATTACAGGGCTGGAAAACTTGTGCAGTAACTACTTTAGGGAGGGGAGGTAGTGATTTGACTGCTACAACAATTGGTAAAGCGTTAGGCTTGCGAGAGATTCAGGTACAGTTTAAGTTCCTTAGAATCCAGACTGCGTATACAGTACAAACTTGTTTACTCTTGCACTCATTTACGCACATGGTAATAATTATAATGCCTGTATATGAAGATGCAAAGTTATAAACATGCGAATACGTTATTGTATTACCCCCTTGGGACCCACACGAGAACTTTATAAGCAACCAAAGGTTTCATAATGTGCCGTACATCATCCCATTGAGTTTCGCACGAAAATTTCTGTAAACAACTAATTTTTTTAGCATGCCCTGTACGGACCTGATGAATTAGTAAGAATCATAGCTGACTCCTGCATAATCATTTGACAGGTGTGGAAGGATGTTGACGGAGTCTTAACATGTGATCCCAATATCTATTCAGGTGCAATGCCTGTGCCATATCTAACGTTTGATGAAGCAGCTGAACTTGCCTATTTTGGTGCACAAGTAATGCTTGCTTCTCATTTTGTTTTTTTGCCTTCTTAACATGAATGTTTGTAGATATGAATGGTTCAGGTTTATGTGTTTACTCTCAGCTCTAATTGACTAACCTCTTTAAATGAGATCAGGCTTGCCCCTTTATACTGATTTGTGATTACTCCTGAATCAAATTCTGGAGGATATTGTCGACACCCATCTGGTTTGCTGACCTGTAAATGCAAACAAAAGTCAAAGTAACACAAAATCATTTGGGAGCAACAGATAGATATGTAAATATGACGTGTGCAATAAACTCCTTTTGCTGTATTGCAGGTCTTGCACCCTCAATCCATGAGACCAGCTAGAGAGGGAGACATTCCGGTTAGAGTAAAGAATTCTTACAACCCTAAAGCTCCAGGTACTTTCATAACGAAATGCAGAGATATGAGTGAGGTAAGTAGTATTGAATTTAAGTATTGGTTTATCACTTGAAAGTAATTTTTGACACCAGGTAAACATTATAAATTTTGTGTTACGACCTCAGGCTGTATTAACTAGCATTGTGTTGAAAAGAAATGTTACCATGCTGGATATTGTCAGCACCCGAATGCTTGGTCAGTTTGGTTTTCTTGCTAAGGTAATAAACTAAATGAAGCTGGTGCTTTCCACTTGGTTACTCCAAGAAATTCTGACTTGCATTTTTATTCTGGTTAGGTTTTTGAAATATTTGAAGATTTGGGCATCTCAGTTGATGTAGTTGCTACTAGTGAAGTCAGTATATCTTTGACTTTGGATCCCTCAAAGCTTTGGAGTAGAGAACTGATTCAGCAGGCAAGCGTATGATCTCTAAAAAAAATTTATTTCATGCTACAGTCTCAAGTACGTCTTGCATTGGAAGAATTCATGCTTTACTTCCAGAAAGATATATTTTTCTCTTATGATTTTCCTAAGAATCGAAGACTTCGTATACAGGTTCTTTATATTATTATTTCCTCTTATATTTTTTAGTTAGGAAGAGCTCTTTTTTATTCCAGTTGAGTAGTTATGTTCAACGCATCTTTGTCTCTTAGCTGATTGGAAATCTTGGCATCTTTTTGTAGGAACTTGACCATGTGGTTGAGGAGCTTGAGAAAATTGCAGTTGTAAATCTCCTTCAACACAGATCCATCATTTCTCTAATTGGAAATGTACAACGGTCATCACTGATACTAGAGAAGGTGAAAGGATAGGTTTTAAATTTAACACATTTTACTAATGTTCTTGAAAAGAACTGTTTTCCAAAAGTTTTATGGGTAATAGCCGTATTTCATTGCCCACTAATATATGATGTTATCAATGCAGGCGTTTAATGTTCTTCGAACTCATGGAGTTAATGTCCAGATGATCTCTCAAGGAGCGTCCAAGGTTTCATCCTGATTGTCCTTGTGCTGTATTTTTGTATATTATGGAATTATTAATTTATGCACGTGACAGGATTTTAAGTTTAAGTCTGTTTTGAATATTTATCTTATTCAATTGCAATCAGGTGAACATTTCATTGATAGTAAACGATAGCGAAGCGGAACAAGTCGTTAGGTCATTACACTCCACATTCTTTGAGAGAGGAAGTTTCTCCGAACTCGATTCTGAACAGATTACTGATAATGGATCGGTCGTTCCAACTCCTATCATCTCAGCAGTGAACTGAGTTCAACTTCCTTATTCTTTTTGTTACATCTTGTAGTATCACCATGTTGTCAATTACTATAGCTCGTCATTTAAACATTGCCGGGAGTTAGTTTTAGTTATTCAAAACTGAATATGCAATGACAAATTGTATTCTTAACATTGTTCTAAGTTCCAGTAATTGTAGTCCACAGTTGATTATTTGTGAAGAAAATCGAGCACTGTTGCTGTCATCTTATTTCCTTCTTTTCAATAAAGAGCACCTAATCTGAAGCTTATATTCTGCTTTTTCATGGGTCCTGCAGTTTGCTAGTTGTCTAGGAAACACCGAACACAACACTAGTAAAAGCAATGTTGAAGAGTCAAACCTTGCAACCTTTTCTTTTCTTTCCATTCCACTGAACACAACTTCGTGGACAGTGTGGTAAAGCATCTTGCAAAGATTATATATTGTAGTAATCTGTATACTCGGAAAATTTAATAAACATCAAATAGCAAGACTGAGAGTCTTGGACATTTCGGCTGATTGACTGGAACTACAAATTTCAGATGAAGCAAGTAAAAAGTAAAAACAACTCTCTCTCCGTCTTTCATCAGTTTTGTGGGTGATAGCAAGATGGGGAGTTACATGAGAAAAACTAAGATGGCAGGGAAGGATGTCGTAGTGAAGCTAGCTCAATCATCATTAGGTGTTGGAGCTAGAGCCAAAACCCTGCCATACAAAGACCATCATCAACTAGCTCTTAAAAATGCTTCAAAAAAGAAACTAACTCTGAAACTTGTGATCTCCATATATGAAACTAAGGATTGCAAGAGAATAAGCCTCTACGACTATACTTGTGATTGTGAATCAAGAAAAGAACCTGTTTTAACCCTCGTATTGGAAACAAGCCACAACAAGTCTGAAGCCGTCGTATTGGAAAAGGAAAAAACCACTATGAAACGGAATAATATTTACATGCAATAAGGCGACAGGCATTTGCTTTACTAGGTTAAATGTTAAGTGACTTGCCCACATGGGAAAGACTCCAAAGACTCATTTTTCCATATAGTCAAATTAAACGATATACCTATTACAGTGACGGTACAAACTTCACCCAAACAAAAAAATCTATGTACAATGACGTAGAGTACCTGACTGCTCTTAGTCTCTTACCTATGTAATGCTACTATATATGTAACGCTATTATATTAGATTAATTGGAAAGCATAGATCCAAAATCATGTTCTAAACACAATAGACAATAACAAAAAAAACTAGCAGTTCTCTACCGAAGGAAGCTGCTGACACTTGACTTCTATTGGACTGGCTTTTTCCTCTTCAAGAGTTGTGCTTTCCTCCCCCTTCGAGTTTAGAGTCCCTTTGTTCATCCTCTGGACCTCTTCTTTAGTATAGATGAAGATTTTTTTAACCATACTACAGAATTCCCTGTTTGAAACAGAATACATGAAAAATGCAGGTTTAGAAACAGATGACATTACAATGAGAATAGAAACTGCAACCATGATCTATTAAGGAAAAAAAATACTCAACGATAAAAAAATAAAATAAAAATGTATGGAACTGGGAAGTGATAGTGGAAAATCAAATAGAAAACTGAACTTACTTCCAAGGGTCATCACCAACAAGCATCATATCATTCTCGTTATCTGTATACACTACCAGCCAATTCTTATTAGGAGCCATCAGTTCACCATTAAATTCGAACATCTTATCTAACTCTGTAATCAGATCATCATAATTGTTGAATTTGGTGAGGTCCACAGATCTCCCAAGAGCAATCCCTTGTTTGTGAACCTAAAAACAACATATAAACCATATATGAGTCTGTGAATCCAAAAGCAGCATCTCTAGAATATCTTGAAATTCCAGAAACATTAAACATGAGGTGAAGGAATTACTTTAGTGCAACTCCTTGTTGAACTAGCCTGGACTCGACTTTGAACATCTCCAGAACGCTGTTGACAAGCTTGAATAAATGTTTCCTGCTCAATACCCACTGGACCAGTATCAGCCGACCTGGAACCCTTTGATTGCTCAGACTGTTGATCAGACTCCAAAGTATGAGGGATCTGAGGGTTAGGAAGCATAGAAGCTTCCTGCTTTTGTATCATATTCACATGTGACCCAGTTGGTTCCGGCACCACGGGATTACTGTTTAGTGCAATACCGAAGAGCTTCCAGTTTCCATCACTTTTGGGTTTTAATGTGTCACGTTGCATCGGAGACACTTGTGGCCTTACACCTATTGGGTGATGTAAAGTTCCAGAGTGAGATGGGGGCAGAAGAGGCATTGACCAGTTTGCAGACTGCTGGTCAACACTAAGAGATTGCAATACAGGGTACCCACCCAACCCACCATATTTGACAGTCCCCTGTTTCTGATACGAAATTTCACCAGTCTGAGCTGGAACTTTAACGCTGGAGTCCGGCATGTTTACTGAATGGCCTGAAGGCAACATGGACCAGGATCCAGCATAGTTAAATTTTCCTTCCTGGTCCTGAATATGCTTCTTTGACGAGCTATTATCACGGGTTTGATCAACTAAATGTAAAGAGAACCGACGAGGAGAATCATTTGATGATCGAAAGCCAGATAGCAGATCTGTAAAAGTATGCTCTTGTCTAATAGGTGGTGCCCAGTTCTCAGTACCAAACACTCTTTCTCTAGATACCATATCTTCTTTCTCATCCTCAGTAGACCTGGGCCATGCAACAGGCTTTTGGGCAGCATCAGACTCATTACTCTCACCAAAAGTTACTCTCGAGGTTTCTTGACCTTGCAAGACCCTCGAAAAACCATTTACAGATGCAGGCTCCATAACAACTTTAGATGAACCTGAGTTATAAACATCTAGAGTATGTTTAGCAGAGCATATTACCATTTAACTATGTTATGTGAAAGGAAAAAAGAGCACAAAAAATCGTTAAATAGTCAAAAGAAATTTAGACCATATACCTTCCCTAACAATACAGGAGGATTCGGGTGAGGAAGGCACCAAGTTGGATCGGGGCCTCTTTGGCCTCGGCATAGGAGTGGTATTTGGTGCAGGAGTTGACGCTGGTTCAATTTTCCAAGGAGAAACTCTGTCGGGACGAGGAACAGAAGAGTTCTCATCCCACCTCACCTACGATACATGAGAAGGAAAATGATCAGAAGTTGAAAATACAATGTAGAATAGAAGAATCCTTGCTCTCCAAGTTCTACTACCTTCAGAGATCTCCATTTAGATGAAGGCCACCTGTTGGGGTCAGATTCTCCATTGCCAACTATAGTGCCTGTAAACCTGACATAAAAATAAAGGAAGACTTGTCAGACAACTTAAGAAGTATTCTGTTACAACAACAGCAGAAGCACCCAACTCCACAAGGCCAATGTGCAAAGGTAAAACCTTTGTTCTGGAGCTTCTTCCCCTTCAAACCTCATCTTAAACCTCATCCCTATGGAATGGTTATTCTTCACAGACTCCATATATTGATCAAAAGGAACGATAAACTCAGCCGGACTTGTCCTGTAACACAAGCATAATAAGATGAAAACTTTGAATTAGAATTGCAAAAGCACATAAATCACCAACAAGAAAACTGTCTCTGCAACCACATACCTTGGTTTGTAGTAGACTGTAAACATGGTCCCTGTTGAAACAGCGTGCCATGCAGTTGCAAGGACACCAAGGTGCATGCTGTGACTAGATATTACCGAAGATGGAACATTACTTTGTTGCCTCATAGCTCGTCTTACTCCGACACGTAGTTCCCCATTTTCACCCCTTAAAACAGCAAACTAGCCCAATCAGATATTCATAAATAACGCAAATCCATGCAACTTGAAACCGTGAACAAGAAGGCCAACCTGAGAAAAATAAAAGCATCCCCTGCGACAAGCCTTTTAGAGCTGACAAAAACACTCCATCCACTTTGAAGAAGGTGTCTTCTCGGCTGACCTGCATTTCTAGGCAAGTTAGTGCCATACACAAACAAGGAATAAAACATCTAAAGTAGAACTACATCAGCAGATGACACATTAGTCACTTGGAATTTCAAACACTCGAAGTCGAAGGAAAAACAGAAGAGACTGACCCCGAAATATATGACGGAATCGCCACTCAGTCCCATGCAAATCCTTAGCAACCAATTCCTGAGTTGGAGGTTGTCGCCCCATATCCTGTCAAAGTTGTCCATAAAAAAACATCAAGTACCTGCCATTGAAACCAACAAATACCCAAAAGGAAACACAGAACCAAAGAAAGAAACTAACCAAAGGTGGTAAACATTCATCGGCATGCCGTCTCAACACAGAGAATCCACCATGTGTGCTTGTATCGGAGGCTGTTAAAGTTTTGCAAAATGAATGTGAATGTGGCCTAGGAGGTGCTGGTGGTAGTGGCTCTTTCTCAACTGCATGCTCATCTTGCTGTTACAAATCATACCAAATTCTGTCAACTCATCTTATTCCTACAATTCCTTGACTAAAATCCAACAAATAAATGAACAAAGAATGAATCATACGTTAGACTCTGGAAGTAAAGTCACTTGTGCGAAAACCTCATCAGTATCTGGCTCAGCCTACAGCAGTAAGGAAAACACATCTTGTCAAGAAAGGAGTAGTACTTCAATTGAAACTTAAAAGATGAAAAAAGAAAAAGGAAAGGAGAGAACAAACCCTAATAACATGACATAAGTCCCTATCAAATCAAATTCACACTGTACCTTTAAGTGTACGTTGATTACACGGCAAAGGATCTTCCATGGTAGATCACAAACCGGCATTTGCTGATCTGCAACCTGATTTGTCGATGCTTCTACCTATATTTTTGTTTTAAAAAAAACACAATTAACAACAAGAAAAATTAACCAAAAATAAAATAAAAAAATGTTTGAAATTAAAGAAATTCCTCTCCATATAAGTTGGGTCTAGTGATATCTACATAATACATACTTGTTCAATGTGGCCTTGAGGAAAATAGAAAACTCTTTCTCCTTCACGTGGTACAGTCACAAGAGGACCAGCACAAGCGTGCCACAGCTCTGTATATAGAGCTTCTTCTGTAACTACAAACAAGAAGATATCAATCAAAATCACAGATCCTTCAAAAACATAAACAAAAAATCTTATTATTATTCTTACCTTTTCCTCCTGCTGTAAAATTCGAATAACTTCTGGGTGTTTCACAACTAGCGGTGTTTTTCACCATTCCTCCGTCGTTGTTTCTGTCACTACAACCACCAGAACTCATACTATCTCCACCACCACGACTAGTAGTAGTAGAATTTAGTTTAACAGTAACATCTGAAGAAGAACAACCAGCCATTAAAATTACTCGAGTCTCTCTCTCTCTCCTTTAACTGTTTTCACTTCAGATCTATCATATAAACCCTTGAAATCAAACAAATCTACCAAAAATAAAGTCAAATAAACCCTAACTGATGAAGATTATAATTATATCTCTTGCTTGTATCAAATTCTTTGATGATCCCTTTTTCATTTCTCTCAATAAATTATGAAATTATTTTTTTCTATGAAAACCAAACTAAACTATCTATCTTCTTCTGCTTCGAACAGTGGATTCTGTTTCTTCTCTCTCTAACAGAAGGAGAAGAAGAAGGAAGAGAGAGCGCTAAAAGAGATTTAACCAGGAGTCAAATCAGAGTGGCAATCATTTCAACCATGGTCAAGTTTTAACCTCACCAATGGGGTGGGATTTTGGACACACAAAGATAAGGTTTCACTTGTATAACCGGTTACTCTTCATACCCCCACTGAATTTTACACGGGTTAGTCGGTACGGAGTTAGTCTGTTTGGATAGTACATGGGAAATTGTTTTTTAATTTTTAGAAGTTGAAAAGTTAAAAATCAATTTAGGTATTGAATTTCAGAATAAATTCTAGAAGATAAAAAGTAAATTTTTCGTGAAGTAAAATAGTTTTACTTCTGCTTTTGATTTCTGCTTCTGGAGAAGCAAAAACACTTATTTTCAGATATCCAAACTGCTATTAACTTTGGTTGTTTATACAAGTTATCGACAAAAAAACAATAAGCCACGCCTTCTTCTGCCTTCTAGAGCAAAGAAGGGGTGTTTGCATCAAAACACACAAGGGAGCATTGGCTTGTGAAATTTACGAGTGCAAAAGACCATTGTCCAGAGTCAAGATCACAATGGTAAAGAAGGCTATTTTAGGGGCTCCTTGATTTGTAGAAGGGATCCAATGTGAGGTAGGTAGTAGCACAGCTTACACCTTACTTACAGTTTTGTAATGTACTTGTGCCACTCACACATGTAAGTAGGAAATGTGT
>JAJJMC010007173.1:739447-861551 GCA_023531435.1 Papaver californicum | reverse complement strand
TCATCATCAATTCATTTTGAGAAGACAACTCTTCTCATTTTCTTCTAGTAGGGTGACCCAAAAATGTGTTAAGGAGTGTCCTAGGGGCTCCAATCTCATATGTTAAATGCCCATATTACCCATCTATCAATTAAAAAGTCTAATTTGCCCTTCAATCAATTAAAACCTAAACCTAAACAAATCTTTCCCTCTCCCTCCATATCTCCTCCTTCTCCATTTTAACCGAAAAACTACATCGAATCAAAATTTCGTCGTCGATTAAACTCTAAATTTCGTGATGAAGATTCCTACTATAGGTGTATAAGGTAATAGTGATGAAAATCCGGATAAAACTAAACAAAGTAATGGAGAATTTGGGTTACAGAAAAAATTACGGTTGGGTTCGATTTGAAAACCCAACCGTAAGTATATGTTCTGCTGGTTTGTTCTTCATTTTACGGTTGGGTTATTAAACAAACCCAACCGTAAAATTAAAGGTAGGAGATGAAGATGCAATTTTACGGTTGGGTTTAATTATGATTTACAACCGTAAAGTATTCTGCATATGTCTGATTTTTTTGTGTTGAGGCTTATTCACGGTTGGGTTCGATTGGAAAAACCCAACCGTAAAATCCTTCAGGTTATATAAAAATTTTTCATCAAGGATTATTTACGGTTGGGTTTTATGTGTGTAACCCAACCGTAAAACTGTTATGATTTGGTGTTCATCCATTGTTCTTCTGTTTACGGTTGGGTTGGGAAGAACACTCAACCGTAAATAGCTTTTACGGTTGGGTTCGACATGAAAATTCAACCGTAAAATTCTCTCAATAAAAAAAAATCATCTTTTTGTCCGTAATTTCATCCAATTTGAGTCATTAAAAGACCAAGAGTTTAAGTTAGATGTATCCCAGTTATGCTCTGGTTGATTGAATCAAAATCTAGGGTTTTTAAATAAACCTACAAAATTATCTTACATTTCTTCTAATTTTTCTTCTCACCAAACCAAAAAGAAAAAAATTTGAATTGATTTGATTAACTTTAAGATTATTTTCGATTAATCATGATTAGCTTAATCTATTAGCTAATTGGTGTCACTAACTAATCAGGGGTATTTTAGCCATTATAAAAATATGATGAATAAGGGATTTTTGAATTTTACTTTAAATGCCTATATTTCGTCTTATTATGGGAGCCCCTCTACAAATATGGGAGCCCCTAAATTAGCCTTCATGGTAAATTCCGTCATGAGGGGCCATTCTTGGTGAGAGGCACTGAGGATCGATTCTATCTCAAAAAATGGATCCTAATTTTATTTCAGGAAGAATTTTTATCGGCATAAACCTTCGATTAATCTAGTATCTTTGAAAATAAAAATATTGACAGTATATTAAGCATGAACATTGATTAATTTTATGTCAACAATCACGTTTAGATAAAAAGCATACTAACATTATCGAGATATGTGGGTAGCTCATTAATTTCGTATAAGCACTTCCATAATTCCATATGAGTAATCATCCATATGTTATCAATATTGTAACAATCGAAAAACGTAGAAATGCAAACCGAATGATTTACCTTTAAATATGTATTCTAAAAAATTTAAAATTCATCGGTGGTGGATACATTAACATCAGTGGATGGAAGGAAGAGATATAAGGGGGGTCATTTGTACCCACTAAATTCTAAATTATAATAAAAAAATATTTGAATTTTATGTAATTTTATTGTTTTGTGGGTATAAATTATTGTGATAAAATAAAATTTATATGAATAATAGGTTTAAATTTTTTGTGAAATTTTGGAAAAAAAATTATTCGATCCCATAACACTTAAGTCCTGCCTCCGTCCCTGGGCCGGAACCAAGAATTAAAATTTGGGGTGCTAAAAAAAAATTCTATAACCATGTAGGAGTTTGATGAGCTACTAAATTATATAAGTGGACTAGATACGAAATATATGATAAAATTAAGGGTGGTAATATATTATTTAGGATTTTGTGGAAGGCTAGAGCCAGAGTTAATCAACCCCAGATTCCACCCCTGATGAACATTCATATCAGACCGTATACAAGGAGCTAATCATTTGCCAAGCGCGTTGCAATTGTATGTTTGATTTTCTAGCTAGAAAGGGTTCTTCACTTAGTAGCGGAGAATACTAGGCCAAACTGTCTAACAAGAATTGAGATGCTGGTTGTTGTTGTGGTGGTGGTTTCGTGGTGGACCGTTGAGATTCAGGGTTAGGGTTGGTGATGTTTGAACGCGCTAAACTTTTGAGTCATAACGTAAAGTTAACCGGTTAACTGGGTAATATAATTAATCAGAGTGAATAAGTGGTAACTAAAGGAAACAAAATGAATTAACGTCGTTAACTTTTATTAATATCTTGGTAGCTATAATAATTAACAGACGTTACTTTAATTTAGTAACGGAAAGTTGTTATGTTTTTGGGGAATTGGCGTTGTCGTGGGACTAACAGGCAGAAGTGGTGATGGTTTTATTTTTATTTTATTTTAAACGTAACCCTAGATAGCTTCATTTTAACCATAGTTACTTTATTATTATAGTTTTATTTTCCTTTAACGCTGGACTTCTGTTTCATGTTAACGTACGGCTGCACCTCATAAAAACCCGTTTCGGTACCTGAATGGTATCTCTATAATGCGCTATTGGTGTACGTTACACCAATCAATTAATTCTATTATTAATTTATGAGGAGTGTGTAAAGAGGGAAATGCTTTTCCTATTCTTTTCATCGTTCTGGTTTGTTTGTTTTTTCGTTTGCGTCACAACTCCCACGTTTCATAATTTGTTAATTCCCAAATTATCCTTGAAGTTTCTGTTCATCCACAAGGTAAATTTTGGGGCTCACTTTAATCTTGTTTAAATTGATTTGAATGATCAGCGATTGTGTTTTGGTACGAGATAAGCGTGAATCTAAAAATCCAGTTGTCCCGACTCTATATCGAAAATTTATGATATTTCTTAAAATTATTAGAATAAATATTGGATATGAGTATTTTTTTTAGATGATGATCTTTAATGAGTATCCAATCCGATAACATAAGGGTTATTTCATAATTTCACCTATACTATGATATAGTGGCTATAAATTTTTACTAATAAATAGTAAACTTAAATTTTTCTTTTGGCGACATTAAGATCATCTTCTTTAGTATTACATAAGTTATTACTATTTATTTGGTGCATTTCATTTAATTTTTTATTTTGTCTCTCTTAATTACTTTTTATAATTTTTTTTAACTAGATCTCCACTTTAATTTATTTTTTAGGTCTGAGTATTAGTAGACTTGCTAACATGTTAAATATAATAACAATTAGTAAGCATATTAGACATGCTGTGAACATAAAAATGAGATGATGGCCAATATAAATTATTCAATTTGATTTTTTATTGGTCATGTAAATTATAAAATAATATAACGGATAATTATAGAAATTTTTTTCAATATCCATTAATATTGACGAAACGGATATAGAACTAATTTTTTAATATCCATCGAAACTGAACGAATATCCGATAAAGATTATTAGAACGAATATAAAATGACCAATATTCGTTCAATAAAATACCGTCATATCTAAAATGAAGTTTATGTTTTATACCAACATTGCCAACATTATAGAGAAAAGTATAGTCTTAAAGAAATTATCTGACTGTATAATGCATTGTATCCTGTCATATGAATATCTTAAAAATGTTTGGCAATCAAAAATTTCTATAAAATTTTCAAATATCATAAGCTAATAATTTAGCTTCACAAAATAGATACATTTCTATTTTCGTAAGTCATTTTCAGATGTTTGACTTCCATTTGATTAAAGTTACTACCTATGTAGTATCCCAAACACCAATGGCATGTTTGGCAACAAAAAGATAAAATACTTATGACAAACTAGAAGCAAAGGTTTTTGCTTCACATATAAAAGAAAATCCTTTTTTAAAATCATTCTAAAATTTAGAGGGTGTTTGACAATGGAAGGCGGTGTATTTATAAGTAAAATATTTTTAATTAAGTTAAAAAATTACTTTATATATAAATAGAAGAGAAGTATATCTAATATTAAGGTGAAATCTCTGGCCAATTCGGTCACTCTCTATTGATCCGATAGTATTGAGGTATTATGTATATTGGTATCCTATTAGACTCTAGAACCCACATTGATGTGTTCGAAATATTATTATTTATTTTATTTTAAAGGAAGAACGGGCTTCGAAAAGCCCTAAAATTTTATTTATTAAACTATCTTATTCAAATTGATGTTTGAAGAATTACATAGAAGAGGTTACATGCCCTTTTGTTTCATCATTATACATTGCATATTGACACAACGAATGTGCAATGTGATTTGTATTTTTTTTTAATTATATAAAACCAAATAACATGAAAGAGATTAACAGGGTTCTTGATCCTACAAGTGAGAAATATGATGCTCTGATAAATATCTTGATCATTCCACAAACTGGCTTGTTGACCGTTGACTGCACCCCTCTCAATTATCTCATCAGTAAGATTAAGATTTTCTTCAATTGAATTTCCAAATCACATACCTTTGTCTCATTCATCAGAGATGATGTTGTATCAAAATCAGTCTGGTATCCAAAAAGTCTTATCAAATGACCCTGAATAACTTTCCACATGAATAACAGAATAGAATTTAGTCCAACATAACATATATTCTTTATTCTTCTTTGCACTAATCTGGATCGATGAGATTGTTGAGACAATATTTGAAGGAAAAATTTTGTTGTAACAAATTCATATATTGATTATATTATTAAATTCCATCAGAAAGGCTATGATAAAATCGTTGTGAAAACTCAATAAAATAACATATGACATAAAGTAGCTATTGATAATACTTATTGAAAACAAATAAGAAAAACAAAAATATAAAACCTAATTGCAAAAACATAATATTTTACTAACAACAAAACGATATACAAATGTTTCCTAGATTTGCTCGGTAGATCTGAAATCTCATATCAAAAACCGAGTAAATCTAGATTAAAAAGGAAACAAATAGAGAAAAATAGGATGGAGAAAAATTAGGATAACTTATTTAGAAAAATAAAAAAATGAAAAAGTGGATATGTCTATAATATTATATTTTATGGAGATAAAAGATCTAATTAATAGGAGAAACACCGTAAAAATGTATTGGTGAGATTTTGGACTGATACAAAAAGAATAAACTGCTTTTTATAGTTCATCTCACAAGATAATAAACTCATTTATGCAAAGTTTCTTATAGATAACGAAAGTTGAACTAAACCAAATTAAACAGATTTGGTCGTATGCCCATAAATGACATCTTGGTGTTGTTAGGAACATAATCCTACAAACATTGCAAAGTTTAATGTCAATCAACAAAAGAATGAGTTGCCTTTCACTTTCGTATTTTTACAAAGTGAGTCAACAAATATTATCAATCACTCGAGATGTATGAAATGCTCGTATGAACCAATGAGGTTTTGTTAATTTAACTATAAGATGGTCAAACAAAAAACGAAACTCGAAAAAAATGTTTTTTTTTTGACGTAAGTTTCAACGATGGTGCCTGTCTGAAATTTGCCATGAGCACTCCAAACACGCATCATTCGATATATGGTCGCTTTTATCTCAACCGTCCCATACCTCTGCATACCATGTAAGTCAATAATAATGCAATATAGTATTTTGTTCATAGAAAACAAACAAACAAAAAGTTTGAATGTCATATAATATTTGGAGGCAATATAATAAGATTGCTTGATAACATAAACAAAGCCCATCAATTTTATATATTAAAAAAACAAAGAATTGGTTGCTTTTATCTTCGGCATCCTTAGAACTAGACCGATTATTGTTCTACTATAATGCACCGCTCCATTTCGAATAACGGAGTTTTCATTTTGACTAAGCACATTGCTTACGCAACTCGCTCCGGTCCCTAGTTATGTAGCAATCTAAATGGCCACGTGTTCACATTAGATATTTGGATGTATGTTTCTTTATATCAGACATATCAACGACATTGTATATATATATCACACGTAATTTTAATATGAATGTATGATAATAATATTTTAATTTTTTTTATATGTATCATTTCATTGGTATATAAGCTTATTCTTACATAAATTTTTTATATATCAATAATTTATTAGTATTGTTGAGAAATTACATTCATAATATATATTTTCGTATGAAATATCAGTGATTTCATAACATGTCCGCATCCTAGTTTTTTGAAATTTTGTCTGTGTCCGCATCCGTATCGCATCGTTTCCACGTCATCGTGTCCGCGTCAGTGCTACCAAGATCCCTAGTTAATAATTTTGTGCATCTTTGCCGAATTATTCGTGACTAATTGTGAACTGCATACTTCCACATAAAATTATTGTCCAAATGTAGCGCTGATTTAGAATGGTGCTTTTTCAGACTAAATGACTTATTCGTGATTTTTCCAAATTTCGAACAGATTAGTGAATTAAATTCATTACATTAGAATCAAGTAGAAAATAACAATCAACACTTTGTATTCCATTACAATCAAGATGCACCTCAAAAATAGAGTGGCGATGTTGATGAAATCGATTATGATCAAGAAAGTGGTTAAATAATTAGTTGGTGTAAGAATCATGCTTAATTTTTTTTATTAATAGTTATAAATAGGATTTAAACTATATATTTATGACGAAATTTGGATATTGGATTAGTATATGTAAAATGCATTGAACACGTATTTCTGCAATCTTTCTGAATCCCGCACATTTGATTGAAATTTCATTTTACATAGCTGATTTGTGTGTGTATTTTTGTCGTTCGACGAATTACGATCAGTTACATAATCAGGTGATAATTCATGCAATCACTTCTAGTTTAACCGATTAATTATTTGAATCGCTTAAATTACCATAAAAGATGACTTTTTCTGAGTTTTCTACGGTGGTTAACCGTATGATGTAAAATGAGATGAAACTCAAAAACCTTAGAGATTAGATTTTTCATAGCTAAAAATTTGTTATACAAAATATAACCTCCGACCAAAAATCTACCACAACGACTATAAATATGCCTTATGGCTAGGGTAATTAATGAATAACCCAATTTTGGTGTCTGAATAGTTAGGATTTACATAGATTCGACACAACAACCCTAAAACATAATCTACCTAATGAAACAAAACCATCATAGAAATTAGGGTTTCTCCATGAGCATGTTGGACTCTAAGATTGGTTATTTCTTGGAGAAAAGGCACACTTAGGATTTTTTTAAAGGTTTTATTTATTACGTTTGACTCATAGAGAAACACATGATTTTCAAATTAGGGTTTTAACGCATGCAAGGGATTTGTGGATACCATCATCTACATAAGGCATTGATAGGACTGAAGGGGTAAAAAAAAGTCTGATTAGCTTAAGTTATCTAGAACATGTATCTTAATTAGAAAGTCATAAAGATGTATTAGATCATGAAGGGTTTGTCTTCATAGTCACTATAAATTAATAAGAACCCTTAGCCCCAAAGCTAAGAATCGACCATTAATAAATGATATCTAGTTTTTACTTTTATGTGTTTATTATCTAGTTATTATGCACTCGGGTGTATGTTGTCTAGATTATAACAACTATATGTTGGCGCCAACACAAAGGGATTTGACTAAACCTCAGCACGAAAACAAAGTCTCATATAAATTTGGATTGTAAAATCCAAACAACTGGGAATGGGTTATTCATGAGATATTTGCTGAGACGCAAAACAGGGTTTGTGGTATTCTTCGTATGACATATGAAGCAGAGTTGAAACAACCTCATCGGGGGTCACAACTCAAACAATAGATCAATCTAGGAAGACATGCTAAGAAAGCAAGGTAACAACAGATCTTCCATCCTATCATGAAGATTTAGTCTTACAGTATTTAAGTGTTTCACACACAAACGAGCAAGTGGTTACAATCTTGTACCTCTCAATATACATTGAAAACCTCGTGAAATACCAGATCCAACATATTAAAAGGTTGTAGGCATGAGATCCAACAAGAAGGGAAAAAAATCAGAAAATAACCCCATCAACATGAAGGTGGTCACGGAAGCAGCAAGAAGGGAAGGAAAAGGACCAGCCTTAGAAAGAGCAAATAATGAGATATAAAGAACAAAGCATAGTGTTGATGGCGGCAACCCACGACCAGAGCGCAGCGGAACGTCCAGACGTTACCCACAACCACGGGTCACGAATCCAACAATGATGGTGCAGATTAATACCCCAGTGGTGGAAACGAGGAGCCGTGCTAGAGTACAATAACCACGAACAACAGATGCACCCGGGGAACGGTACTGACACTACGAGCATCATGACGGGAGAGAGATCCAGTAACGGAGATACATCTAAAGCATGCATAAAGCGTCAGTATGCACGGAGGGAATCTGAAAATGAGGAACGCAAACAATAGTATAACCAATAAACAATACCACGCCACCATCGAATCACACACATATGGAAATGTTAGACCCAATTCTAGCTCGCTTAGAACAACTGACACAATTGATAAAAACACATGAGGTGCAATTACGTGAAAATAGAAAACGTAAACTCAGATATGCAATATAAACAAAAATCGTTTTGTATAGACTCGTAGGATACATACAAATACTATGGCAGACAATAGGATACAGAGGTCGAAATAAATGCAGTTCACACCACCGACATGCCACGTATCTCGAAACAAATAAATGAAGTACTAGCCGCATCTTCTATGACACGGAAGGACTAGAAAATTCAGCCCTACACCAGCATTTCTAACGCATCACCATTAGGGCTGCACAACGGGTGGATCGGGTCGGGTTTGGCTTCACCCGCACCCGACCCGCCTATCACTGGTTTTTTTATCACCAGCACCCGACCCGTCGGGTGCTCGAGTCGGGTCGGGTCAGACCCGCCCAGATGACGGGTCGGGTCGGGCGGGTGCGGGTCACCCACCCAAATAATCAAGCAAATTTTTTTCATGGGTTTGGCTGTTTTTTTGATCCTCACGTGCGCCACCTGATAAACCATTTTACCTAACAATCGATAATCTCAAAATCTAAGTCCCAACATTCAAAATTATACAATAAAATTAGAGTTTTAATATGCAATTCTTCTACGACATTTCCCACTAGCAAGTAGCAACAAAAACAAGTTCATCTTAGTACCAGCACCATCCAGGTCACCGAATAGGAATCAATCGTCATCTATGATGATGGAAGCACCAAGGTTACCAAATAGCTCTGCAACAAAAGAAATGAACAATTAGAATGAAAAAGATAAAAATACCAATAGTAATAAAATTTATGAAGTTAAGAACCATGATCCATGAAGTACAAATTATACCCGACTCAAGAACTTCAACCTCATCCTCCTCGACTCCAAGGCTAGAAGAATCTTTGTCAATTGGTGTACGTAACCAATTTTGCAATAAAATTAACGCCTCAAGTGTTCTAGGCTTCAAGGAACTTCGAAAAGGATCCGAAATTCGTTTTCCGGTACTAAAAGCTGATTCAGAAGCAACAGAAGAAACAGGTATAGCAAATATATCTTTGGCTATGAGTGGTAAAATGCCCAACCTCGCAGAGTTGATCTTCCACCAAAGTAATATATCAAAAGAAGAATCATCCTCATTGGCCGGAGAGTAGATAGGCTCGGCCAAGTATCTTTCCACCTCAGATCTTCTATGATCCTCCACGTTGCTCAATTGGTTTTTGCGTTTATTCCTTTCTTCCTTATACTTAGCCTTGCCAGAAATAGAAGAACCTTGAGCAAAAGTAGAACCAGAGTTACCTAGAGACTCGGATGATGATATCACACTTTCAGTTGTATGTTCTAATTTATAAGCTGTGAACAGTTCATCAAAATCCTTTTTAACTTTATCAACCCAAGCTTGTACCCTTCTTTGTTTTATCACAGGGTCGTAATGCACAACTAAATATTCAACAGTCACATACAATCCTTGTTCTTTCTCTCGTGGATCCAGAAGTACAACAATAAACATCAACGAATTTATTTTTTCAAAATCTCCCCAATACTTGTTGTACTTGAGCAACATTACGTCGCCCATGTGACTTAAGAAAGGATCCTCGTATCTATTTTTCCAATCTTCTAATTCTTGACGAACAGTACCGAGTTCCTCCAAGAATGAGTGCGAAGTAACATATGTAGAAGCTGAAAAAGCAACAGTTGAATCGTAGAATACCTTTAGAAACTGAATCAGAACTCTGGAATTGCACCAATCATAACTTTCAGGAGCATGCACTGGAGGCCTTTTCTTCTTTTTGGATTTTCTAAGAGCAACATCTACTTCTTCTTCTGGAATATCTACTTCTTCTTCTTCATCGTCAGAATCTAGATCAAAATCAGCATTAAAATATCAACATTGTCATCACCGTCACCCATATGAAAAGATGGTACTGGAATATCATAACAAAACTTCTCACGAAATGCCCTATCTGACTCATGTAGCCTTTCAAAAGCTTTTTCATACCTCTCTGCAGCAACTAACATCAAATAAGTAGAATTCCACCGAGTTTTCACATCCAAAATCAAACCTTTTTTACAATCTATCCTTGCCATCTCAGCAGCATCCATAAACTTCTTCAATCTTGCGGGAGATTTTGTGACATACTTTACCACTGCCCTGATTCTGAGAATTGATGTATGATACTTTTTTAAACCATCCTTAACGACAAGAGCAAGTACGTGGGCCGCACATCTAACATGCAAAAATTTAGCTCCAACTAACGAAGAACCCCAACTAACAACTTGTTTTCTCAGATAATCAATAGCAGTTTTATTCGCAGATGCACTATCAAGAGTGACAGTGAATACTCTCTCAAGACCCCATTCCACCAAACATTTCTCCAAAGCCTTACCAATTTGTTTACCTTCGTGACTTTCAATCAAACAAAAACAGATGATTCTTTTATGCAGCTTCCATTCACGATCAATAAAATGAGCCGTTACAACCATGTAATTGTAGTTCTGCATCGATGTCCAAGTATCAGTAGTAAGACATACTCTTGTCTTATTTGTCTTGAAATAACTTATCAATGCGGCCTTCTCATTCAAAAACATCGTGCATATATCACGATACACTGTCATACGACCTGGAATCTTGAATCTCGGCTCAAGATACTTAAAAAAAGCCCTAAAACCTCCGCCTTCAACAATTCTAAAAGCCATTTCATCTGTAATAATAAACCTAATCAACGCTTTTCTACATCCTTCTTGAGAAAAACTGACCCCCACCAACTGTGGTTCCTCTCCCGACTTGCACGGCTGAAAACCAAATGTCTGTTGTCCTCTCTGCTCCTTATTAATTGATTTCTTGTACTCAATACACTTCTCTAAATGATGAGAAAGATTGGTAGTCCCATGTGTTTTACCACCAATCTTGTAACTACCTCGACCCTTTGGACAATGCTTACACTTAGCTTTAGCACCATCTTCTATAATATCGAAGTGATTCCATACCCAAGATTTCTTCACACCAACTCTAGGCTTCTTATTTGATGATGAAGGTTGAGAAGATGGTGTCGCGGCTGATGATGAAGGTTGACTAGATGGTGACGCTGATGACCCAGCTGTACTCCTTGTCCCTGGTGTCGATGCCGGTTGACGTTGAGGTGGAGGTCCCATACAACTTTGGGATGGTCTTCCTTGTACAAGTGGAAGATCTGAAGTAACGTCATCTTCTGATATTTCAACCATGTTCTTGAATAAGAAAGTAACCATTCTTCGGCTTCTTACGAACAGTTTGATCAGATCCGTCTTGTTTTTAATAAGGATTAGGTATCGGGGCCGGACAGAGGCTAGGGCTGCTTCCTTCCTCTCCGCTTACGTCGAGTCCCTCACCCTAACGGGTAAGTGCCTTCATCCCTCTCCTCGCACCTACGTACGAGTACCTAAAGGTCCTTAACTGTCTTCGGGTTGGGTGTGGCCGACCTAGCGGTCGAGTGATGAGGTCTCACCCTTGATAACCTACAAGGCAGAGATGGCAGAAGGGGTGAGTTATCATACATACATATGTATTAGAAGTTGAAAAGTATAACAAATTTTACATAGAATTTACCCCTACTTCTAGTTCTAGTTATCCAAAAATTAGAATGGCTACATTTATTTTTTCATTACCATACTACCAGCAAAATGGTTTTTAGCATATGATACTGAAAAACAAAACTATGAAAATGAAGCAAAATGGTTTTTAGCAAAAGTATGTTGTCATGTTGAGAGCTTGTTGTAACGCTCAATGGTGCTGTAATGTGGTTATGCATATGATTAACTACACATCCATTTTGATTTATTCAAACTGTTGTTACCAGACCTGCGCTTGCTTTCTTTCATTATTTCTTTTTTTCATCATCTCAAAGACAAAAAGGAGACAAACAACATGCTCGGGCTACACAAAGGAGATAGATTATTAAACTCTGATAAACAAACATGGCGGAAAAAGAGCTGCAGATTACTACGGCTTAGATGAGTGAACAACCATAAAAAGCTTTAGCAAAAGAATTAAATGCATAATCATCTCACAGGGATCGCTGATGAATAGCTGCAAAAGCTCTGTTTTTTCTAGACAGGCTTTAAAGGCACATAACTGCTCTTCGAAGGATTGGGTAACACTTATCTTTCAGAATATGCGACATCTTGCTGTCTAAATAGAGATTGAAAACAAAGACAGATCACGTGGATGACGATCTGATAAGAACCAGTTACAAATTTAGAAAAGAGAACAATTACGAGGGATATGAATTCTGCTATATTTTTATTTTGGATATGCCAAACTTAATAATGTTGACAAACAACAAAGGATTTCCTAATTATTGAACAAAATCGAACGGGGAGTAAACCAGATCCTGATGCAGTCTTGCTTACACAACACTAAATCGAACAATTATATGCAAAAAATTTCAAGTACTCGGCTCACTAACTATACTTGACTGTAGTAGCGACACGCAGCAGTAACTGTGACGCGCCATAAAAACAACACCCTGAGTGTGCTGTGCATATGAGTCATAAGACATATAACAGCGGTTTCAAACCGCACACAGTGTAAAACACTTAAGCAAAATATGCTCTGGAAGCATAGACTGCGAGCGAGTGCTGCTCAGAAATGTTGTCACACCTCAAGCAGGAGACTTGCATGCCACAGACCGTAAGAACTCACATTATACGCTAATTACAAAATGTTGCTTACACACGTGACAGCCACATCTCACGTGCTATACTCCGTAAAACTGCAAAGTAGTGTGTGTGAATATGTGATCATTAGCAAACAAAGGTATAAGCAATATGAAGCTCTCTTATAGCACTAATGCCACTCACGCAGAGCGAGAAACTTAAGCAGACTTCACATGGTATGCAAAACGTGAATCAACTAAAACTAACTCCTGAGCATACATAAAATGCATTCATACACCATTGACATCAAAATGCGAGCCACAGATAAAACCATACTTCAGTTGCTAAAGCGAAAACAACCAATGACTAGCAATAAAGAGACATCTAAAACTAAGAACACCAGCATAACATAAGTCCACGTTTCATAAAAACGTAACGTTTCACAATAAAGATCAAAAAAAAAAACAATAGTGCAATGCGCAAAAAAGCCACAAAAATCGAACCATGTACATGGTAATGCAGTTATTCAGGAAACTGCAAATGTGCAATCTTTGCATGTAACATTATTATAGTACTATAAGCAAATGTAGTGTGAAGTATAGTCAAATGAAACCACATATCTACATGCCATAATGAATAATTCATTCTACATGCCATAATGAATAATTTATTAATATAGCTACGCAAGAGCACTGAGAAAAAAAAGTAAACATCTGTGACAAACCATCAACAAAAGATTAACAATAAAATACATCTCTGACACAGTAAACCAGCACAAAAATTTGGAAATGCCAAACTTAATAATATTGACAAACAACAAAGATTTTCCTAATTATTGAACAAATACATCAATCGAAGGATTACAATCATTGACCTAACTATATTTTGATCAATTGAAGTCAACAAAAATGATTTAGTGTGATGTATAGATAAAGAGCTAAAAACCTAAACATGAAACAATAGGATATAAATGAAGAAATTGGATATAAATGAAAAGCCAAAGTTCTGCAGTAAAAGTAATATAATTGCATCAGGTTCCATCATCCAAAACACAAAGTAGAGATACATCGATACGATTAGGAGAACGACAATGTATAAGCAAATCAAAGATTAATTCTGAAGTTCTATATTTCTTCCTAACTGGGTTTGGGCATCTGTTACAATAGGGTTCCATATTACTATGATACTCACCATATTACAATAGGGTTCATCAACACCGTGTAGCTATGATACTCACCATCAGAAATTCTTACAGGTTCCATTCTTCTTTTGAAGTTCTATATTTCTTCTTGGCATGTCCAACATAACAGGGAATACTAATTAACAGGGAACACTAATGATAATCTCGTTATCAACATCATCAATTTAATACACTAATGAAAAATCCCCAAATTTTAACTTGAAGAACCCTAGTTCTAAAATTGATTTAAAAACACTAAATCAAAACTAGTAAAACCCTATCACAGATTTAGAAACATCCAAAACTAATAAAACCCAATTTCAATTGCTACTAAATCATGTAAATATGTAATATACACATTAATTTCAATTAGGGCAAAAACTTACCTGTAAGAGATTGAATTGATGTCTGAATCTCTGATGGTGTTGATGAACTGATGAAGTGATGATGCAGGGAACTTGGGTTCAAGGTGGTGGTGGTGGTGGTATGCTCTACTACTCTGTAGAAGAAGAATGGAACCAGAGACTCAGACTCAGAGAACAGAGAAGAAGAAAAAAGAGCCGAAGAAGAATTAGTTTTGTTTCTGTTCTGTTTTGATAAAACTTGGGCGGGTGGGAGGGTCGGGTCGGGTGAGAGTTGGCCTCACCCGCACTCGACCCGCCAGAAGTCGGGTATTAGAAAAATCACCCGCACCCAACCCGTTCAACGGCGGGCCGGGTGCGGGTCGGGTTATTTTGGGCGGGCGCGGGTCGGGTTGGCGGGTAGGGTCGGTTTTGTTCAGCCCTAATCACCATTAAGTAAGAATCTGAAAACCGTACGTATTCCAAGGAAATTGTACTTCCATCGTTCAAGTTTTTTACGGATGATAGACATATTTTTGTGTCTAATTTGTTTGTAATTCTCTATATTATTATTGCTCGATCTTATACTTATTGTGTGATTTTATGTGGCTGTAGATATTTTTGAGAAATAAACATTTGTAGAAAAAGTGGCTTAAAAAGTTATTAAAAGCACCCGGAGAAATTACTAAAGGCACACAGACTGGTTGATAAAGGCACCCCACTTCTGGATAGGGGGCACCCTCTTTTAATTTTAAAATTTCGAAAAAGGCGGGAAAATATTTTCTTTACGTGAGAAGTTAACTGTGAGTTTCAAAATCGATTTTGGGGGGATTTTAAAGAGTTTAAACCTTATCAACATGAAGCAACAATCATTAGAGGATGAAATACGTAAATTACAAGAGTTTAAAGCCGGAAAAATAGGTGGAAATCCATGTTTTTGTCGGAAAAGGGTTTACTCCCTGATTTGGATTTACACGAGTTTGACTCGGTTTTGAATAGTTATTTGAGTCATAATCTATTAAGGAATAATATGGATACTACCTATAAATAGCAAAGAGGAAGAAGAAAAATCAGGGTAGGAGGCTCGAAAAAAAACAGGAAGAAAAAAGTGATGCTGCTGTTGTAGTGAAGAACATGGAATATGCGACGATTTCTTTAACTGAACAACAACGTTTATCTTTAGCTTTGCAATGTTTATCTTCAGCTGTAACGGTTTCTTCAACCCATTAGCAACGTTTATCTTCATCTTGCAACATTTATCTTCAAGCTCCATTGCAACAGTTAATTTGTAACGCCCAAAAAACGTTGCAGATTTCTTGTTTTATTATTTTTAGCTTATTTTCTTCTTCTCAATCACTTTTGAGCCATGTACCAATCTTTTGATAATGTTTTGAGCATGATGAGATAAATCCCACCACTGGGGCAATGGAGGAAGCCATATTTCATGAATGAACGGTAACTATTTTTGATTCTTAATGACTTTTGCATTGATTTTAATTGATTTATGATTTTTCTTAATTATTTGTGATTTTGTTTGATGGTGTATGCTGGACCTTAAGATCTTTTGATGCGCCATGCTTGTGATTTACAGTTAATGTTTTAGAAATCTACTTTTAGCAAAGAAACATAGTCAATAAAAAAGCTATAAGTATTAAAGAATCATTGTAGAAATCATTCAGAAGTGATTTTGGTGGAATCTTGAGTTCCAGTTCTTCCCAATATTGTTAAAATCTTTTACTTATTTTCTAATTTAAATCAAAATTAGGTCTAAAACTAATCTTCACAAGACTCAGTGAACGAACTATTTTTACCACTTTTTTAAAACGATCAACGGGACTACTGACCAGTTAGCTCACTTAAGGGAATACAAGCAGGGTTTTCTCCGGTGGGAAAGAAATAAAGTGGTTTTGTGTTGGTACACATGTCTAACTGGATGTGCACGAATATGGTATAACTAGTTGGAGCAATGAACGATCCACAATTTCGACGATATCAACCTCAAATTTTTAACACACTTGATACACAATAAGAAAATAAGACCATCAACATGAACATTTTACAAGTACGACAAGGAGATGGAAATACACTGCGAAAATACACTAAGAGATGGAAGGAAATGATAGCAAAAATAAGAATAGTCGATGACGCTACATCAATTAATTCTCGCACGAGCGGGATAAAAGTCAGTACCAATATCTACCAACCTATACATGACCAGAAAATCGAGATACTGGGGAGCTATTGGAAAAATAACAAAGGTTCGTCATGTTAGAGAGTGTACGACGACAAGTTGAAGGATACGACGCCAAAATGAAAACAAAAAATGTTGAGGGCCAAGAACCAGCAAAGACAATAGTCGTGGAACTTACGCGATGTCATAGGGAAAGAGGCCAAGGTAAATAGAAGTAGCAAAGAGGTGAAAAAGATAAGAGGAACAAATATTTTATAGATTAGGTCAACGATGACCTAAACACTTAATTCGTAACCATCGTCAAGAACCTAGAAAGTTGTAATATAATACAATTAATACCTGTTGTCAAGATAAAACAGCCGAAAGAATACAAGAACTCGAGAATTATATGTGAATTTCATGACAATTTATGACATGATACAGACGAGTGTAGGCATATGTGCAACATCATACAACGACTCATAAACGGAAGAGATGTGCAACGATACATAACTTATAGAGGAAATGCAAGATCTATGAAAGTTGAAGCAAGACAAGCAAATCTACCTCCGGGAGTTGCCGGGACGGTATATATGATTCAATGGCATGTATTGGTTTGCTAGTGAACCTGTTACACAAACAGAATTGATTCAACGACATGTATTGGTATGCTAGTGAACCTGTTACACAAACAGAATTGAGGACCTTATTACGGTAGACCGGACGTTATAGTAAAACCTAAGGAGAGTATGATAAGACCTAGACATCCTTCCAGTCAAGACCTCGGGGGAGAATTACCTCTTTACGGTCCCTTGGTCATAACTCTGATAGTAAAAATGTGGAAGATCCGCATAATATCCGTAAAATACATAAAACAATATTAAGAATGAGATGGATCCAAAGAACGCACATGATACCGTCTACACTCCATCAGAGCATCAAGTTCCAAACACCAGACGAACCCATGGAAATAAAAGAGGATCAAACATTAGAAATAAACGTAAAATGGTGCACATATAATAATCGATTGATAGAGACATAAGCATCAGGAAGATAAAGTGGAAGATGCGAAGAGGGATATTGTGATGGACCGGAAAATTCTGCCTCTGGAGCGGTGCCGCGAAGGCCAGAACTCCCCGATGCATCACTCGAATGACAGTAACCGGGCCTTAAAGTTTAACTTTTCGCTGGGCGAATGCATGTAGATTTGCCTTTCCTAACATGCTTTATAAGCATGGTAATCGAAACGTAGTTTCCATACTGATCTAACTCACCCTTGTTCTGCAAAGGGTCTAAGGTACTAAAAGCCAATGATGATGCCTTTGGCATGCGTCACCTACTTGCCAGCATTGCCCAGGCCTAAGTCATGCCTTGGACTAGCACATATGCCATTATATACTTATTTTCATGTTTCTTTAACTCTGTTTCGATTATGCGCTGAGTGGATGCATCGATCTTGTGCTTGTCAGGGGTGCAACAACCAGGCATACACCATTCATATCATATAGCTTGATAGGAAGTATGAACATCCAGTAAATGGGCTGCAAATACCTCATCAAGTATGGTAACAATTATCACTTGATTTGCACTATCGAGCCAGATGATATGAGTTACCAAAGTGCCGCAATCACCTCAAAATTAGATGATATGAACGACAAGATGCTGGACCACAATACATTGCATTGCGGCTGCCTACGTACCCAACTCGTACTATTAAGGGATCAATCATGACCGTAGTTCATCTGAAGGGTCATTTCGAATGGGAAAAACATAATAGTGCATTAACATTATGATGCTTTCTCGGGTAAGCTACACGAGACAATGATGCTTCCTCGAGTAAGCATCACGGCATAATAGTGCCTTAGCACTGTAATGCTTTCCAGGGTAAGCAACATTTGGAAAATGATGCTTCCTCGAGTAAGCATCACGGCACAATAGTGTCTTAGCACTATAAGCCTTCTCGGGTAAGCAATTTTGGGGCTGTGATGCTTCCTTTAGTAAGCATCACGGCATAATAGTGCCTTAGCACTATAATGCTTTCTCGGGTAAGCAACATTCGTTAATGTTGCATGCCTTAGTAAAGAAATAAGTATAATGATACCGTAGGATCGTAATGCTTCCACTGGTAAGCAACATTCATTAATGTTGCATCTATGTGCAATGCACAAACCTAGCATCATAATGCCAAGCTGATTTTGCAACCAAGCCAAATAATGCATCCCCAACTTGATGCATCCCTGAGTAAGCTTTATAAACTTGAGATGAAGCTTCATCCCATGTAATAACACATCCTAGGATAAACATCATGTGAAAAATACGGATGTTACAAATACAAATGATGATATGAGAAAATTTATGGATCTAGTCGAGGCACTGGCAGGACCGATAGGGATATACTAAAACGTGGAGATAAACGAGCAGTTGTAGTCATAGGAGCCTACGGAATTATAAACAAAAACACATAACTTGTAAGGGGTGACAACAAGTTGCTTTATAAAAAAGAAAGGGATACATTCATTTACGGGGGCTTAAGGAACTGTATGGAATGAGATATGATGCAAAGCGAATAACCAGACGGAGCTGAAGCGAAAGCCGGAATAAAAATAAATAAACTGGGATTTGAGTGATGTCTACCCAGTTGGGTGGTAAAAACCAGAATTTGAGTGATTTCTACCTAATGAAACTTCGAAACCTGATCGAGACCCGAGACCCGTGACCCGCGAAAAACTGGGATACTAATGACAATTGGATCTGCTTGGTAGAGGTGGGGTATTAAGTGACAATTGGGTCTGCCCGTTAGCCATAGTTCCTTTAAGTTAGTGAAAAGAAATGAAAAAAATAAATAAATCTGACTACTTTTAAGCTTCCTATACGGTGAGATGTAGTGACCCGGAATGACGGGAACAATCGGGTTGCATGATGACTAATAAAATACCGACTATCGTGAAAAGCCCTCTCCAGTTTATAAAATTGGACGCAATCACTAGAATGAACGGGGAAGGATATAAACAGACCAACCATAGTGTGGATCTACACGAAGGCTATAAAGTTCAAGTAATATCGTGTCAACGTAGACGTACCAAGTAAATAAATTGGAGGACAGGATCAGTGCAGATCAATCAACACCAACAAGTTCATCATCGAAAACGGAACGAAAACATCAACGGAGTTCTCGTGAAAATTAGCTAGCAAAAAATATATGGATAATAAGCCAGTTTTAAATTCAAATATTAAATCCATATCATTCTTAAATATTACAGTCATCCACATGCACAAAATATTAGATCGTTATAAAGCATCCATAAAATGTTACCCGAAAAGAAAAACATGATACTATTTACTTTCCATCATTCATCTTCAACATAACTCATAGGTTGGTCAGGATGAACAGACTCAACGGGAGGAGAATATCTACGCCCACAAAAATCGTCCGCTAAAGCGGCTGGAAGCATATACTTACGATCCTAAAAGGTGCAGCAGTCGTGGAGGGTCGAATGGAATCCTTCTGAACCTCAATAAAGTTTTCAATGCATGCCTCGACTACTGCAAGCTTAGATTTTAGAAAGGCGATTTGATCATTAGCATCACTAAGTTGATCTAATGAAGAACCAAGGAAACGACTTACAAATTCCAATATTAGAGTTTCATCAGCCAAATACCTTCGAAAACATAGCACCTGGATGCGCATGGACAACAACGGCAGCCGGGTAGACAACAAAATTGTTACAGCAACAATATATCTATTTGATTTTTACTTACGCTTATTGGACGTGACCTTTGCTTGAACCCAAGGACGGATAAGCGTAACAGAATTAGAAAGCGTAAAATTAAGAGTCAAGCTATGCAAATAAGAGCTACACATAGTCAGAGCAAAGACAAACAAAAAAAGAGAACGATCAGTAAATATAAAAAAATAACATACCGCTTTATCCAATCTTCACTGATCTATGTGCCTCCAACCGAAAGTGCTAGACAATTGATTCCGAGAAAGATCCAGTGGAATACTAAGAAAACAACTATGTAGATACCATATTTTATATGTATCCTATAAGCCCACCGTTTAAATTTGTAAGGCTTTAAGCCCAAAATCATTATTAAGGATTTTTAAAACCTTAATGTGACTTACCTTCTGTGCTACATAAAAAGTACGGGAATAAGGATGTTTGTCGCTTGATCCTTATAATAGAAGCACTTAACTTCCAAAAAATAGATCCTCGTTTTGGCTTTGCGATAACTTGATCCCAAGTTGTCTTCTCCTAATAAGAATGTAAGTATTCTTTCTATTTCCTTCGTGTTTAGTTTAATAACTTGAATATTTATATTTGGGTATGCTATATACAGTATTCCTATCAACTATATGATGGATTGCAATAAACCAAAAGTCATGTAGCTTACCAAAAATTGATAACTCTAGAGAGATAATTATTCATTTTCGTTAAGTTCTTTACAGTCTTATTTGCATTAAGTACCTTTATTTTCCGGCACTTGTAAGTTTTACTTTATTTCAAAATTTTATTTAAACTTTCTTTACGGTTTATAGTTTATTTAACTTTAATATGTACAAGTTTTCCTTTACTTTTAGTCAAGTAGTTAGCTCCGTTTCACTTTCGAGCTCTATTTTAGAGCGTTGCTCGGTTGAACCTACCAATCATTAATATTCCAAGATTGGTTGTTAAATTTAGTTTCAAAACTCGATCGTTTGAATTATTTACTAAAGTCAACTTCGTTGGTTAGACTTAGGACATATATATTTTGAGATAATATCTAGTTACTCATTGAAGAGTTGAAGATGTATTGAAGACAAGCGAAGAAATCATCCTTCATACTGAGCTTAGTATCTAGTGGCTTTGACTTATTTCATTTATATCAAAGTTCTTACAGTCATATATTCATTGAAAAGATAACACACGAGGTCTATTTACATGGTTTTAGTTGTTTAGATAACTTGATCATCTTTATGATCTAAGTATCAAAAGGAAGGATATATCTTGGTTGTTTCTACAACTTATTGTATTGAGTTACATAGTATAGTTTTCTATAATTTCGTAGTTTCGACATAACACTAATATGACTCTTTTTATTGGTTAGTGCTGAACTTTTGGGAAACTAGATATTTGCATCTAGTGGTGAATCTAGACTTTGAGTTCTTGTTAGAAAAGCTTTTTCTTTGGCATGATTTAAAGTTTGTTTAGACTAGAATTAACTTTTTTGTGTCAAATAGGATCCAGAACCGATCACATTCAGGATTTTCTGTTTCTAACGGATAGTGGTAAACTAGCCGCGCTATTATGGAAAAGTGTTTTGAGATATAGTCTCTAACGGCTAGATTCAGGCCAACGACCAAACTTTCCACCACTATAATACACCCAACAATTTCATTCAAGTCACACTATTCCTTACACAAATTTCAAACTTTTTACCTATTTATTTTACTTTTAATTTCACAACCAATGAATTTTTCTGAAGAAAAGGTTCAAATTATTATGGATCAGTTTAAATCACAACAACAAACTTATGTTCGGGTGTTGCGACAACTAGATATTGAGTCCGATGAAGATTGAGAACTTACCAAAATTATGATGTTGGTACATTCATCAGGCCAGATACCAAGAGCTACCGATCCAAGTGAAGTATTTACAAGAAGATATACGTTTCGAGGGCGAGATGAGTTCCACTAGAAGCTGATGCACAATTATTTCAATGTCGATTGTGTGTAATCTAATGAAGATTTCCAACGTCAATTTTGCATGGCAGGTACAACTTAAATTTAATTATCGTTTTGATGCATTGGATATTATAGAACATAGTCCATAAAAAATGTTACGTCGGCCCTAAGGATTCTAAGTTACGTGCGTCTAGCGGATTTTAACGATAAGTAACTTCGTATTGAAAAAACAACTCCATACAACTACATTTCATTGTTCTGTGAAACTACGACTAATCATTTTGGTCTAGTGCATTTACGAAAACCAACCAAGGCAGATGTTAGAGAAATATTAAAGAAAAACGAGGATAAGGGCTTTCCAAGAATGCTATGTAGTTTTGACTGCATTGGGTGTGGCAAGGATGCCCTACCTATTGAGCCGGTCAATATAAAGGTTATTACCCAAAACCAACTGTTGAAGCTGCCATTACTTATAATTGTTGGATATGTCATGTTTTTTGGTCTTTCTGGTTCAGAAAATGACATAAACGTTATGCACAAAATCACCTTTGTTTGAAGACCTCAAGTATGGAATTTAGCCAGCATAAATTTCATGATTAATGGGAATCAATACACTCATGGGTATTATCTTGCAAAATTCAGGAAATCGACGTAATAAGAATTGGACTAACCATGCTGATCAAGATATGAGGCCTGAGGGTTCGACCAAAAATAAGTATACCTGCATGGAATTATTCGCAAATGACTATTCACATTCAAAACCAAAATTTGTACGAGAGGTTAAGAGAAGAATTGACTTCAAATCTTTGGGCCGAGTATAGAAGATCGGGCGGATATACATGAATTTCTGTTTGATTTATATTTTAAGCACTTTTGAATTAATTTCAAGTAATTTTTTTAATTTTTTTAATTTATGTATGAATTTCAAGTAATCAACAAACTAATCTCAAGTAATTTCTTCCAAGTTTCTTGTTTTATTAATATTTATTTGAATTTGAAAAATACTATATGGATGACGTGGAGTGCAACGACTATTTTCTAACCATTGGCGATCGAGCGACAAAGACTAGATGCCAAAGGCTAGTTCATATAACGACTCTCAATTCATCCCTTATATATACCCACCCATCCCCAATAAAAATCACACCTCCCACAAAACTTTTATATACTCTCCCTCTAATCTCAATCTTACCCTAATTTCCTGAAGTATGGATCAACCTAAGTTTACTCTAGAAGAAGATTCATCTATTTGCAGAAACTACGTAGTGTAATTATCAGACCAGGTGTGCAAAACGACAACAAAATGGTCTTGTGAGTCTGAGTTATTGGAAGAGCATTCATGAAAACTTTTACGTTAACACCAGTAACACTTATAACCATAATATTTAAACGTTATAATGTCGATTTGCAAAAATAAAAATACAAGTAACATAATTTATAACTTTAGTTTGGATTTTCAATCGATATTAACTTATAGATGAAACCGATACTGAGATTGGAGCGAGGTCTCAAGAGGAATGGAAAAAATAGAAAGGAAATACTTTCAAATACGAAGCTTGTTTCCACATCTTTAAGGATTTCCTCATAACCAAACAATTGTTGTAACATGGTTTATTTTGTGGGTTTATGTTTGAATTGTTAATTTGTTTTGCATTTTTTATTTTATGAAATGCGTATTTCAAGTAATGAAAAAACTATCACTTCATTCATAACAGACAATTACATTTAAACTAACTAACTATTATAATTTAATTAAGGAAAACATAACTAACTATTAAACTAACTAACTAACTATTACATCATAATTAATTAAATACTAATTCAAAGTTCAAATAAGTAAAACCATACATTAACCAAGAAATTGAAGATCATCATCATCGTTATCGTCATTGTCATCGTCATCGTCATCTTTTGGGTTAGGTTGAAATCGTTGTTCGTTTCGTTGTTCTTCTTCTATCTTCCTTCTTAGCTTGTTATAATCCATTTGCCATATAAATCTTTGTTGATTATTCATTGTTGCGGTGTCCGCATAAAGAATCTTATGCTTGTCCCAATGACTAACAAATTGTTCTCGATAAAGATGACTTTTTCCAGCTCCTTATTCATGAACTTTCAGTGAATGCTTTCTGTTTTCTGGATGTCCGTTGATGATCCATAAACTCTACCTTGTTAAAAGCTTCACATCCTCCATCTTGGGCTAATTTTCTAGCCGGTTATGTTGTGTTACTTCCTAAAACTTTGTGTCTGTTGTTATTAGCTGCATTGAGATTCAAATTGGCATTTGGATTTGTTGTCATATCCTGTGAAGAAAATGGTGGACTTCTTTGACTTGTTTATGAATTTGGTGTATAGGGAGAATGAGAGTATGGTGACATTTCAGAAGCTTGTTGCATATTTGATCGAATCAATGGATTATTTTTGGGAAACATTTGAAAGATATGGTAACAACTTTCATATTGAAATTGTTGGCCGTTTTTGTAGTGCCAATCCGACCGACACTTTCATTCATGTAATTTACAAATTTGTTTTTATTAAAGATCACATAAAAATTAAAATTATTTTTTTTTTAGAAAAATTGAACATGTAATATAATTATTCTTACCGCATCAAATTCGGCTTCACCACTCTTTTTATTTCAAATGTCTTGCATGATATGAGCAACATATAAGGCTACTTGTTGCAGAGGGTGAGTTTTTGATGAGGGCTAAAATTGTAAAAGCGCCCTTGGCCCAGCAACAATAACATAGAAGTACATATGCATATTTATGCGCATGCTTCTAGCTTTATATCAAAACATGAAATATTGTTTATCTACTGATAGCAAGAGAATTAAGAACACAGTCTCTACAAACATTCTAAACTGATACTGTAGCCTCCTAAAACATTCACAATATCCATGTCATTTAAACCAGTCTCGAATCGTATAAATTCCATGGTTGAATTCCTCGAACTAGTCTTGAATGCGCATCTTCCGTCCTGGTTTTACAAAATATGCCACTTTAGTATTATGATCAAAGACGCGCCATAACATATGCGTTGTTCCTCTTGAACGCGCCACAATCAAAGAATAATGCCTATAAAAGAGCACGTTGTGCCTTAGCGCAAGGGTAACCCTAGTTCCTCTACGCAAGCACATAGACTAAAATTAGCCTTTTATGCTATCTCTAACCAGTGCTAGATAAACCTAGGACGTCCTCGAGGACGCGTCATATTCAAAAACGCTAAAAGCGCTAACTATCAGGCCATCCTCGATGATGCGCCATATTCAAAAGCACTAACTATCAGGCCTTCCTCGAGGACGCGCCATATTAAAAGACCGCTAAAAGCGCTAACTATCAGGTCGTCCTCGAAGACGCGCCATATTCAAAAGCGCTAACTATCAGGCCATCCTCGAAGACGCGCCATATTCAAAAGTGCTAACTATCAAACCATCCTTGATGACGCGCCATATTCACCAGCGTTAAAAGCGCTAACTACTTAGCCAGTCTTTGTGGACACGCTATATTTAAGCGCTAAAAGCGCTAACTATTTAGGTCGTCCTCAGGGACGTGCCACACTTTTGTGCTTTGCTAATAACGCTAACTTTGCACCATTATATATTGCTAGCCTAATTTAGGCCATGTCCCTTGGAGATGCGCCACACTTTCAGATGTTAGCCTAATGCTAGCGCTAGCCCTATGTGGCTATTTATCAAACTTCATTCTTAAATGTGCCATGACTGGTCCTTAAGAACCTTTAAGCAAATTTGGCTTCGAACATCTTTCGGATTTATGCCAAGTCACTTATAAGCTAACATCCGGTTACTAAAATATGCCATGATGGTGCGTAGCCACCAAATTCACCAGACTCGACACTAATCAGCTGATTACCAAGCTAGTGAGTTGTGCAACTTGCCTCACCTACTTAGCAAGTCATTGACTTGACTTGACCTAATAAAAAGTTATAGTCCACGACTCCACTATTTTCATGAGATATCAAATACACCACATGATGGGATTTTCATTGGGGTATTGGTCTGACGGTCTACGGAAATCGTACGTTGTGGCAACACATCCACGAACAAGAAGGAAATAAGTAGTGGGACGATCACAGGGAAGTTAAGAGTACGAGGAGTAGTGGTCATATAAGTCCTCCCTAATTTTCGGACATGACTCCACTACAATCTCCACAATTGTTACTCCTCCACTACAATCTCCACAATTGTTACTCCTCCACTTCTTTTGTAACTTCTACCACTTACGAGAAATTGGTGTGTCTCCACCAAATATATATAGATGGCTTCATCTATTCGAAGAACAAGACACATACAAATACAAAAACAGAAAAAATAGCGATTCATCTCAGAGATAATCCGTTCTTTATCATATACCAATCACACTGATACTTTCTCAACCTTCTTTGCTCCCCTCCCCTAAGACCTACCCAATATTTTCCACCTTTGTAATTGAAGCAGGACTTGAACGACCATTTCTTGGTTTAGGCTTGTCATGTTCGATTTTGATCTCTCGAACCTTCTGAAAGTACTCATTTGCAGTACAATTGTTTTTCACCCTAAAATAATTGGCGACCACAGTGGGAGATCAATCTCTCAAAAACAAAAGCCAACTTTCAGATATTCAAAATGGTGGATCTTAGGTCTGGAGCAGTTACGACTCCTGGTGCCGGTTCAGGTAGTGCAGGTGGTGACAGTACTGAAAATAACCCCTCTGCCACCAATCCTTCTCGTACCAACACTACTACTAATGCTGCCAACGCCCCTTCTCATAGTGACAAGACGACTGAAAATACTATAAATCCCTAGACACCACCCAACTTGCTGATTTGATGAAAAGGCAAGAAGTTCTCGCCAGAACACAGGTGGACATGGCTACCACTCAGAAGGAGGTACTCGTTTTTCTCAAGACTTTAACAGAGCTACTCTCTCCAGAACAACTCCATCGCCTGACAGAACACACCAGGACCATCCTTGCAGCGACCACTGATGCTGGGAGGTCAAGGACTCAAAAAGACAATGAAGTTCTCATTATCATTGATCAACCACCGCAGATGAACCAACAACCTAACTTTGTTACTCGTGAAGATTTGGAAAAACTCATACGGAATCATGGCAAGGAAAACTCATCCTCATTTCATCAGCATCATCCTCCATACTCGCCTGAAATTCAAAGAGTCCCACTACCAAGAGGTTACTCTTCTCCTGTTTTCTCGTTATACGATAGAATTGGGAACGCTCGTGAACATGTCTCTCGATTCTTAGAGTCGCTCGTCATGTGCTACGTTTTAAAGAATTTTTAAAATCCCTCACGGGAAGAGCCTACAAATGGTACAACAATATTGCTCCCAACAACATCTCTGGTTGGGAAGACATGGTCAACGCCATCTACAAGAAGTACTTCTTTGTCTCTGAGCAAGTCACACTATCGTATCTTGGAAGAATATTCCAGAGGAACGACGAGCATCCCAACGAATACGTGAAAATATTCAGGATTCAAGCTCTGGATTGCCACGATCCGAATGTGATAGAGCATCAGTTGGTGGAACTCCGTATTAACGGTATGATCCCTGTTTATCATGCTCTTTTAGGAAAATTTACGTTTCCAGACTTTTTCTGAGTTACACGAAGCCGCGAAGCGGTCTGCCATAACTGCTCCTGCCCTGCTGGAAAGAAATAGGCCATCGAAAGAAGAAAGCCGTGGGGACACCCGTGGGAATCGACGACTGATCAACAAGCAGTATACTGTTCAACCATCAATAAGTGATGTCGGTAACGAAGGGACCAAGAGAAAAATCTCTATCCCAGCAAGAGCCACAAACTAAGTGTCTCCCTTATACTCCAACTACGAACCAAACATTGACCCAGCGAGTAACTCAGTCCCAAGGTGTTCCCAAAGAGCCGCCACAGCTGCAACAATTACATCAGCAGCAAGAACAGTATATAAAACCTGACATAGCCTGTCTTGATTTTCCAATTCAAGTACTTGAACTGCTAAAGGCGTGGGTACAAGAACGGGATCGTCAAGTTACCACCTGTGCAACGCCCACCTACTCCTTAGGAAATGTCAGACCCAAAATATTATCGTTTCCATCGGTTCGTCAATAATCCCACATTTAAGTGCACTGTCTGAGGCATATTTTCAAGGAAAAAAATAGATCCAAGGAAGTTACAACCGGGTACTGAAGGTGTTCACAAGAACCCCCTTCATGTTGGAAGCTTCACCATCTCTGGAGATCCGGTCAACCAAACAATTCAATTATTAATGGAATGTATGTGTGAGCTCTTCAACTTTTCAAAGAATCAGCGTAGAGATCTTCTTACTTCCCTCAATCGAGTTGTATCTGATGAGCTCCTACCATCTCTTGCTGAGGATATTTATGCCCGAGATAAGCCTCATTTGGAAGACATGGTCAATCAGAATGCTGAAAGACGCGACCGGGGACTTTTTAATACTGCACTCCTCATAGATGTTAAGTTTAGAAAGACACTAGTTGATGCAGGTATGGATGTCAATGTTATCAGCATCACGTCTTTGAAAACAACATGAGTAACTCGACAAGAAGCTGCACGTTTGCCAACAACAATCAGATATCTCGAAGGGGTAAGCAGAGATGTTTACGGACACATCACTCTCACGGTAGTGGAAGGAACCACTCATACAAGTAATAAATTCTATATCGTCAAAGAAAATCTCAAATATGATATGATTCTGGGACGTAGCTGGCTCCAACAATCAGCAGCCATCAGAAAAGCTTGGCCAGAAGTTCCACCTCGAATTAAACGTACTTTTCTTAGAGTCAAGCCCAGCTTTAGCAAGAACCTACCTCTGTACATGGAAGAATACCAATTACTCAAAGCTATGGCGGAGAGTCAAACACCAACCGAGAATGTGTCGGCTTACGTCAACAGATACCGCACCTAGGTAGCTCTTACTCAATTTTCTTCCTTGTCGTTGGATTATCCTCACATACCAGCAGACTGGGGGCTAGACCTTGCTTGAAAAAATAATTATACTTTAGCTTGTCGTTATAAATGGGTGGATGCTCCATCTCACTACTTCAACATATGGGGGGAGACCACTCCCTCTTTTTATGAATCACCAGAACTTTCAAAGATATTCTCCCTCATATATGATCCGAGAGATATCACAGAAGATGTTCGACCATATGAACAAAAGATTTGCAGAGCCAAAACAACCAAGCAGAATGCTTTCTAAGTAGGGGACCTAGTTCTTAAAACACGAGACGTCAATGCTCCTCCAGCTGGGAAGGACCATACAAAGTTTCATGGGAAACAACTGACGACTACTATAGGTTGGTCACTATAGAAGGAAAACCTAACGCAACAATCATTCACGGCAAGTGGATCAAGGGTTTCGAATGAACATCATGTTATTGTCCCTATTTCCCTTTTTTCTTTCATGTAGTATTTACAATTCCTCCAAAATGCTTACAAGTATCACTATATGCATCCTTAGGATTTCAATTTCATTAATCAAGTAGAAGTATCATTTTTTTATGAATTACCCATCAGAACCAATTCAAAAAAGAAAAAAAATCTTTCAAAATACATGAAGATTTCAAATGAGCCCTTGAAAGATAGCTCAAGTTTCCCATAAACATACCTTCACGCCTAAAATCTCACACCCATCCTCAAGTTTGCTTCTGAGTTTTCATAAGTTCCCAGTAAGATAAGAATTTTACACACAAAGATCTTATCAGAGAAAAAAATCAATGCTCGCGTCAGAGACACCCAACCACTACAATCATGGAACACCACTATATGAAGTGCCATGCTCGGAAAAGTACATCAAGTGAGGCTCGACTCACAATTTCAAATTGGAAGTGGAATAGTATAATATTACAATTCCTGGTAGCATCCTTCCTTCCATTAATTATTTCATCTCTATTTTTTTAGATTGTCTCCCCCCTAAAAAGTAAAGAGGATACATGCATATTAAGTCAGAATGTCCCAAACATAAAATTTTGAGTATGAATCATAAAACTTGTTATATAAATATCATATATATATTTTCATTACAAAGTGGTATTTAAATAATTATATGAGTTGGAATAATCACAAGACGTTTTACAAAAAACACCTCAGAAGCAATTCATCCTGCCTCTCGGAAACTCTGAAGCTGGAAACAATTGGTAAAGAATCTGGACATAAATTTTATGTCAAAAGTTTTGTATGGATGTATACTACAACATACTAAAAGGGCGCATCAATCGGATAAAAAATCTAAGAGTTATGGAAAAAACGACTAGCGTGGTCCGGTCTGAAAGCTGTTAGAATTTTCCTGGATGTTTCCTGAATTCTACCGTTGGATCATTTTGATGCCCCAAACAAGATCAAAACCTGGTTTTCTTTTTCAAAGGATGTAGAAAATTGTTTTTTAATGAAGATAGATGGGTCAATCATCCAAAAAGGAGTTCGTATGAAGATTCTATGGCATTTTTACCAAGTATTACACTCCTGAAATTTTTATGACGAAAATTGACGAAATTTTCTATAAAAGTCATCCATTCATTGATTTCAAGACGTGAAGATATTGATGCAAATTTAGGAAAAACAGCAAAATAAAGGTATGGTTCCATCATAACGGCTATACATGAAGAATCTAAGAAGATGTCTACGAAACATATAAGTATAAAACTACGACAAAGTAACTATGCTAAACTCAATTAGAGTACTCGGAATCTGAATCAGAGTCGTGTTTGTCATCACCCTCCTCATCAGAATCATGTCTCTCTTTAGAAGCTTAGTCGGAATCATCTTCGAGATCCTCTACTTCAGAATCATCTTTTGGAATCCCATCAAGTTCCTCATCCAAATCTTCTTCAGTCTCATCATCATCAGTAGAGTCAATAGAACCCGTCTACACGTCATACCATGCATCAACACGCTCATCTTCACGGTTATCCCCAGTCTTTCAGAACAACTCAGACTCGTATTCTACATGAGTATCGTGGTCCTCCTCAGAAGGATATTCATCCACATCAAAATTTGGGGCTACGCCATAAGGACAAATACCTCGCTCTATCTGTTCATCTTTTTCCCTTCTTGCGATCACTCGGAGACGTCGCCTTTCCATATAAGCTGTGAGTTTCTCGTCTTCGGCCTTCTTCTTATCTGATTCCTCCCTACGTATAGATTCTTCTTCAGCATTAATCACAAAATAGAGATTCATAGTATATCCACGAGCTGCTTTTAAACGATCAAGAGGCATACCTCACACGAGTTTTGTAACTTTGTTCAAAGAACGGCTGATTTTAGACTGAACTTCTTGAGGAGAGGTCACCTTCATCTTTTTACCTCTATAACCTAATTTCTTACTCGAAGAATCAGAATTACGGTTTAGATCAGGAACTGCCATGATCTGCTTATAACATGAAATAACAAGATGAAAACTTCATTACAAGAGAAAAAGTTATCAAAGACTGTGGTTTATTGAGATCAAACTTACTGGTATTACTGTTGTTGCTGTTGAAGACCACTTTACTCCAGAATAACTAGGGTTTGAAAAATAATATTTTCAGTATTATTAAATTATATATATATATGCATATGATACGAGAAAAATTTGGAAACCCTAGTTCTATTGGATAATGGAATTACGGTTGGAAACCCTAATTTATCTAAGTTGGTGGTTCATGGAACTAAGAAAAATAAATTTCACAAAAGCTAAAGCAACAAGAGAAAATAATAGCCACGACGCTCACTTTTAATCTAGCCAGCAACAACGAACTTGATGAAGCAACTTTGTTACCTGACGTGTACTCGAGGAACGACCATGCTGCTAGACGCGTATTTGAAGGGGCAATTCTGTAGCTAGGAGCGTACCTGAGGAAGCTGTCCAACTGTCTTGTGAATCTCTCTTGGAATGAATTAAATATTCTCAAAAGAAGAGAGGAAGAATAAAAAGAATGAGAAAAGTTGGTGAGGATGTGAAGGGAAGATCACACACACATATATATATGTGAAATTCTCGGGGGTCATTGTTGAATTAGGAAAACTAAAAGGGAAATAGAAGGGCCGACCATATCCCCCTCTACTCACGGGCAAGCTAGCATTCATGAAAAGAACATGGACATATACTAATTTTAACCAAGGTTAACGGCTAAGGGGAACATATCTCAATCTCAGAGAAACATGAGCTAAGTACATCTCCTTATATCCTTTAATTTTGATTATACATATATGATTACTATAATTATATCGTCACCATCTAATGCTTACTGCGTAACATTACTGTTCCTCACTAAGCAAGGGACTTAATGTAGATGTTGATTTTTTGACGAGGGCTAAAATTTTAAAAGCTCCCTTGGCCCAGAACCATGAACATAGAAGTACAAATGCATATTTATGCGCATGCTTATAGATTTATTTCAAAACACGAAATACTGTATCTCTACTAATATTCTGCAAGTGAATTTATAATACAGTCTCTACAAATAGCTACAAACATTCTAAACTCATATTGTAGCCTCCTAAAACATTCACAATATCTAAGCCATTTAAACAAGTCTCGATTCGCATAAATTTTTCACGGCTGAATTCCTCGAACTAGTCTTGAATGCGCATCTGCGTCCTAGCTTTACAAAATATGCCACTTTAGCTTTATGCAAAAAGATGCACCATAAAATATGCGTCGTTCCTCTTGAACACGCCACAAGCAAAGAACAATGCCTCTACAAGAGCATGTTGTGCCTTAGCGTTGGGGTAACCCTAGTTCCTCTGCTAGCACCTAGACTAAAATTAGCCTTTTATGCCATCTCTAACCAGTGCTAGATAAACCTAGGACGTCCTTGAGGACGCGTCATATTCAAAAGCGCTAACTATCAGGCCGCCCTTGACGAAGCGCGATATTTAAAAGTGCTAAAAGCTCTATCAGGATGTCCTCGAGGACGCGCCATATTCAAAAAAGTCTATAAATGCTAACTATCAGGCCGTCCTCGAGGACGCGCCATATTCAAAGACGCTAACTATCAGGTTGTCCTCTTGAAATGCTTCTGGTTTTTCCACTCCGCTGACAGCCTTTACTGCTTGTGACGGTATTCGCCCTGCATTTGGACAATATATGAGAGCCCAATTCCTTAGTGTTTTCTCCGACTAGATCTTTTAAAGAAATATATCACCGTGGGATGGGGTTGGACAATGATCTCATGAATTACTTCTAAAGAAGTTAAGAAATCATATGTAAGAACCATAGCATTTCGCGACTAATTGGTAAAGTAAATAAACTTTGATTCTCTATCCACCAATAATGTGGAACTATTAACATGGTTAAAACTAAACCGTTTGAAGTCTAGGAGCAACATGGAATATTCATAAACCGCTAAAAGCGCTAACTATCATTCCGTTCTCGAGGATGCACGATATTCACAAGCGCTAAAAGCGCTAACTATCAGGTCGTCCTCAAGGACAAACCATATTTACCAGCGCTAAAAGCGCTAACTACTCAGGGCGTCCTTAGGGACGTGCCACATTTAAGCGCTAACTATTTAGGTCGTCCTCGGGGACGTAACACACTCCTCATTCGCGCTCATCCATAACTAGAATAACTAGCCAACTTAGGCCACGTCCCAAAGGGACGTGCCACTCTTTTGTGCTTCGCTAAAAGCGCTAACTTTGCACCATTGCAGATTGCTAGCCTGATTTAGGCCACGTCCCTTGGGGAAGCACCACACTTTCAAATGCTAGCCTAATGCTAGCGCTAGCCCTATTTGGCTATCTATTAAATTTTATTCTTAAATGTTCCACGACTGGTCCTTAAGAAACTTTAAGCAACTTTGGCTTCGAACATCATTCAGATTTATGCCAAGTCACTTCTAAGCTAATATCCGGTCATTAAAATACGCCATGATGGTGCATAACCACCAAATTTCACTAATCAGTATGATTATCCAGCTAGTGAGTTGCCAACTTGCCTTACCTAATTAGCAATTCATTGACTTGACTTAATCAAAAGTGTTAGTCCACGACTCCACTATTTCCATGAGATATCATATACAATACATGAGGGGATTCTCATTGGGTATTGGTCTGGTGGTCTACCGAAATCAATTGCATTGTGGTAACACATCCACGAACAAGAAGGTAACAAGTACCGGGACGGTTACAGGGAAGTTAAGAGTATGAAGAGTAGTGGTCATACAAGTCCTCCCTAATTTTTGGACATGTCTCCACTACAATCTCCACAATCATTACTCCTCCACTTCTTTTGTAACTTCCACCACTTATGAGAAATCAGTCTGTCTCCACCAAATACTAATAGATGGCTTCATCTATTCGAAGAACAAGATACAGACAGAGACAAAAACAAATAGAATTAGCGTTGCATCTAAGAGATAATCCATTCTTTATCATATAGTCATCACACTGATACTTTCTCAATATTCTTTGCTTTCCTCCCCTAAGACCTACCCAATCTTTTCCACCTTTGTAATTGAAGCAGGACTTGAACGACCATTTCTTGGTTTAGGCTTGTCCAGTTCGATTTTGATCTCTCGAACCTTCTGAAAGTACTCATTTGCAGTATAATTGTTTTTTAGCCTAAAATACTTGTTAATTCATTTGAACGAAATGACCTTTCAACCCATCCCTATCACGATTATTGTGTTCATTGTTTCCTCTTAAAATCTATGAAAGCTGTTATCCCGTAAGGTGCTACTTCTTTGAAATGCACCATTGATACCATCTTCTATGAAATGACCATAATTTCTGCAAGTGCTTTCATCTTCGGTTGTTGTAAAGTTTGCACCATGAACTTTGATTCTATGATTAATTTCAGATTAACTTGATATTGAGAAGCCATTTTACAGAAAAATTAGGATATTTTTTTAGATTAAAACAAATGTGTGTGAGAGACTGGGGTGTAGAAAAGGTGTGAGTTGAATTAGATTTGAAATTGGACATTTATAGGGGATTCATTCTGGAATGTTGGATGATATAGCCGTTAGGCGGCTGACTCTTTGTCGCGCCACATACTCTTTATCGTTGGCGATAGAAACTCCCCCGCTAGCGGTGGAGGCTACGTAGCGCAACATGGTCTCTATCTCTCGATAAAATCTCTGCCGCGATGGGAAGACTTGCAAATTTTCCAGTCTACCTAACCAATTTTTCCATTTGTCATGTGCAAAGTAGAGCAAAATCGGCAACAGCTAGTTTAAGAGGTGCATAGGAACCGACCTTAACTTTTTTAATTATCTATATAAATCCCCATCCAAATACACTTTTGGAAAAATCTTCTCTCTCCTAAAAATACTCAGATCCAAACATATTTTATAAATTAAAATCTTATATATGGGAATTATAAAAAAACAATTATAGTAGAATGAAAATATGTATTTTTCTAGATCATTCTAAATTTGGGGTTAGAGCAAGTCCAGTGGGGTGGAAAAATGGGCATATTTACCCATTTTCATTCTACAGTGGGACCGATAAACATGCAAACTGAATGGGCAAACCTTCAAATCTGAGGGTTTTCTTTACCCGTCTTAAGTTGAGCTGAATGGCCTTACGTGGGATGAGATTTGACTCATATTGAGACGAACGACCTAGGTTGAGCTGACAACGACTCTTATTTCAGTCCCTATAAATTCAACCAATTTCACTCCAAAATCACACCTTCTACACCTAAAAATTCTTATAATTTCACTTCAATCTTAATCTTTCCATCTCAAACTCTTAATCTCAAAATCTGTAGAAAAAAATTCAAAAGACATGGCCATCCTATCATAAACACAAAATACTTCAACATAAAATGCTTTATCGGCAAAAGTTTGCGGTCCAAAGTATAGTTTGGATAGAGATAAACAGGAGACCAAAATTACAACCCAACTTGATTTTTCGGGAGTCATACTTGAAGCTGTTATTAGTAAGATATGTGATGGTTATAAAAAAATAGAGAATGATAAAAAGCAAAGAGGCCTTCAAGTTTTAGATGTTAACCAAGTCAAATCTGCAGTTATAAGAAAAAGAAGAGTTCATGGCAAGAAAAATGAAGGCAATTTTTTTTGATTGTTAACTTTAGTACTGCTCAAAAAAACCAAGGAATTTTTTTCTCAAAAGCGCATCGATTTGAAGTTACGTCAAACGAAAATAAACAGGAGGCCAGAGATTGTCCGAAATTTTATTGAAGTGTTTATTTAAGTTCTTACTACCCTAGTTTATATCTTGTAAAAAAGAGCGTAGTATAGTAAATTATGTAATGGAGAATTAAAGGAAAATCAACGTCTGGGATAAATTAGGGTGATACTAAAATATAACAGTTGTCGATTTAGAGGTGTACATGGTACAATTTGGCACATTTTTGGATGAAACCGAAACCAAAACCATGAGTAACGATTTTTAAGTTTTTGAACCCGTGCCAAACCATTTCATAAACGGGTTGGTACAAAACTGAACCGAAATGGATTGGTGTAAAACCATTGATTTTTTAAAAATAAAATAGTATTAGTATTTAGTACACATGAGTCACAATAACCGTCTATGATACATGACTCGTACACGATTAGAAAAGTATGTCGTAGTGTACATTTCTTAATGAGTATCTACATGATATGATATTTCATTAATGCTATCACTTGTAAACACACATTTATATGATGAAATTGTTTCTGTTTATAGAGTATGAAGTTAATTTTGATTGACTAAATTCAATATTATCTTGCTCGAGATTAAACTTCCGCGATACAACTAGTTATAAAATAAAAAGATTAAAATAAAGAGTGAAGAGAAGGGAATGAAATAAATTAGGTTATGTCATATTCTAATGGTAATAAATGAAATAATCTAATGGGTAATATTAACGGTTTTTTGGTTTGGTTTTGTGTTATACCAGAACCATACCAAGATCAACGCTTTCACAAAATTAAAATCATGCCGAGCCATTGGATAGATGATACAGTTCGGTTTACGCTTAAAAGGTATGTTACGGTACGGTTTTACGGTTTGTACCATACCATATATAGCCTAGTTATTGTAGCAAACTGAGAGGTGTCTCAACCTGAGACGAGACTCGACTCAGTTTGAGACTCTCAGTATGTTATAACCGGCCCAACCTGAGTCGATAAATCATTTTATCATTGTCCAAAATTAGGTATGCCTATCCATCTGGCATAGCAAATCTGTTGATTTGCCTTTCTTCACTAGACTTACTCTTACTGGTAAAAATAAAACTACAACGTTCTCAGATTCGGACCTCGAAATACCAAGCTTGAGAACGGGAGACTAGAGGGTCTAAAAGCCCAATAAATTTATGATTGATTTAATTTTTACATGTATTTAATCTTTTTGTCAAAGAACTCAGCCCCGTATATTATTAGCTACCAACACCAGTCCGCGACAGAGTGGCTGATCCATCCAGCTGAAAATTACAGACAGAGATAGGGCGTTTAAGTCGTATATCCGGGTCTCATATCTGTGTAACTGAAAATCTATAAATGGGTTCTAGTTTATGGTCCTTGAACAGTCAATATTTGTCCAGTTTAAAACCATTAATTAGGGCGAACTAAATTGTTTGCTCTGATGCATTAATTGAACCGATTTACACCAAATCCAACGACTATTCTTAGGTCCACTCTATCGATGACATATTTAGAGCAAGAAACTAATTCCATCTGTTGACATATTTAGAGCAAGAAATTAATTCCATCTGTTCTATTTTTGGCCCATACATCAAACCAATTTAGAGGGACATGACCCCATAGCATTTTACCATTCTCTAGTAAAAGGTTCATTTAATAATATCCGTGAAAAGAGGCATGTTCCCAACTGAACTTTAGGGTGCTGTCTTAGACATATACAATAGAGGCTATAGAGCATTAACTAACGATAAAAGATCATTGTATTTTATTTATTTATTTTCGATAAGCAAAAGCGAAATTCAGAGCACTGATCCTATTATCAGACCCATCCCGTAAAACCCAACTATATAATTATATTAATACAAAATTTATCGTAGGGATTAAACTCCTGATTTTCTCATTACTACAATTGATGGAAAATTATTAAGCAATTCTAACATTACATACTAGAAATTTATAAGTTTAGTTTTTCCCGACTTGATGAAAGAATATATTGATACAAAAAAATTAAGATTGAAAAAAGCAGTGTAGGAGTAGATGATATATGGATTCTAAATCATTGCAAAACAGATAATTTAGTAGAGCGGTGGTATCTTGCGGTGACAAATACACTAAGAGAAAAAAGCGGTCTTAGAATTAAAATTTCTGTCCAGACATGCATATAACTTTCATACCGAGAAGAAGCAGTAGAATTTTGACAAAATTCATAACTTGATTTCGCTATGAAATGTTTTTGTGTTATACGAGACTACGAGTCCTTCCTAAGATGCCCACTTCATGTATAACATGTTGTTTATTCATCTCTTGTATGTGAAAAATATTTGTTATCAAATGCTGAGATTTGTTAAATTTGAGGAAACGGTGAAGAGGTATTTTAAACCTGGTTAAATTGATCTATACTCCAATTATTTAAGGTCGATCTAATTTTGCTCCCATCTAAAAGTTTAGGATAAGGAGTGTCTAATTTGGTCAAAAATACTAAACTACCTTTTTTTTTATCAGACAACTGGGGTTAAAGGGCCTCCACCAAAAACAACATACAGAAAAAAAAACTACAAAACTAAATAACTACTCCCGAAAATACTCCTTCCCCTCTCTATCTTCTCTGATAATATCTCTAAGCTCAGCAGAAAAATCCTCATGTTCCATATCCATCCATTTAATGGGAGGATGGTAACTAGCCAGAAGATCCGCATCCCTATTAGTCTCTCTGTAAACATGAGAAATCCTTACCTCCTCAAACACAGATCTCAGACGATCAACTTTGCGTCAAATATGTATCAGTCTCCAGGGGGGCTCTCTGTCTTTCTTCTTAAGAAGATTATAGATATTCATAGAATCTATTGCAACATGCACCCTTTTATGCTCTTTAACCTTAGCCAGCTCCAGACCTAACTTAACCCCTTGAAGCTCATGTGCATCCACTGAGGTAGGAGGACCACCTCCATTAGCAGCAACAAGAGCCTCTCCCTTACTATCCCTCAGGATAGCACCCCATCCCCCATACTCAGTTCTCTTTGAACCATCAGAATTAATCACTACCTCATCAACATTATAAGGTAACCAAAAACAAGATTGTGAGGCTTTATTCATAAAAATACAATTAATTCTCCATACACTAGCAAATTTGTAGATAGAAGGACTATCCACTACATTACCTTTCATATAAAAAACCTTAACTCTCACTATCTCCATAATGATAACTCCCACCTGGTTAACATAACTAAATTTACTTTGAAATATCCTAAGATTTCTCTCCTGCCAAATATGGTATAAGAAACAATTAAGGATTATCTTCTTCACTCTAGCCACAAAACCCTGCCCAGCAAAAACTAAAACGCACCAACTTATCTCCTCATACCAAGATCTACAAACAGATCTGAATTATCCCATCTTCAAAAGAAACCCAAGCCAAATACAAGCAGAGAAAGTACAACCATGAAAGATATGTTCTTCTGACTCAATACCTTGCTCACACAGAACACAATTAGCAGGCTACATCATACCCCATTTCATCATATTCTCTTTAGTTTTAAGTCTACCATGAAGAGCAAGCCAAGTTATGAAAGAATGCTTAGGCACATGCAAACTAAGCTATGCCAGACCACTTTCTCATGAGATCCAACAAGAGAACTATAATAATCCTTCATTGTATAAACACCAGAGGAACTAGGTGGCCAAACAATCATATCAGAAGAAGATTTATCAAACTCTACATCTTTAACTTGATCAAGAATCAAATTCTTAGCAGCACCAGAAGAATAAGGTAAAGCCCAACCATTATCATCAATAAAATCACCCACTATATACTCAAAATTAGGGAAAAATTCCACCACCACATCCCTACTAATCCAGTCCACCAATCTTCCATTAGGATGCCACGAATTAGTAAGAATAAGAGTGTTTCCACCATCTCCAAGAATATACATGATTAACTCCCTAACCACTCCTCTTTGCTCCAAAATTCTTCTCCAGCACCATGAAGCATCTTGAGGAGTAGATAAGCTCCAGAAATCCTTATGCTTGATCAAATTCTTCTCTATCCACTCAGTCCAAATAGTCTTCTTGCCACTAATTATGTCCCACATATGCCTCAAATTAGCAGCAGAATTAGTAAGGCTAAGATTCCTTACACCAAGACCTCCTTCCACCACAGGTATACAAACAACATCCCAGCTAATAGGATAAGATTTTCTCCCAAGCTCATGACCATCTCATAGTAATTTCTTGCAAATGGAATTCAACTCTTTAATAGCCATCTTTGGTAAAACAAAACAAGAAAACCAGAAAAATATCATACCACTAATCACAACTTTAATCATTAATAACCTTCCAGCATAAGTCAAAGATTTAGATTTCCAGGACTTGACTCTTTCAGTAACACCATCAATCAAGGGAAGGCAATCTTTAAAAGAAAGTTTAGTAGATAAGAGAGGTACCCCAAGGTATCTAACTGGAAGTTCCCCAGTACTGCAATATAATAACCAATGATTTAATCAAGCACAAGGTCCTCAACAGAAGAAGAAAATAAAGAAGTTTTTTGTTTGTTGACTTCCAAACTTGAAACTCTTCTATAAAGAGAAAGAGCTAAGTTAAGAGATTCAACAACAGACAGAGTACCCTTGAAGAAAATCAGAACATCATCCGTAAAACAAATATGTGTTAGATTAGTCAATTTGCATCTAGGGTGAAACCCAAAAGTTCCCAATCTAACCTGATGCTGAAGAGAGAGGCTGAGAACTTCCATGAACATAACAAAGAGATAAGGTGACAAAGGGAAACCCTGCCTAAGAAAATTCATTCTATTTTCATCCATTTTCCAAATACTAAAAACCCTAAAAATAAACAAATTTCTATTTTTATCTTATCTTTCAAATTCCTAAAAACCATAACCTAATTTTTTCTCAACATTTTTCTAGATCTCCATCCCGAATTGATTATTAAGGTAATTCTCCATCAACTCATTCTATTAATATATATTTTTTATTAATTTACATGTTTACAAGTTAATTTTTGTAATCAAAATTTCTGAAAACTATCCATAATCGGTCGATGTAGATATGTCATACCCACTGATTCTGGTTATGTTCTTCACGTCCATGAAGAACATGTAGGTAAATCGGTGGATAAGACACATGCTTATCCGCCGATTTCTGTTGATATTCTTCGTGTCGAACTAGCCTAATCAGAATCGATGGATAAATATGTGTCTTATCCACCGATTCTGTTGTATTCATCTTTCTTAGTTTTCTCATGTAAGAATCAGTGGATAAGCATGTGTCTTATCCATCAATTGTGTTGTATTTTTTTTTTTTTGAGTTTTCTCATCAAGTAAGATTCGGTGGATAAGCATGTGTCTTATCCATAGATTCATTTGTATTCATTTTTTGATATTTCTCCAGTTAGTAAGAATCTATGGATAAATATGTGTCATATCCACCAATTATGTTGTCTTTTTTTTTTGATTTTTCTCCAGTAAGTAAGAATCAGTGGATAAATAAGTGTCTTATCCACTGGTTCCGTTGTATTCATTTTTTTTAGTTTTCTTTGATAAGAGTTAGACTTTTCCAGTACGTCAACGAAAAAAGATAGGATTGATACACCAGCTTATCTACGGCTTTGGATCTTAAAGGTTCTATTGGAAAATGGGTGCACTAGACTGCTTCAACCTTATTCTTTTCCCTATCTTACGATAGTTAAGAGATTGAGTGAGCTCTCCTCACAATTGAAACCTCTTGCCTTTGTCAGTATGAAAGAAAGAATAAAAATCTGTGGATAAGCACATGTCTTATCCACCGATTCTGTTGTATTTATTTTTGGATTTATTGATGAATAATCCTTGTCATAGATTTTATTTATTTATTTTAAATTTTTAGTCATACTTATTCAATTTAGAAGGAAAGAGCCAATTATGGACAATCAGAAGAGGAGAAAAAATTATGGATGTATCTATCGATGTGATATCAATCGACAACCTGAGAAGGTTGTACGAAGGCAATACAAATTTAATTTTAGAGTGGAGAAAAAGTTGGAGCAATTTATGGAGCTACTTGATCAACTTGCATTGGAGGAATTTGAAGATGTTATCCATGTTGCAACTAGCAAAAAAGGCGTTGTTGCAATGTGGAGAGAAGGTGATGCATTCTTGAAGGAGATTGAAAAATATGATGTTGCTGCTAATGCCGCTAATGGTGGTGGTAATAATATTGTTGCTCCTGATAACTAGATGTAGGAAAATAAGTACAAATGGTTTTTAGACTTTTTTCCTAGAACTAAGACTTTCTTTGTTTGGCTTGGTTTGTAATCATTTGAAGACTTGTTTGGTTTTATGCATGAATAAACTTAGGTATAATTCTGTTATATGAGTGGTTCAAACCGAAATCCATACATCTTTTTTATGTATGGGTGTACTCCATACATAACTGCGGATTTTCATGTGAAAAATCCTTATTTTTAATGACTTTTTTTCCACATAATCGGCATATATGCAGATGCACATATGCCAATTACTAGGTCCACTGTTTTTCAAAAATTTAATTTTGAAATTGGCAGATGTAGGCTTGTCTAAAAATCGATTGTTGGTTTTTTTAACTTCTCCTTTTTTTTCGGTTGTTTTTTATGGAAAAAATCAGCCGTTAGGGACGTGCATATGTGCCGATTTGTTGGTAACCATTTCGCCAAAAAGTTACAAGGTTACAATCGGCCAATATATCCTTCCGTATCAGGAGAATCCCTTAGGATTATGTGCTACTTTTTCTTACACATGGTCACACTTCGGCTCAACGACTAGTTCTTTTGAAAATATAGCCATTGGACTTTTATGCATATAAATAGGATAATACATTCTCCATCATACACTAATTCATTAAAACAAATCCTACTACAATGTCAAATCCATCATCATCAACTACCAATTGTTGCTATGGAAAAAGAAATACTCAGAAGAAGCAAACAAATAAAAATAGATGCAGAAGTTAAGAGAAAGACCGAATAGGTTAAATTTTTTTACATCATGTTAGATCTTCCCGAAGAGAGCCGGCCTGATAATCTATTTTGAAATCTTGTTAGTATAGGTCCTTTCATGCCCAAGTGGGATGGTAAGTACAAGAAACCAAAACAACAATATGGAGAAAGACGGATATTCCTTGCTCATTATCAGACAATCAATTATTCACAAACCTCGTGTGGGGATAATAATTTTCATTTACCATCTCATGGAAAGCCCTTTTCGCTCCACTTAGCCCTATCCCCGTGTAGGGGTTTCTTCTCGCATATTAACGGTTAGAAAATTGATCTACAAATACAATGGGTTTCTCGTTAAACGCAAACGGGACAGGTTTGCAGCGCATGATGATTATACCAAATAGAGAGGAGAGCCGTTTAGTCATTTCAAAGTTGCCTCGATAATTGAATCTCGTATGGGGAAATAAAAAGAGCTTTATTTTATTCAATTTACGAGTGTAAGCAAGTTCATATTTTAATCAAATTAGTCTACAATCGGCGGTTATGTTCATATATATCCGTCGATTACTAACTCGGTCATTCCTAGAACATTAATCTTGGGTTAGAATCGACCGTTATCTGCAACCATATCAGTCGATTATGACATTAATAAAATGACAGTTTTTCTTTGCAATTTTCAAGGTACATTTGGCAATTGTGGCCATCCATATTCGCCGATTCTAGAGTTTTTCACATTGGTGTGTTACCAAAGTACCATAATCAGCGACGGGTAAGGACTCCAGTAAGCGCCGATTCTGCTGTTCATTTGATAAAAAATTAGGTAAATATTCGATGTAACCAAAAAGAAAATATCTTTCATTCATTAAGCATGGTTCAAATTTCAACATACAATGTATGAAAACACTTAATTCAACACGATTTTACCCTTGATTTGATCCGGCTTGGCCAATTTATCCCAACGTTTCATGTTGTGCTCGTATTTTTTTAGCCATTCCCTTGAGGTTTTGTTGGTGAACCCTAAAAAATAAATGAACATACACAGTGGAGGTAATAGACAATCTTCGCGTAGCCTAAAACCGATAAAATTTATATTGTTAATGTTGACTATAACAGTTCTTCGATCCTTAAGCGATTCATCACACTTTTTTCTCTTTTGGTGTGAATGTAAGATATGATCCCTGACCAAAATAATGAACAACACAACTCCACGTATCCGCCAAGAGATGGCCACATCGAGGCATGGTCATTCAATGCTTATTGGTAATTGGTTCATCCCTCTCTGGCCTATGTACACAAACAACTAATTCATCAAATTACACTTCTTTCTCTTCTATTTTTTCTTCCATCATCATCGAAATGTGAAATTCCTTGTTTTCTTAAAGGTTTAAGGCCATCATCTTTCTGAAATACTAGCATCAGCTTATGTTCTCCTCGCCCTCCAAACTTAAATGGCCTATTTGTTCTGACGCGACGTGAAAACTATAATTTCCATCCGCATCCACGTCGTCGGTAGATATTATGTAAGGACGAATGATTGAAGGGAGTTTCGTATAATACTCACATAATATCGTATAACACGTACGATATGGTCTACCTTATTCATCCCTAGGTGTTACTTGATCACCAATTGTGGCTCTTAGTCACTATTCCATTTGGTTCGCTTTGTAGACTCATGGAACTCTTTCTTTTTTTGCATATACTACACTTCCTTGAATCTCTAGCGGGGAAACCATGGAAACTTTTCCCCTGATTCTTGTTTTAGTTGTACTCGTCTTGTACTCGCTTCACTTTCTTACGAAGGAACGATGGGAAACTTTGCCTCAGCTTGAGTTGCACTCGCTTGACTTTCTTGCACGGAACGATGGGACCCTTTCGATCCTTTGAATTGACGTGTTTCCTACTTGGTCCACTTTCTTCCTTCTTCGGGGACCCATTTTCTTTTAAAATGGAACCTCTTCATACTTAGCCTCGGAATACTCATATTGTGAAGGGTTTCCTTGGTTACTCATTGCCGCTTTATACTCTTTCCTATTTTTTGTCATATCCATTTTGGTAGTTAGTCTACCTGTCGGCGGTTGCTTACTTGTTTCTTTAACCGGTTGCTTATGGGGGTAAACAATGAGGATCAAGTCGTGCACCAAAAATTGTTGTTGCAACTTATTCTTATTGGTGTATTCGTCGATTATTTGTCTTCCGATATCCGTGTCTACAAAGGATTCACTTGGAGCTTCTATTGGGCTTGGAGTGAAATTAAGTTGCTTTTAAAATGGATCAATAACCTTAAACGGGATTCCTTGGTCATACCTAGCAATCATGTGACGACATGGGAGTCCAATGGCTGTCATCGTCATACATGAACAAACAATATTCTTTCTTCCGTATTATTTTTCCTTACAATACTTCAAATCATTCATCATAAAATGGATTGCTCAGTGCCATACCCTATAAGTTATACCTCTAAACAACAAACGGTAATCCGAGTACGTGGTCAAAATCTCCATCCCACTTTCTTCTATTTGCATATCTTGATGATATAATCCTTGGTCTATTGATTGATAGCTTCTTGTACTGTAACCAAGTTATTTTGACTCCCTTGAAGTAGTTTTGTTAAACGTCCATGTGACCCTTCCGCTATACTTGTCGCCTTATTCTTGAAATACCTATGTTGGTAGGTATACACATATACAAATTTTTATTTATATGGTTTCAACAATTGTGTCAAGCAATAAACCACATCTTTCTCGACAACCTTTATCAAAAAAAAAATAAAACTCTCCAAATGAGATTTATATTCTGCCTCGGACATGAAATGTACTACCAAATCCCAATGATGTATAAAAGCCTTTGATTTCATTTTATTATATGCGTACTTTTTGGCATTTATCTTATTATCTTCTTATCGTTCCTCATGAGTTAGTTTACTAAAATGCTCATCTTCAGCCTTCTCACCAGCAGCACCTTTCTATGGTTCTTGGCCTCTAAATATGACACTGCAATACATTCTGATATTACATTGTACATTCCATCTACAAATAAAATGATTCGCATCCAGGAAAATTACCTCTATGACATTAATTAGTGTTTTATCCTTAGCCATTACTATGACCCTTGGAGTTTGATTTCTACGGTAAATCTCCTTCAAGGTTTATAACATCCAAATAATACTCGCATCTTTCTCCCGATCCATAAAATCCCATGCCATTGTAAAAGTTTTTTTATCCGAAGTTTGGCAAGGAGTGTTTAACAACGACATGTAGTTGTGTAAGTACAATCTATTAACAAAATTTGATAAAAGCATTGAGCCAATTGGATCATCTTCGGATGCGCCAAGAAAATACGAGTTACTTTATCATCCACTACCTTCTTACTCATTGTGTAGTTGTATTGCTCGGCTAACCAATGAGATTGTTCCATAAACACACTACCATCCCATTTCGTTCTCATGATGGTTTCTCTTGTCGCGTAAATTTGCCTCAAAATAAACAAGTTATTCTCATCATCCTCCTTATATTCCTAAGGATATTACTTGGTTTGCCTGCCTTTATTGACTTTACCGTTTGCGAATTAATGTGGTTTGAACCCACAAACGGAGATTCTGGATCATCATGATTATGACAACCATTCATCACTTTAAAAACTCATATACATTATTGAGTTTATATACTGTAATATTAAATGTATTATGAAATAAATATAGTGGATTCACACTGCACTTTTATTTCTCTCCTCATCATCTTTTCACCTCCTCTTCACCTCTTCATTTCCCCCACTACTTTGTAACCGCCACCACTAGTAGTAATGGGTGTATGCCCTTTAATTCCATTGTAAATGCTCATTTTCTTCTCCCTATAAATAAAGAGCATTTCTTTTGTAGTATGACATAAAAATAATTCTTCTTCTTCTTCTTCTTCTTCTTCTTCTTTATTCCCTACTTTCTTTAGTTTACAACACGTCATTAGCACGTAGTTCTACCAACTAACCGATAATTTTTCTTTTCTTTTGTACTTAATTTACATAAAAGAATCTTTCTAGTTTTATTAGTCCAGTTATTGTAATCAAATCGATAATCAAACAGAGAGAACATGGTTTTGTTTACGAATGGTATTGTATACATATATCTAATCAAATAGGTAATATATATATTTTTTAATTTATTTATTTTTGTATCTATTTGATATCAATGAGTTGCAAAACAAGATATCGTTAAATCCATCTAATAACCTACACTTTCATCGGTTTGAAAGTAAAAAAGGGTTTGTTATTATTTATTTACTTTTGTGAGAAGTATTATTATACACACAAGAATTGATAGAATTTTTTTTTCAAGTCATCAACAATATACCTTGTTCTTAGAAAGTTATTGGGTTATAGTCTGTTGACTAACTCCGGATAAACTTTGGAAAAAAAATATTCTTTTAATAATTTAATAATTAAAATAGTAACAATATGAATATGTATGTTTATATGTATACTGTTACTTTAATAATTAGTTTCTTTCATATATAATACGTACTATTGTTTGTATACGTAAAAGATTAAAGTTTTGATCTTTTATCAGCACTATTTCTCACTTTCATAATCACCTAAAACAAACTGTTACAAGATATAATTTATATTTTATTAAAATATTTCTAGTCCTATAAACACTAAATATATCTTACGTAATGATTATTTTATTGAAAACTTTTAAGATTTTTTTATATACTTAAAAGTCATAGTATAGTTATCATTTTTTATTTTTATTTTGTCCAGATTGATTTATATACATAACTTTTAGGGCTATACTAATATATATCTTTTATTTATTTACTATTGGTTATTGTTTCATGTTTAATAATTCTTTTAAATCTCAGACAATGTTAAATCTCTCTAAGTTGGACTTTATAGCTCTCAATATAACTGGGAATGACTATTTGTCCTGGATTTTGGATGCTGAAGTCACCTTAGTGTCAAATCTTTGGGAAACACAGTTATCCTTAACAACAATGAATCCCCTGAGGATCGTTCCAAGGCCTTGATATTTCTTCGTCATCACCCTGGCAAGGCCTTAAAGTCTCAGTATCTTAAGGTGAAAGACTCTTACACTCTGTGGACAGAACTAAGCTTCGATTATCAGAAAACCGTGATCCTCCCTCGTGCAAGGTATAAGTGGATGACCTTCGCCTACAAGACTTTAAGAGTGTAAGTGCATACAATTCGGCAATTTTTTAAATTATTTATCGTTTAAGATTATGCGGAGAAACTGCATCAAATATATTGCTTCAACAACAATGTCGAGAGAGAAACTTCACAAAGTATTCTGAGCTTATCTCTTGCCTATTGGTTGCTGAACAAAACAACGAATTGTTGTTAAGGAATCATCAAAATCATCCTACATGCTCAACACATGTTCCTGAAGTGAATGCTAATGTTTCTGAAAGCCGTGGGAAAAGGTATGGATGTTGGTTAGGTCCTAAAAACTTCAATAATAAGAAGCAGGGTGGTCATAATTCTCATCATCATAAGGGGAAGAAAAAGAATATATCCCCTAAACAGAAAGGAAAAAGCTCTGAAAGCTATTTGAAAAAGCACAATGAATAAGTATGTCATTAATGTGGTTCATCAGGGCATTGGGCAAATATTTTCGTATGCTTAAGCACCTTGTTGATCTTTACAAGGCTTTCATTCAAGCAAAAGGAGATAATGCTGAAACCAATTTTACCTAGCATGAAGTACTGATGGATCTTGCCTATCTTGATCTTAATGATTTCAAGCCTGATAGAAATGTCAATGAGTTTGAAGATGTTGATTCTTTTCTCAAGGATGTCTGAGTTTCTTTGGTTCTTAATTAGTTTTTCATTAGATTGAGTAGTATTTTCTTTCAACAAGTGACAATATTTGTCTTGTTTTAGGTAGTTGTTTCTTTATTTTAGCTGGTTGCTTATCAAGTATTTTTTGATTCACTCAGTTTGATGAAATTTTCTTTAGTGATGAAATTTGATTTGGTTTATAGAATTTTATTCTCTTAAATTATATTTCTATCGTTCTTTTTGTAAAGGAATATAGATTTTGCTAATGGCAAGTTTACAACAAACGGTGACGTTACATGTCTTGTGGATAGTGCCACGACACATACAATTCTTCGTTACAAACGATTTTTCTCCCATTTGACTTTAGCTACGGATACTGTTAGTACAATATTAGGGATCTCTAAACTTATTGAGGGTTGTGGAAAAGCTTTATTAATGTTACTTAATGGTACAAAATCCATATTCATAATTCCCTATTTCACCAAGGTCTAAAAGAAACTTGGTGAGTCTTAAAGACATTCGTCTTAATGGGTATCATATTGAGACAACAAATGAGGCTAACATAGAGTATCTATGTATCACTACTATTGTCTCGGGAAAGAAACATGCATGTATTGGAAAAACTTCCCGCAGTGTCTTCTGGGTTATATCATACTATCCTTATCACATCCCGATGTGATTTTTATCTAAATACCCCAAGTGTACGGCTGTCAATGAGACAGTATGCAAGCACGGTTTGTTCCACAGGGATTTCAGAATTTGTAAATTTCTAGTTTTTAATTAATCGAGCGCTAATAACAACTTAATTGGTGATTATATTCTAAAAATAAAATAAAGATAAAATTGTATACAAATGAAAGAAAACCTAAGACTCGATATTTCCTGACAATTATGTTTACTAGATGTTTACAACCATTCTCTATAATTTTCTCAAAATATTGCTCAAAACGATTTCGGACAAAATGTTTACGTTTTGGAAAGTATAGAATTTTTAATCAATTATTTTCTCAAAGGATTAACAATTTTCTTCATTATAAAATACTATTCTCTAAAAAGAATAATTGAAACGATTTAATTAAGCATTATAGGACACATGAGAAAGTTGTTATCATGATTAAACAAGAAATATGACCAAGAGAATTATTAGAGAAAAATGGCTAAAACATGCTAGCAAAAATAGTATGACTCCCTCTCTAATCCTAGGTGAGGTTTCTAGCTATTCATGGCACAAAAAGTACAAGAAAGTAGAGAAGAAATAATTTTATTCATTATTTTAGAAGAAAAATACAAGAAAGAACAAACCAGCTGAGTCGCAAAATGATTAAAATCGTTTAGTAAATAAACGACTGATTTCGGGCACAATTGAATAAGACTGTTCTCTAGTGCAGCTGGGAAAGGACATTGTTCTTCTCTATTAAACTCTGAAACTGTTGCAGACACTATTCACTGGACTGTAGCGAAAGCTATTAAACATGAAAGAATAGGCAACAATATCAGCAGCAGTTTCTGAATGATTTTTCTTCTTCCTTCTTCGACCTGTAGAACCCTATTTATAATCCATCACCAAACCACCAAATCTCGACTTCAAATCTTTGTAATACTTTTGCTTTAAACCAAAAATATTCGTGGCAATTGTTTTTTCATTCTTGATTTGATTCTTGTTCTTCTCCTTGATTCTGTAAGATACGGGACTTAATGTTGTTGCCTTGCTCGAGACACAATCTTAAAGGAGATAATATTTCCTTTATTACAAAGATATTCTTCATCAAATACAACCGGGAGTAGACACTTCTTTTACGGCAAGCAAGCAAATTTTGGTGAGATTCTCTACTTGATTTTGAGTGTTTCTATTGTGGACAACTCTTTATTTTACGACATGAATATATTCTCAGCCTTAACTATTCAAAATCTCCTTCCAAATCACGTACAGATTCATTACAGATTAAGAGAAAATAAGTCCCACCAAATTCCATTTGAATTATCAAGAGGTGGGTGCCTTTATAAATATGATGGGTGCCTTTAACAATTTTTGATCCGAATTTTTCTATAATTATTAATCCACAAAAATACCTAAAAATATAACAATTAACCAAATTAATACAAAATAGAATGCTAACAATATATATTTTTGGGACTAATAAAGACACAAATATGTGTCTACCACACCTTGTGAATCATTCAAAAACTTCTGATCCTAATGTTTTCAAACTTTGGCATGACCGGTTAGGTCACCCGGGATTAACAATGATGCGTCGAATATAGACAACTCGCATGGACATCCTCTAAAGAATCTAAATGTCTTGTCTACTACAGATTTTTCTTGCAACACTTGTTATTAAGAAAAATTAATCATTGGAACATCTTTGATGAAAGTTGACATTGAATCACCTGATTTCTTGCAACGAATTCAATGTGATATTTATGGGGCAATTCACCCTTCTTGTGGACCATTTCTTTATTTTGCGGTTCTGATTGATGCTTCCACACGATTGTCCCATGTTTGCCTACTTTCGACTCGTACTATTGCATTTACAAGACTTCTTGCAAAAATTATTTGACTATGAGCTCAATTTCCATATTTTCCTATCAAAACTATTCGTCATGATAATGCTGGTGAATTCACATTTAAAATATTTGATGAATATTGTATGTCGATTGGTATTGATGTTGAGCACCCCGTTGTTCATATGCACACTCAAAATGGTCTAGTATAGTATTTTATCAAGCACTTATAATTGATTGCATGACCATTAATTTTAAGGTTTAAATTATCATTTACATCATGGGGTCATGCTATTTTACATGCCACAGCACTGATCCGTATCAGACCAACTAGCTATCAGAAGTACTCATCTGTACAACTTGTACATGGGCATCAACCAAATATCTTCCATCTTCGAACTTTTGGTTGTGTAGTGTGTTCCCATATCTCCACCTTAGATAGCAAAAATGGGTCCCCAACATAGACTTGGTATTATATTGGATATGACTCTCCATATACCATTTGATATTTAGAGCCTCAAACAGGAGATATCTTTAAGGTAAGATTTGCTGACTTCCAATTTGGTGAGTCAAATTTCCCATTGTTTGTGGAAGAAAAGTTAAAGATTGAGAAACCCCGTGAAATTTCATGAGATACACCATCATTATCCCATTATGATCATCGTACAAACAATTGTGAACTTGAGGTTCAAAGGATCATACATTTACAAAAAATTGCATATAAAATGCCTGATGCATTTACTGATACGGGTAGGATAACAAAATCACATATACCTCCTGCAAATACTCTAACGAGATTAAGTATCCCAGATGGACATAATGATAACGCAAATCAGTCCACGATACGCTTAAAGCGTGGAAGACCTCTTGGTGCAAAAGATTCAGTTACGCGGAAAAAGAGATTAGTAGTTGGCACTACGGAAAAAGCCACTCTATCTGAAAAATTGATTGATCAATCAAAATACTAGTGAACAAGTGCACCTAACAAGGCACATGTACCTCTAAACAATGGGATCTATGTAAACTATGTTGGTAAAAAACAAAACTGGGCCAATTATTCATGATAGTAAATTTACATTTACTGTTGCTTTGGATGTCATAGAAAATATTAATGATCCTAAACCACAATCTGTAGATGAATATCGACGTAGAAAAGATTGGCCAATGCGGAGGGACGCAATCCAAGCAGAGTTCAAATCATTGGAAAAACGTAAAGTTCTTGGTCCAGTTGTTGAAACTCCTGAAAACGTAAAAATTGTCGGATACAAATGGGAATTCGTACGAAAGTACAACGAGAATAATGAAATTATTAGATATAAAGCTTGAATCATTACACAAGGGTTTTTACAAATACCTGGTATTGATTACCAAGAAACTTATTCTCCAGTGATGGATGCCATCACGTTTCGGTTTCTTATTAGTTTAGCATCTTCAGAAAAGCTTGATATGCGTCTTATGGATGCATAACTTATATTTATGGGTTACTTGATAGTGATATTTATATGAAAGTCCCGAAGGATTTTGAATACATGAAGAAAACAATTCCAAACAACGAAGTGTATACTCAATAAAGCTCTTATATGGACTAAATCAATCTGGAAGAATGTGGTATAAAATCCTCAGTACTTGTTAAAAGAGGGATATACTAATAATGCTATTTTTCAATGTGTTTTCATTAAGAAATCCAATTCTGGATTTGTTATTATTGCAATATACGTTGATAAAGCAAGTCATGAATGCGTTTGGTTAAGGTCAGTAATACATCACATTCAAGAATCATGTGGACTTCGTTCAATTAAAGATTCACCAACAATACTGTACGAAAACAACATCGCTTGCATTGCACAACTAAAGGAAGGTTTCACTAAAGCTGATCGAACGAAGCATATTTCTCTGAAGTTTTTCTTCACACATGATCTACAGAAGACTGGTGAGATTGATATTCAATAAGTACGTTCAAGTAACAATCTAGCATACCCCTTCACCAAAGCATTACCAACTTCAACATTCAAGAAATTAGTTCACAAGATTGGAATACATCGTCTTAAAGACTTGTAATTCAAGATTTGCTGAAGTATCTATCAGGGGGAACACCATCATATAAGGTGCATCTACTGGACTTATCGCGTTATACTCTTTTTCCTTCGTCAAGGATTTGTCCCACTGGGTTTTTCTTGTCAAGGTTTTAACGAGGCAGCATATGCGTGTCCAACACTACTCTATATGTTTTGTACTCTTTTTCCTTCGCCTAGTTTTTTTCCTTCGGGTTTTCCTAGCAAGGTTTTAATGGTGCAAGTTAGTAGTGTGGTTTCATACAAGGGGGAGTGTTATGAAATAAATATAGTGGATTCACACCACACTTTTATTTCTCTTCCCATCATCTTTTCATCTCCTCTTCACCTCTTCATTTCCCCCACTACTTTGTAACCACCACCACTAGTAATAATGGGTGGATGCCCCTTAATTTCATTATGCTCATCTTTTTTTTCCTATACATATAGAATATTTCCTTTGTAATGTATATAAAAAATTCTTCATCGTCTTCTTTATTTTCCACTTTCTTTAGTTTACAATAAAATGGGCATTTATGCTTCTTTGATTTAGTCATGTAGTTCCTCAAAGTCCTTTTTACATATAGTTTTTCCTTAGTCCTGTGACTTTCAATCTTTCCACTTCTCTCTTAAACAATTTCTAAACGACCACACCTTGAACGACAACCTAAAAAATAATTCGCATTTGATTTTTGTCTTTGTCCACAAACCATTGCTTTGACTCGTAATAACGGGCATAAGTATCAGGCCCCAGCTGAGGCACGGGTTCAGGTTGATCGTCGCCAAGTAAACGATTTAAGAAAGGTCACAATTTACATGCGAGTACAAGAATATATCACTGCAATCCGTAATCGTACTATGCTACTTGTAATTAAGATTTTTCAGCGTTTGCGCATTAACAACCCTAATTTAGCTCTATATATGAATATGAGTTTAATTAATTTGCAATTTAACTAAACAAACATTCAATCATACATGACGATATTTTTTGGTTAATTATGAATGATAATTATGAAAAAAAAAACTAATTTATTAACCAAGAAACATGTATTGTAAAATTCGACTACATTCCTAACCAATGAAAGAAAATTAGCTACTCATGTTTTGGAGTTCACACAATAATTCAAGAAGAAATAAATTGCAAACCCTATAAATCAAGAAACCTTGCACGCGTGAACCTAAATAATGAGTAAAAGAGGTGGGATTAGATATTAGATATCTCCCTCACTTATTGAAGTTGCTCTTATATAACTTCCCTTGTTCTACCAATTCCACTTAGGATAGAATTCACTTTCCCAAAATAATACAATTTCCAAGTCGATTTCAAATTCACTCAACTTAGGAGAACCTAATTTCTGGTAGAAACTTGAACCAAAGCGCGACTCAAAACTCATACATCCCGCGGACAAATTTCACATCCAACAAGTACCCCCTTCATGATTCAATGAAACTTTACCATTCCCACTATAATCTTCGACATCCGAAACTTATAGCACCAACTCGTTATTTTCACTACTTTCCGCATTGTTTCTGCGGTTTCAAAACTGTTTCAGACATTTTGTCGAGCATGTGCATATTTGGTACAAGAAGAGGTTGGTTTGGTGTTGATTTTCAAGCTTTTTTATACACTCCTTGCCTGGATATCATTCAATTCTAAAAAAAACCACATTCAAGCTAAGCCATTACAAACTTCCAAATATTCCTAGTCTAGGTCATAGCACAGTTAGCCCATAAAACATTAACAACAACACAACCTTGCTGTTTCATGGATGAAATTGTCGTCTAAATACTTGCCTTACTTGACCCAATGCAACTGCCTGAAGCCAATACCTAAATGAATTGGTACCCATTCAGCAATAACTCATGCCACTAATTCTTGTTTCCCTTGTTCCTTTTTCTTCTTAGGTCACATAATCTATCCCCTAAACACCTTCATACATAGCCACGAATTCCACTGCTTGGTACAACAGTATCATCATTTTCTATATATCCTTGTAATCTAGGCTAAACTCATTGTTCGGCGCAATAATCAAAATGAAGAAATTTTAAATAAACAAAAGTTATTGATACTTAACTCTTTTGTATTGGAAGTGATCCATTTGATGAAACGGATAAACTCCCCAGATCTCCGCAACAGCAACATGGAAAAACTTTGGAAAACAGAGTGAGTCACGTGTTCAACACGCTGTCCTTAAGACGTTAGCGCCTGACTACACTCAAGAGTGATGCTATAGACTCCACAGGGAGGATGCCTCCAGGATAAAACACCCTACTACACCTTCTACTAGTACTCGTAGTAGATGCTCAACTTGAGCTTGGCAACTCCGAAAAAACCCTCAAGGAAAATCGCAAAAGGTTAAGAAAAACAATAGAAAAATATTTTTCTTTTGGTCTCTCCAAAAATATGGAGAAACCATTTTTCCTTGGATTGATCCTTTAGGTTGAGAAAAGAGCTTGTTTATATAATAACCTAGTACTACTTAAGAAGAGTGATTTCCCCGATGTGGGACTAATAATTTTATATAGTCTCTTAAAACAGCTTAAGATTGGAAACTCTCCAATGTGGGACTAATGAGTTTTTCATTCATAAAAGAAAACAAGAATCTGTTTATTTTCTTAAAACCTTAAAATTCCTAAGTATCAGTAATACCAAGACCATAAAAAACAACATAAAACTCATTTTCTCAAAATGAATTGAATTTCGATAAAAAAAAACACGAAAATCACATAAAACGTAGGAAATACCATTTTAGGCAGAGGTGTCCATGAGGTCTTGAACCTTTGCTTAGTGAGAGATTACCAGAACTACTTGCTAGAGACAGTGAACGCGATGTCTTGAACTGCTAGCGTTTGGTGTAATTCGTGATAACAACCACGCATGATATCTCCAAGGTGCTGCCAAGCTCGTGCCGTTGTGCTCATTTTGGCCCTGAGAAAATATCCCGTTTCTCAGAATGCTCTAGAGAATCAGCTCATATTCTCATAGGAAGCGGCCCACTTCCTCATTCAGATAGGTGAGTTCTATCAAGAGTGTTACTTCTACACCCCACTTCAATCTTAAATTGAAACTATAGAACTCATTAAGGCTTCTTAAAAGTCATCCTTCACATGCAGTCACACTATCACAACAATGCACCATAGGGAGGGACAGAGAATGTAATTCTCTTGATAGTGCATACCTTTAATTACCACAAATTAGTTGTCTCATTTAACCTTGATCTTGGGATCTCCAGTCACTAAGGTTGAGTGTCCTTCATGGAAATTTTATTTTTTGAGCTTAAGTCCCATCCCCCTCGATGCAATAACAAACTATCTCTCTAGATTATCCTTCCGTCAAAGGATCCACTGATTTTTCTCTTGACTTCACTAAGTCTACAAAAATCACTTCATTAGAGAGTAGTTGTCTTACCGAATTAGCCTTCTCTGAGTTTTTCTAGACTTTTCCATTGCTCATTTACTTTAGACTCACATAGTCAATTGAGCTTCAGCAGTGGTGGCCACAGGCTTCAGTCACAGAGGAATACCCAACAAAAGGGTTTTAGCAATTCATCTTCCTCTTATGCTTTAATTTAAGCAAACAAACTCTGATTTCATCTCAGTCGAGTTCTTCATGTCTGTTGGAGGATTTCCAACTAATTATACATCTTAATAGAGTACACACATAGGCTAAGATTCTCCAAAGCCTGAATCAAAACATCTTTTAAAGTCAGTGTAATATGTATCATGCACATACACAATTTAAAATGTACCTCAGGTACTTCAAATTTCTGATCATATCATCCCATTAATTCTTCTGGGATCACAAGTATATTTGTACACCTAATTCACTGCACATTTACAACACACATTAAACGCATCGAGTTTGACAAAGACCATTCCCGTCAGAATTTCTTCTGGTTCCAATGAACTTTTGGATCATGCTTGTATACAACAACTTAGTCTTTTAATCAAATCACAAACATCACATGTTTTCTAGTGGTTGTAAAGAATATAAAGGCATACACAAGATACATGTACTACTTACTAGTACGGTCATTACATCTTCCTCCAAAGATTGGTGCAATATATATCACATATTTGAAATTAAATATGTACCTCAAGCATCCCAATTTTCTGGTCCTGTGATCAGAGCAACCCTGTAATTATCCAGGATAAAATGGGAAACATGCGCACCTATTTTACAACACACATTTGACAGAAACTATATCATCAAAATTTGATTTTGGTTCTTTCTGATCCTTTAGACCACTTCAACAACATATTAGTTTCATGTCAAACTTTAAACAATAAAAAATTATTAGTGGTTGTAAAACACGTAACAAAGGCATGCTAAACATATGCACCTTGAATTGATTTAGTGTAAATACACTATCAAATTCATTAGAGTACATCACTAGTATTCATCATCATCACATAATAATATTTATAGGTCATTGACTTACATCTTGGTTCAGGTCAAGTATATGTAGGTGTAATCAGTTTGTACCCCTAGCGCTAACCAAACCCTTAAGGTTTGTCCACCTTTAACTAATCATTTATGTATAATGTCTCAACATCCATCTAATGTAGCATACTGACAATAATGGAAAATAATGCCCGATGTAGTAATTTTAGAGTCATGTGAGTATGTGCCAAGAGATCACTACTTTATTCTCTAACAACAATTTCACAAAATCAAGTCTCTGTCTGACTTATTCAATCTCGTGTGAGAACCCGACCTCAGAAAACTATTGTCGAGAACTCAACATCCTCAACAATAAAATTTACTTTAGTTAAATGTTATTAGCTTCAAAACTTTCAAATTATCATACTACAGTTTTGGTGATCATATGCAATGATTTTCTAAAGAAGTCGACTCTTCATTCTCACCTTAGACCCCCACAATTGAGGTCTACAGGGTAGGGCACATATAAGTCTATGGTGTTCTATGAATCTACTTGAGAAATCAAACAAACACTTATTTCCATCTTATACCCCACAGTTGAGACATAAGGCCCCCCCACAATTATCAGGATTTCTCAACATAAGAAACTACAATTATGTGTCCTTTAGGTTGCATCTAACTAAGACACACCATATAATGGTACACTATACCAACATTATGATTTAACATGCTCATGTATTCATTCTCAATTCATTGACGATTTTCCCTTTTATCTACTGTTGTCTTGTTCTATTAAGCTAACACTCAAAGCATCACAAGACCATATTTCCAAGTATAACATTTCATAGTAACTTAGGTAGATAGCATTTGGCACTAGTTTTAATTCGCAATGCACATATTGTGAATGATATTATAATCTGATTAATGTCCATACCTGACAGGCCTTGCACATCATTTACCTATTTCTTCAACTATTTTGATAGTTGAATTGTTCATGAAAATGCTTTTAATCTTTTCCATTCCTGGTAGAAGACAAAACATGCCTTTTCTGAAGCACACATTCCAGCACTTCTGGCATTTACCAACCAATTCTTTTTATCATTTCCACTGAAAAGTAAAATTACTTAACACAGTAAGAATGTCAATTGTTCCATTCAAATTTGAATATATAATTCTCTTATTCCGAGGAGATAAGCACACAACTAAAAAAATATAAGTTATCAGAGATTAACACTAAACTTATCATTCAACTTAAGATGATAAAACTTCTGACCAACTAGGTTTCAAAAAATTGGTTGATACTTTAATTCTTCATAGGTAATATAAAATTATCAAGATATTATAGGTGATCATCTTATCAAAATATTTATTGCAAACACATAGTTATCAAGTTACTTAAGTCTCTCTTCACTATCACTATCATAAGTAAGTAACAAAACTTGGTAATAAAAACCCTAAACAATTTTTGTGTACATACGTATCAATTCAAGCACATTTGATCAATTAACCTTCTTGTTGCACTAGTTACTAAAAGATACTTTATACCTCACTATCCATATGACTATGGTATACTAGTGTATTATGATTCTCATATTTTCAACGAAAGGTAACATATTCGAAATGATTTAGAAATCACCATAGAAATTGCTAATACACAATTATTAACCAATCATGTGATTCACGCCAATTGATACTACACAAAGCACATATAATCAAAGTGATTTATAACACAATGGATAACTCATACACAACTGATTTAACATCTTATTCATTAGCAATGTGATACTAATCTAACACATATAAGAGATTATCACTTTAAGTCACAAATATCAATTCGTTACTTGCTCTAAGTTGTTTATGATAAATATTTCAACTAAATTGAAATCTCAAGTCTGTCATGGATAAAAGCACTCACTAGTACCGGTTTTTCATGTTATATCCAAGGTGAAAAGTACCACTGTAAATGGTTGCAAGATATCATACTAATCTAGAGCTTAGATACAATTATCGATATTCTGGACAAACATACGCAACGTTTTTACAAACACCATATCTCACAAACCACAATTCAGAATCGGAAAATAAAAAATGATTTTTGAAGATAACATCTAGATCTACAAACTTCGTTCGAATCACAATTTCAAAAAACACATGGTTACTCCAGAAAAACTAATTGAATCAACAATATTTTTCTGCCCGTCAGAATTTTTCAGGAACGTTTCTCAGTTTTGTAAAATACCTAAAAAATACTTTTACAACTCCAAAAATTCTGAAATTTGGTGTGGGTAACTATCAAGATGTATAATATATTCGGTTAAAAGGATTTGTCGAAATTCCTTTTAAGTTAAGAGATATACTCGATACTCTACAGATGACCAAAACAATCAATTTTGTTTTTCACTTCACAATTAATGTCCTTTGTTTTCCGATATAATATCAACGTCAACGATTCACAAATCGAGCATTCATTTTTGATTACTACTAAAGCTAATGTCTTAAGATTGTTGGACGCAATAATCAAAATGAAGAAATTTCAAATAAATAAAAGTTATTGATACTTAGCTCTTTTGTATAGGAAGTGATCGATTTGACGAAACGGATAAACTCCCCAGATCTCCGCAACAACAACATGGCAAAACTTTAGAAAACAGAGTGAGTCACGTGTTCAACACGCTGTCCATAAGACATTAGCGCCCGGCTACACTCAAGAGTGATGCTATAGCCTCCACAGGGAGGATGCCTCCAGGATAAAACACCCTACTACACCTACTACTAGCACTCGTACTAGATGCTCAACTTGAGCTTGGCAACTCCGAAAAAACCCTCAAGGAAAATCGCGAAGCTTAAGAAAAACAATAGAAAAATATTTTTCTTTTGGTCTCTCCAAAAATATGGAGAAACCCTTTTTCCTTGGATTGATCATTTAGGTTGAGAAAAGAGCTTGTTTATATAATAACCTAGTACTACTTAAGAAGAGTGATTTTCCCGATGTGGGACTAATAATTTTATATAGTCTCTTAAAACAGCTTAAGATTGGAAACTCTCTAATGTGGTACTAATGAGTTTTTCATTCATAAAAGAAAACAAGAATCTATTTATTTTCTTAAAACCTTAAAATTCATATTTTATATATATTGTTTTCCAACACTCACAGAACCCAAACCTGACCAAAGTCTAACACTAATTCAAACTTTGACGTGTTATCTTAATATCTAAATCAAGTCCTAACTTCTTTCAACAACAACCACCAGATCCCATAGATTGAACAACATCAATCTCATTTCTTCAACCGAGTTTCTTGTTTCGAAACTAACCAAAAACCTTTAACAATTCAAACAAAAGTTCCATGTCCCTCACAGGTTCTAATTCATGTCTTTTCTCTTCAAACTTGGTCACAAGAACCCTGTTTTCTCCCGACAAAAGTTTTCTTGTTTTTCCCTTCCTTTTCCAATATAAAATAAAATCCAAAACTTTCAGAGACTCGTACAAATGCTTTCTTCTTTCGCTCGGCTTCAAAAAGTGTCATAATCCTTGGCAATCACCCACGAGAACATGGGTTATTGACGACATGAATCTTGGCTGCAGTGTCTTTTTCTGCTGAAAATAATTAGTCGTAAAAGAAGAATACCCGAATCACGACCGGACCTAGTTGTTTAGGTTATAATGTAAGAGTATGGCAGTCCATATCGGGAGAATCTTATGTTTTTATAAACCTGGTGTTGTTTTAACCGGTTGCCCTGATTTTATGTTTAAGCTCATGGCTGCCCCGAACCATGAAGTGTGGTGCTTCAATAATATATATTTAGAACATAAATGGTTTCCTATAACAATTTTGAGTTTTGGTTGCCCCCAATAATTCCCTATTTTTGACACATTATAGACCTATACCCTTGCGATGCTTTATCCCATCAACGCCCAATGTTTCCAAGAAAGCTTTTATTTCTCTTCTTTCACTTCATATGACACTAAAATACCTACAAAATCCAAAATAAGCGTAATATATATAATTTATAAGAAAATTAACTAAGAAAAGTATTGAAAATGATACTCGGGTTAGGTGTATTAACAACCTATCAGATATCATGGGTTAACAACATGCAGGGTGCATCAAATGGATTACAAACATTATTTATTAAAAAATGTCCATACTCATATCGTGTGGATTGTTTCGCACATCCACTTCAATTGGCTCTTAAAAAAGCAGCCTCAAGCTCCGTAATGTTTGGAAGTTTTATTCCATATTAAAGTCCATTGTTAATCTGGATACAACTTCTTTCAAGCGACTTCCAAGAGGACACAACAACAAAAATACTTAGTGGTGATCTAGAGACGAGTCAGAAGTTAACCAGGTTGGTACCTTACGACGACCCTCACTGCCCGTTGGAGTTCTCATTAAAATTATGTTTGCAGTTTGATATGTTTTTTTGATCCAAGTTGTCTGGTAGTGAAAAATCTTCGTACTTTTAAGTATAATGATTCTTTTTTTATTGGGAAGAACAAAATATTAACGAAGTGATTAAATCATTTAGGTTTATTTTTATTCTACCCTTAATAAATAAAATAATGGGCGTTACTGATATAACTTTTCAAGGCCTCCAACTGAAATCACGACGAGATATCATCAATGCTACAAAACTAGTTGAGATTACCAAAAACTCACACAGGAATTAAGAGATGACAATTGGAACATATTTATAGAAAACGTTGAACCTTTTAGCAAGAAGCGTGATATTCATATGCCAAATATAAAGGCTCGACATCTTGTTAGTACATGGCGATCATGTCAACAAATTGATATTACAATTGACCATCATTATTATACTGATATATTTAATGTTGCTATAGATTCTCAATTGTCAAAGTTAAAAGAGTAGATTTCCTAAAGAAAATAATGAACTTCTTATTCCTAGAACAACTTTTGATCCAAAGATTCTTTTAAATATTATCAAAATTGAAGATATTCATCGGATAATATCTCATTGGTTAGAAGTAAATGTTTTCTTTTTTACTCGGGGACATGAGTTAACGTTTATTGCATGAATGCAAGATGATATTGAGAAAATTAGTAAAATGCTTCAAAATCAGATAACATGTCGGGGAAGTGCCTCAATATTCCATTTGGAAAATGCTATGTAATACATCACTGTTAGGCCAGTTCCTATGCACTTCTCAAGTTAAACAATTTGTCCATTTTGAGCTACTATGGTCCTTTCAAATGGAAAAATTGGCCTCTTAAACGCACAACTTTGGAGGTTTGAACATCGCATCAGAGTTTTTGTCGAGCGACAAAGATTATGTCTTTAGCTAATTATTTTAAATATTTTATATTCTTTTTTTTCTACTTTTTGGTTATTTTAACATACTTTTATTATACAAATAGCTCATTAAATATATCATAATATCTAAAATTTCATAAGTATCACCAAATATATATAAATAGTTTTTTTATTATTAAGGGTCCATAAAATATAATTAAATATACTATTTTACTCAAATTTATCAGTTTTACTATAGTAAAGAAACACGTTTACCTATCCACTTGACTAGACAAACAAACACATACCATAAGGGAACTGGCCTTAGGTGGTCAAATCTGCACCCTTTAAATGCCTACTCGACACACAAAATTTATCACCAGCTTTTTCGTCCACCATCGAGACCCGCGTTCGGGAAAATGGAGAACCTTTATTGGAAAACAATAAGACCCACACAAAAATAAAAATAATTGAACAAACAGTTACTCATGAATCTCAGGTAGCCATTTAGGCTTAGGCAATAATGTGGACTACCAATAGTGTTTTCGTGAAAGAAGAACTATTAGTAGGCCAATTTTTTTACTTTAGAGTTTAGGGCAACTGCAATAAGGCGAGTATACCAAAGAGTAAAGACTATAAAAATTTGGTCATTTTTCATTTTTTCACAATGGTTTCGCGAGTAAATATGATCGCACGTCCAGTGAAAAGAGCGTCTGTTTGAAAACGCTATTGTAGAAGAACGTTAGTCCACACGGACGTTGCTCTAAAAAGACGTATCTTGTTGGACGCCCCTTCATGGGAGCGTTTCATATGATGTCGTTGTATATGAGCGTTTGCATTTTGTTACGCTCAAGTGGTTGGACGTATGTTTAACGTTATCTGAAACCAGCGTCTGTTAAATAAACGTTGTATTGGGTGAGCGTATACGAGTTGTACGCTCTACTGGAAGGAAGTAAGTCATAAACGCTCACATGGGAAAACGTTGGAAGCATAGACGCTCATGTAGAGAAACGTCTATGCTTAAAGACTAGATGTCTGTACATTATTTTCCATACGCTCACTATACAGATTCACTAGACGCTCAACAATGTTTCACTAAAAAGAGCGTATGTCTGTATGTCTGCACATTATTAAAGACGTATAGTGACGTATAGTGACTATGCATGATATGTGACTATGTACATACGCTCACTATACAGATTCTCTTTAAAATATTATTTTCTTTGGACGTCTGTATTATTTTCATGATATGTCACTAAAGAAATATTGCTGCACGTTCACAAGGTAGAACGTTTACTATACATTCATACACGCCTTCCCAAGTGGACGTTCAAACTCGAACGTCCCACTAAATGGACGTCCTGTGGGACGCTACTTTAGCCGAGCGTTTGGGCATATAGGCGTCTTTTTAGCCGAGCGTACATCAAACGCTTCTGTGACATAGCGTCTCATCAAAGGCTTCTGTAACAAAACGTCCGTGTTTCGTAACGCTGTCTTAAGGTAGCGTTTTGGATGAACGTTCTTTCAGTAGAGCGTGCGACTATACTTTTAGTCGCGAGAAAATTTAATCTGGGACTGTAGCTATAGTCGCGTGAAAACCAAATATACTCGTCCATTGGGGATGGATTTGGGCGAGGGAAGAGTAAATTTGATCTTTACTCTTTGATACCCTCGCCCACTGCAGTTGCTCTTAGACCTATAGTAATTATCTCCCCAAAGGAAAGGTAATGAAGATTAGATTAGATTAGATTAGAGTAGTTGGGATGACCCACCCACTAAATGGGCTATTAGAAAGGGAAGTGGGAACCACCACGGAGAGTTGTCCTTAGATTAACAGGCAATCTAACGGTTTGAGCTAATGGTGCGGGTCCAAGTATTGCTTCCAAGGCAACATACCTAGTTTCTAACCGACATACTTCAGGGCTCCAGGAACTCACTCCTCACTGGCACCTAACCTCTTGACCCAAAAAGGAACTCACTACTTTTCTCTCTCTCTCCTTTACTTAATTTTCAGTAATCCATTTAATTTATTTTAATCTAAATCCATATCATCAAGGTAGTTCTTTGTTTGGAAAATGCTAGATCCACCTTAGCCCGTAAATCTGTGTAGAAGATGGATGGCGGGATTCTTAACCATCGTTCCCAATTCAAACGCTTGAATCATTTCTCTAACCACCTTAAAATTTCGTACGGGATAAATCTCAGTCAATAGAACTATTCTTTTTTGTTTTAGTGCATTATCTACGTACGAGTTCGCTGCACTCTACTTTAAAGTGTGTTTACCTAATCATGTGAATTATTCTTAACAGACTCTAATGCTACGGTTATAGAGATGATGTCTAAGGTTGGTGCCTGAAATTCCTATTTTGTAAGGTGTTTAAAGAACAAGCAGTAGGTCAAGCCAATCTGCTCCATTGGGTGTACTCAGTCTGTTTGAATTAGCTCTTCTATTATTTTTTTTAATTTTTTTTTGAAGCAACCTCGTCAAAGATTGATGATTGTTGGGAAATAAAAGGAGGACGACACGTGTAAGACGATTAACGAAGGAGACAGTGGAAGTAAGAAGAATGAAAAGCACACAATCAAAACCGTATCAAAGGATCGAAAAAGGACATATGTGAAAGGCTGAGTAAATCCCTGCATGATCGACACATAACATCGGGAAAGTAATATCACACTGATCGAAACAGATAGCATTAAATGCTTATTGAACGGGAAAATAGGAGTAATGATGAATGAGGAACGGGAAAGTAAGAATAATAATGAACGTGAAGCGGGAAAGTAAGACAATAATTACTTTTATCACACGCTTGACACATATGATTGGGACAAAGCTGATTCTCAAGGAACGAAGCATACGTGTTAATCATGCAAGGTAACGGACCAAAAAGCAAAAGGCATGACCTGTCAATCGAACAATCATCCCGATCCAAAGATAATAAGGAGAACGAAAGAGGGTATCGGGACAAGAGGGACCCACTAGATAATCTATAAATAGAAGAGAGCATTCAACGGATCGGAAAATTGAGGTGAAGAAAAGGCTAAGGAAGAATAATCAGAGAAAAAAGGAAAAAGATCATTAGGTATGTATACATTGTGTAAGATAGGATTTATAAGTTCCACTATCATGATTCATTTTTTTGATTCAAAAAGATGATGGATTTGTGACTGTAATTTGATCAAATTTATGATCTGTAAACAATTGGATTATTAAATTTTTTCTCATTAATTGATTTAAAAGAGGATTCTATGTATCAAATTGTAAGTTAAAATCTTTCTATTTACTGTTTTTTCATCAAATCATTGGTTGTTGATGTCAATGGAAATTTTGGAATAAACAATTTGGCGCTAGAAACAGGGATTGGGTTAAAGGATTTATCCTACCTGTTCATGAAAAATGGATTTATCTGTTATATATGTATTTCAAAGGTAAAGAAATTTAGTATAAAGAATTTGGTAGTTTTACGCAACATTCTGGCTTAATTTAACTTTTGCCAGCAAGTGATTTTTTCTGCATAATAACCTTTATGTGATATGAAAAATGGAAATTGTATCTCATTGAAAAGAAAAACTTTTAAGTTTAAATGTTTGATTTCCTATTTTATGCGTTTTAAAAAATTTATGGTAAATAATACAAATTATTTTACTAAAAGTATAGACATATTTTTAGAAGATCAGAAAACTAGTTTCTGTCACTTTCTTTATTAGATAATTTGTTGAGAGATTATTTGGCTAACTTTTAAAAGATCATTAGAATTCAAGGGAAGAAAGCAAATAATCAAGAAACAAAGAATCCAGAAGAAATATGTCTCAAGAAGCAGGCTCTGGAAACCAAGACAGTAACGACAGACAAAGTTACAGACAAAAGGAAGTTGAGAGTAAGCCAGAACAACAACAGAGTGATGTAGGAAATCATTCACCTATCCATGAATTAACACCAAATACCATATCTCAAAATCAGCTGTCACATCATGAGAATTCAAGAAATGATGTAAATTATCTTCAAAATCTGATGAAAGAAATGAATGAAATAAGAAGAGAACAAAGGGCCAGTCAAAATCAAATTGAATTATTAACCAGAGAAAATCAATCCTTAAAAAATGCGATTCAACGTGAGCAAAGATAGACTGTAACAGGGTCACAAAGTCAAGAAACAATTTCTGGAAGGCGTGCACCCAGAAATGAAAGGGAAAATCAAGATCAGAGAATGGTATTAGTAGGATTATTATCACGGGCTAGGAGGCAACTGGAAAATCAAGAAATTCAACGTGGACAATGGCAAAAATGTATGGAAGCAATGGAGCAAATGAAAGAAGAGATAAAAGGATTAAAAAATAAAGAAGGGGGAAGAATAGAAGAGGTGTTGAAAGAAGCCAAGCGCACACCGGTTGACATGTGTTCCATTGCCAAGAGAATACAATATCCCTATATTTGAATGTTATGATGGTACGAAGGACCCGACTTCACATTTAAGTATTGTAATCGAGTGATGTCACGATGGGACGGGCACGAAGCAATAATGTGCCGATGCTTCCCTTCAAGTTTGACAGGTTCATCATTTTTATGGTATGATAGATTGCCAGAGAGTTCCATTGAATGTTATTCACAATTAGTGAGGAAATTTCTCGAAGCTTACATGTACAACAAGCCCGTTGATTCGGGAGTAGACAAATTATATTCCCTCACATCGTGGCCAGAAGAAATGATTCGGTCTTATACATCCCGATGGCATACAGTTTGTCAAGCAATTGGAGATGTCGACTCAAGTACAACGATTAATCATTACAAGTGGGGAATCGCTGACCGGAGATGTCAGCTATTTATTGAAATTCATCGTAACAATCCCAAGACCGAGGGACAACTCAGGGAGATAATAGAAACATGTGCAAGACTTCAAGATGTGCAGGAACAAGGTCCAAGAAGTAATTCATGAAATCAAAGAAACATGAAAAGGCCAAATTCAATCGAAGTATCACCAGAACAAAAAAAGAAATTCCCTCATAAATCTGAACCAAGGGAATCAAAGCGCCCACGACAAGGGGATAATAAAAATTTTGTGCAGCGATTTCAAGAAAGTGTGTTCACAAAACTCAATATCTCATATTCTGAATTATTCGAAATCATAAAAAATAAACCAGATTTTCAATTGCCACCATCAAAAGGCAATCAGCCTGAGTTCACACAACGTTCGAAAGATTATTGTGAGTACCACTGTTATAAAGGGCACACAACAGATAATTGCAGGAATTTTATTATGATGGTACAAAGAATGATAGATACAGGAGAGTTGAAAGAATATATTCAAAGGCCCGAACCAATAGCAAGATCCGACAAAGGCAAAGCAGTGCATATTCCATATAACGAACACACCATAATATGATATCATTTTCAGAAAAAAGAGATACAGATATGAACGCTGCAATTAATAAAAAGTTGTGCAAAAGGATTCGAGATCATGAAATTTTTAAAGTATCGGGAAGGATAACGGAAGCTTGGGAAGACTGGATGGCATCCCCTTTAACTTTCTCAGCACGGGAAGTAAATCAAGAAATTGAGATGCACAATGATCCTTTGGTCCTTACATTGCTAATGTCAGGATGGAACGTTAGAAAAATTCTTTTGGATGGGGGCAGTTCCTTAAACGTATTGTTTCATGACACATTTTGCAAAATGGGACTCACAAAAGATCAATTAATCCCGTCCCGATATGTTATTTATGGGTTCAATGGAATGGCTTCAATACCTGAAGAAGATATTGATTTGCAAGTATCTGTTAGACCAATTAACATTTCAACAAGATTCAGTGTAGTAGATGCTCCATCTCCGTACAATGCAATAATCGGGAGACGTTGGGTACACCAGCTGAATAGGTGTAATTTCCACTTATCATCAATATTTGCGGTTTCCGACACCACAAGGAGAAATGGAGGTCAAGGGAGATCAAGATGATGCGAAGTTTTGTATAATGGTGGAGGTAAGAATGCATGAAGAGCGGGAACAACAACAGCGTGAAAGGAAGGAAAACCGTAAGATCGAAGCAAAGGAAGAAGAGATAAATCAATACTTGAAAGGAAACATCAAACAAAAAGCAACAAATGAGTTAGGAGAAAGCAGTAAGAGCCAAGAAAGTTCAACAAGTCAGCAGTTCGAAGGACCCTCATAGCAATTAAAGGGAACTCCAACTTCGATCGGGAATCCAAAACCAATTTTGTAGATATATTTGCATGGAATATGGAGGATATGCCCGGGATAGATCCAAGTATTGTACAACATGAATTACAAATACGTCCCGATGCTATACCATTTCGACAACGGATACAAAAGTTTGCACCGGATTATCATGATCCAGTCGAAAAAGAATTAGCAAAGCTTTTAAATGCAGGATATCATTCGTAAAGTGCGATATCCAACGTGGATTTCTAATATGGTGATCGTTCCAAAAAAGAACGGTGGAGTAAGAATCTGTATAGACTTCACCAACTTAAATAAGGCATGTCCAAAACATAGTTATCCACTTCCCAACATTGATCAGTTGGTAGATGCTGTAGAAGGCCATGAGGCATTATCTTTTATGGATGGTCAGTCGGGATACAACCAGATTGCACTTGCTGAAGCTGATCAAGAACACACATCGTTCTTCACTCCCCGGGGGTTGTATTGCTATACCAGGATGCCGTTTGGATTACGAAACGCGGGAGCAACATATCAACGATTGGTTGATGCAATATTCAAACCTTGGATCGGAAAAATACTAGAAGTTTATGTGGATGATATGTTGGTAAAAAGCAAATTATCTATCAACCATCTACAAGACCTCACTGAAATTTTTGGTGCATTACGAAAATACAAGATGAAGTTAATCCGGAGAAGTGTACTTTTGGTGTTACTTCGGGACGTTTTTTGGTTACTTGGTTACAAAAAATGGAATTGAAGTTGATCCAGCAAAGATTCAAGCAATAACAGATATGCCATCACCCAATAGCATTAAAAGGGTACAGAAATTAAATGGATGTTTGGCTGCTTTAAGCAGATTTATTGCCAGATCATCAGAATGGTGCAAACCCTTCTTTGATATACTCAAGGAGAAAAATAAATTTGAGTAGAACGATCGATGTGAACAAGCTTTCCAAAACATAAAAAAACATCTAGCTACATTTCCAGCATTACAGAAACCGGAACCTGAAGAAATATTAACTTTGTATACAGCGGCAACGGAAGATGCAATCAACGCAGTGATGGTATGTACTAATGAGAAAATAGAAAAACCGATATATTATATCAGCAAAACCCTTAATTCTGCAGAAAGAAATCACACTAAAATCGATTAACTCATCTTATCATTGGTTTTCGCCATTCAAAAGTTACGTACTTATTTTCTCACACATTATGTTCGTGTCCCGAGCAAGGCACCATTACAATCAGTATTAAAGAATACAAGAAAAGTAGGAAGGATCGCCAAATGGAACGCCCAGCTAGAACAATTCAACATCATTTATGAGTTGCAAACCGCACAAAAATCTCAAGTTTTAGCTGACTTCCTTGCGGATTTCCCGATTGAAGAAGAATATGAAGTTCAAGGTCCGATAGGTGGAAAAAAAGAAGTTAACTTATTTAAAACTTTTTCATTAAATTTTTTATCACATTAATAATTTATTTTTTATCTATGATTAAAGGATTACCAGGATGCGAGGAAGAGGACCTACAAGATATTCTGAACTCAACAAACTCTCAAAGGTGGGAAGTCTTTGTTGATGGGTCCCGAAACAAAGAAGGAGCAGGAATTGGCATTGTGATTACTGCACCAATGGGAGGGCGAATGACACATTCATTCCGTCTTGAGTTTGAAGAACATACAAACAACATAGTAAAGTATGAAGCTGTGGTTCATGCTTTAAAACTCATCATCGAACTAGGAATCAGCAATGTTCGACTCACAAGTGATTCACAGTTGGTAATTCGACAGGTCGAATTAAAATATCAAACACTTGATGAAGATTTAGCATAATATAAAAATCTTGTTCGAATTTTAGCAAATCAAATCCCAAACATTATTTTTCGGCATCTATCCCGAGACAAAAACCGACATGCCGATGTACTGGCATTCGTTTCCTCCATGGTAAACGATCCTAATATCACGGAAATAAAAGTCGGAAGAATATATGAACCATCTATTTAGATAAAAGCACTTCATAACATAGAAGGAGATGTGACAGAAGAAATTAATGATCCCGCAATACAAAATGCCCCATCTATGCCTCAACAAGTAGATGATCAACCAAGTGAACCATATTGGAGGATTCCGATTCATCAATATCTACAAGATAACATATTGCCTTCCAATTCTAAAGAAGCAAGAAAAATTCAACTCAAATCAGATAATTACCAGCTTCGGGATGGAACTTTGTATCGTAAATCATTTCTCGGGCCATTATCCCGATGCCTATCACAAAAGGAAGGAATACGGATACTCAAAGGAATACATTATGGAGATGCGGGAAACCACAGTGGAAGGCGTTCACTCGCATTAAAAGCTAAAACCCAAGGCTATTATTGGATATCCATGCTTAAGGACTCAGAAAACATGGTACGAAGGTGTGAAGAATGCCAACGATTCGCAAAGAAAATCAAAGCACCTTCCACAGAGCTTAATTCTGTACTCATTCCATGGCCATTCGCGAAATGGGGGGTAGATATTGTTGGTCCGTTAGTTGAAGGGACCAAAAAGAGAAAATATTTAATAGTGGCTACCGATTATTTCACTAAGTGGGTAGAAGCTAAAGCATTAGCTCGGATCAGAGATTTCGATGTGTTCACATTTTTATTTGAAAATATCATCTGTAGATTTAGGATTCCAGCAGCCTTAATTTCTGATAATGGACATCAATTTCAAGGAAAGAACATTGATATGCTATTTGAAGCATATAACATTCAGAAACACAAATCCACACCATTTTATCCCCAAAGTAATGGACAAGCTGAATCCACAAATAAAGCAATTGCAGTAAATCTGAAGAAGACATTGGATGGGTATTACAAACGTTGGTGTGAACAGTTGCATAATACATTATGGGCGTATCGCACCACAAGGAAAGAATACATTGGAGAGTCACCATTCCTTCTTACATATGGGACAGAAGCAGTTATACCAACAGAAGTCATTATACCAACAACTAGAACAGAAGCATGGGAGAAAAATCTAAATACGGATTTAATGTTACAAAAGTTGGATGATTTGGAAGAAAAAAGAGAAGTGGCACTCCTGAAAATGGAGAATTATCAAAGAAGGTTGGCACGGGATTATCACAAAAGGGTCAAGTCACGAAACTTTGTCCAAGGACAATATGTTTTACGACAAATCCCAGAATACCATCGGGACAAAAGTGCTGGAAAGTTCGCACCAACCTGGGACGGTCCGTATATAATATAAGCATCAGCGGGACATGGATCGTACTATCTCCGAAATACGCAAGGAGACATCTTACAACATCCATGGGATGCACAATACTTAAAGCTTTATCATCCATAATTAATAGCACAGCCATGGTGGCCAACACAGGTATTAAAGTCTTTATTCAATACTTTATCTAACAATAAAATTCTTTGTGAGTTTATACTTAAAATAAGAATCAATTCCAGGAACATCTTATTCTGGAAAACGCTACGATTGGCGACATAATCAAAATTCAAATCCAGGAACATCTTATTCTGGAAAACGCTACGATTGGCGACATAATAAAAATTTAAATCCAGGAACACCTTATTTTGGAAAACGCTACGATTGGCGACATAATCAAGATTCAATTACTCCAGGAACATCATATTCTGGAAAGCGCTTACGAATAGCGATACAATCCTAATATCAAAGAGGTAAATGTCCTTATAGAATTTTAATAATTTAGAAATTCTAATAAAGAAGGAATACCTAATTTATGGTTATCATTTTCAGAGTACGTTCGGGACCAACCCTGTATCTTACCCCTGGCCCGGGTTTGTTTCATATGTGTGGGATCTCGAATTACATGTTTTGAGGTATATATACTTCGATCCATTGTACTCATGAAACAATATGATTAACCTAAAGATTTCATAAATATCATATCTTATGCAGGGACAATACTCAGAGCACATTCAAGCACAAAAGTGGAAAATCACAAAATGATGTTTTCAACTACAGTATAAGTCAAACTTCAAAATAACAAAGGATCGGGATACAAGAAAAGAACATCAAAAGATGAAGCTATGAGCATTAGAGCAAAGAACAAGTACAACTAGGCTTCAGAGTTGGACCGTCGGGACGGTTGAGGAGGAACCATCGGGACGGTAGCACGACCATTCAAAACAGAAGGATCGGCTTGAGCACGATCCAAGGCAGAATTAAATGACATTGCAATTTTTGCCTTGGCATCTTGTCTTACCCAGATGATATAAGCATGCCTGTAATCAATTTCTGATTGAAGATCTTTAATTTTTTGCTGATCCTTTTCTACTTTTTCTTTTTTCAGCATTTAATTCCTTTAATAGCTCATCAGATCTTGATTGTACTTTTAAAATTTACTGTTCATGAGCTTCGCGTTTCGAAGTTTCAGCATTCAACTGAGATTGCAAATCCCGAAGCTTTATTACACTCAGATCCACGTTCTTCTCTGAAGTCTTCAACTTTTCAGTAATATTTTTTATCGTGTTATTTGCGATATTGAGTTCAGCTCCTACTACTGTTGCTCGTCCATTGGCTTCGTTGAACTTCTTTTCTAGCACTGAAAACCAGAATGAATATCAGATAAACCATATAATACCTTCAATAAAACAAGCATGTAACTCAAGTATATACCTCTAGCTACATACTTAAACTCTGCTTCTTTAAGGGTTAAAGTTTTCAGAGCTTCCTGATATTTGGATTCAGCTCTATTACGTCTCCAAGTATTCAACTCAATACTATCGGACAACTGTGCTAATTTCTCTTTACCATATCCATGTTTACTTCTCTTGCATGATTGTTCAACTGAGTCATCCTACGCTGGAACCTAAACAGGTATTCCAAGTCTCCCACTGATCCCATAAATGAATTTCAAAACTTCAAAAAAAAAATAAAATAAAAAATAATGAACCCAAAATAAGTACGATCTAACCTATAGAGGTACGAACCCAAAATATGATACGAACTAAGAGGTGAGGAACGAACCTTGATTCTGATCTTGAAGCTTTTGATTTTGATCCTCAAAATTTTGAAGTTGTTGCTGTTGCTGTTATTGTTGTTCTTGTTGTTGTTGAAATTGTTGTTGAAGATAGTTGTTTTGCTGCTTGAGATTTTCAATTTCTTGCTGCAAATTTTCATTTCCGCGCTTCGCCTTCGTTGCTTCATTTTTGAGCATCAGCTCCATCATTATGGCCCGAGCCTTATAAAACTTGTACGCTGCAAATGTGCAATCGGTACCATATTTAAGCCAAGCAAGATCTTGCTTCGGAAAAGAATATGATGGACCCTCTGCAACAGTCAGAACTTCATTTAAAGAAGAAGGAAGACTGAGTGGGTACGATTGATCGAAACACTCGCTTTCGAACCAAGCGTCCCGAGTATTCTCCAGTGGAACAACAACGAATGAAGTCCGCAGCCTAGCCATTGAAGAACTATCAGATTTCAATGGATCGTGATATGCGGAAGTATTCAGAAATCCTTTAGAAACAAACCACTGAAAGGCTTCGTCTTCTTCACCAGCAAGAGTGATTCCTTCATCCACTTCAGAGAAGGACCATTGAGTAGAAGGTTCAGCATCCAGCATGTCAACATCGGCACTATCAACATGAGCGGCAGATTGAACTAATGTCCCGATGGGTGCATTTGATTTATGAATGACTCCAGGAGCATTTTCATCCACAAGGAGGCTCGGGACATTAGGGACATCTGTAGCTGAAGTACTAGGAGCTATGATTTCAACGTTCGCTTCTTCAGAAATTTCATTTCTCTTTTCTTCCACAACAACATCAACAACAACATTTTCTTTTTCGGTATTTTCTTCAACGGTAACAAATTCGTTCACTTCTTCCATATTTTCTTCTTCAATAGCAATATCATCTGCTTCTTCTTGAGGTAATCAGTAAAAACTGTTATTGTACCACTACTTGAAGCAATTGGCTCTATGTCAAAATTAAAAGGAAGGGGAGAAAAGGAATCATAGAGGACGGTGGGAGCAGCGGTGGTAGGAACAGTTTCAGAAAGGGATTGGGATATTGAAGGCTGCTCCGAAGAAAGAATTGGCTCCCCCACGCAAACAGGAACAACATTGATGATAACATGTTGTCCCGAAACTTTTACTCGGACCGAACCTTCAACGTCCTATCCCGCAGCAGTGATAAGAGCGGAACTGCTGTTCCCCTCAACAAAGCAATCTCTAATTTCCCCCTCCTCTACTTCGGAAGGGTACAATGGTCTTTTCAGTTTTTTCTTCTTCTTTTCAGGGAAAACCAATTTTCGTTTTCCCTTACCTTCAATAACTTCTTCCTCAACTCTTTGCCTACCTTCAACGATCTGAATACCAAGACTTGGGCGAGGAGGAGGAACATCGGTGTGAAGTTCAGAATCGGGTTCAACCTGAAACACAAACATTTGTCCCGTAGAAAAAATTCAATGGTAGTTCGGGACAATATTGAAATAAAGAATAATACGAACCTTATAATCAAACTTGTAGTCCTCAAAATTTAACCGCCAAAGACAATAGCTTGGGAAACGTCTACGAAGTTCTTGAATTTCATCTTCGGAGATGTTACCGAAAATCCAAGGACCTTCAATTACAATTGGAGTGCGATACCACTTATAGTCATGATCCTGACGAATTCTTTCTTTTATGGGAAAATCAAGTTTGGTATGGGGAATAAATTTGATTTGGGATCGTCGACCTCATGTAATAAGGGAAATCCAGAAAGACACTTGCGAACAGGGCTAACGCTCCACTTCACGTAATTCCTGTTAGTAATGCAATCTCCATATGCAGTATGAAAATTTTCAACGGTATAACTGCTACGTTCTGCAAAATCTGGAACGTAGCAAGTAAGATTAGTCCGCCCTTCACTTTGGAGGTTACACTCATCATGGATACGCCACCAATTTCCATTGTATTGAGTAATGGACCAAGCAAGTCCATGAGGAGAATCACCACGAGTTGCAAGGACTTCATATTGAAAAGGATTTTCTTCTTCATATAATGGGAGACGAAGTCCGGCCTCTAAAGCACCAGCAGTTATTAGTAAACTATTGGGAGAATAGTTAAAGCTTTGCATCGCTCCTAAAGTTAATACGTCAGTATTTTTGTCATAGAATGATACTTTAAATCCATCAAGATCATGTCTTCTCTTAAAAACCTCAATGTTCATCGACCGATAACTATAAGTCGCATGAGCCAGCTTATTTATGGGGGCAGGATTAGCGGCTGTAGAAGCCTCAGGAGCTGGATTACGAGCAGACCGAGACACAACATATCTAGAAGAAGGAACTCTTGAAGATCTTCCAGTTTCTTGGTGATCACCAGCAGCATTGGGATTTCTTGAAGAAATAACGTTTTATCTGAAAAGAAAATTTCAAAGGATCAATGTGTGAAGGAATCATCATAGATCGTAAAAAAAACAATCATAGAAATCAAAAAATAATTATCAGTTCAATCATATCTGTTAAAAGCTAATCATGGTTAAATATTAAAGTAAGATACTGAAGGTAAAAAATCCTCAACATACCTGGAGAAAGAAGATAAGCAATCACTTGATCAAAGGTAAAATAAGCGTGATTGATGCTAAAAGCTCCTGAACAGTTGGGAGAACGAAAGTATTTGAAAATTTCAACGAAGATAAAGAGCAGCAACTTTAAGAGGTAAAAACAGAAGTGGAAAAGACTACATCGTATTTAAAGCGAAGAATAGAAACCGTCACAATTTGAAAAGGCATTAATCAAGGCAAAAATTTGATTTCCTCGAAAAAAGGGTAACTGACACAAACGTGATAATAGAAGTTACTGCTTGCGAAAAGTTCGCGTAACGTGTGAAAAAAAAAGTAATGGTAAAACAGAAGGTAATAATTGTTCTTCTACTTTATTCAAAACCTTGGATCGACCGTTAAAAGTTTTTGAAAAAAGAAGAAGAAGGGGGCAAGTTGTTGGGAAATAAAAGGAGGACGACACGTGTAAGATGATTAACGAAGGAGACAGTGGAACTAAGAAGAATGAGAAGCACACAATCAAAGCCGTATCAAAGGATCGAAAAAGGACAGATGTGAAAGACTGAGTAAATCCCTGCATGATCGACACATAAGATCAGGAAAGTAATATCACATTGATCGAAACAGATAGCATTAAATGCTTATTGAACGGGAAAGTAGGAGTAATGATGAATGAGGAACGGGAAAATAAGAATAATAATGAACATGGAGCGGAAAAGTAAGACAATAATTACTTTTATCACACGCTTGACACATATGATCGGGACAAAGCTGATTCTCAAGGAACGAAGAATACGTGTTAATCATGCAAGGTAACGGACCAAAAAGCAAAAGGCATGACCTGTCAATCGAACATATGACCTGTCATCCCGATCCAAAGATAATAAGGAGAACGAAAGAGGGTATCGGGACAAGAGGGACCCACTAGATAATCTATAAATAGAAGAGAGCATTCAACAGAGAAGGGGTCGGAAAATTGAGGTGAAGAAAAAGCTAAGGAAGAATAATCAGAGAAAAAAGGAAAAAGATCATTAGGTATGTATACATTGTGTAAGATAGGATTGATAAGTTCCACTATCATGATTCATTTTCTTGATTCAAAAAGATGATGGATTTGTGACTGTAACTTGACCAAATTTATGATCTGTAAACAATTGGATTATTAAATTTTATTTCATTAATTGATTTAAAAGAGGATTCTATGTGTCAAATTGTAAGTTAAAATCTTTCTGTTTACTGTTTTTTCATCAAATCAATGGTTGTTGATGTCAATGAGAATTTTGGCATAAACAATGATAAAAGACAATAATTTCTTAACAGGTTCTTATATTTAACCCTTGAGGTAAAGTATCGGACTCGGAAATGGGACGAACGTCAAATCAGAGTTCGAACCTAACTGACCTGAGGCAATAACTTGTTAACATGTGGCAGCTTATTTAAACTGTTTCAGCTTGGGACCATTAATAACTAGCTAAGGTTTAAGTTAGTAGTAGGTGCAGAAGCGTTAAAGATGACGAAATAGTTGGTGTAAACTTACGCGGCGCCATCTCATTTATTAATTGTGATTAATTAATAAGCTGATTCAGTATTAATTAATTAATCATGATTAGTAGTAGTATCTTAAATAAATAAAATAAAATATACTCGAAGATAAGTTTCTTTTGTTTGAAGAAAAGTAAACAGAAGATGGGGATGGAGTGTGGGAACGAAACATTTGGTTTCATGTTTTAATTTTCTAGGACATTGTGGACCTCTTGTCCCTCCCTTCTATTCCAGTTCTTTTTTGTATTATGACTAATTCAAAAAATAATTAAATAAGTTGTATTAGGAACTGGATGCACATGTTTGGTCAAACTTAGGTGGCGATGGTAGTGCATCGTCGGGGCTGTACTTGTAGTCTCATACTTACCACCTACTAGTTACATTTTACACACCAAAAAAAAACTGTAACGACGCTACAAGGATATTTTTTTTGATGATCTTCCCCAGATGATACTTGGATTTGAGGAGTATACTTAAAGACCTATAGATCGTAAGAGAACATTATATTTGGAATGTGGGGATAATAATTCCATTAAAACTTTGAATCATATTTGGTTATCACATCAGCAATAATTCTAGCAAATCAGGATACACATTCTCCTCAAATCTTGCTTTCTCATTTTATCAATGTGGTAAATTTCGTGGTGGTTATAATGTGACATATCTGGAAAACTCGGTGTTGTTTGATTTTTCAACATACTAGATCTAATCCCATCACAACTGTGCAATGCATTTTTAATTTTTCTATAACTTATCATATAAACATTAGATTAGATCATTTAGTTCAGGTTCCTTATTTGGGGACCCCTGTACAACATTTGCATTGAGCTCCTCCTCATGTAGGCTGGTTATCCATCACCGTTGATGCATCTGTGTGTTCTAATAATTACTCTGCTGGTCTGGATATTGTTATTCGTAATGATGCAGGAGAGTTCTTAACTACCAAAGCTATCTCAACTACTGCGAGAGACATCGACCAAGCTGAGGTTTTAGCAGTATCCGAGAGTTTGCAATGGGCACAACAACTACAGTATAATAAAATCCTTGTACAAACGGATAATAAAGGTGTGGCTGAAGTTGTTTCCCAGTTATTTTCCAGTTGCAGGAGAGAAGATATCAATCTCATTTTCCATATTAGATCTTTATTATCTTCTTTTCCTTCTTGTGTGGTTTCCTATATAAAGAGACTGTGTACAAACCAGCCGATAGGTTGGCAAAGTTTGCTAGAAAAAATATGTATAATAGAGTGTGGTGTGGAAATTCTCCTAATGTGATTAGGAGGAAGCTTATGCAAGACAAAAGCTAGATTTGTATGGCTTTCTGTTATATATAAAAGTTGATTTTTCTTTCAGAAAAAAATACGTATAAAATTCGCTAGTGTTATGAAAGATCTTTGAACTTCTATTGTTAATAAACTTTGTACGATAAATTTTATAAACTAGTGGCGAAAATAAAAATCAAATGCATAGATTTGTAATATGGTATCAAATCAACTCTAGGTTTATATCTGTGTTGTCTGAGTTTCCATTGCATGTACTACTGGAAACAAATCGAACACAAACTTTCAATGCATATACTCCGAGGCTCATCAAAACTGATTTGAGTGACCAGAAAAAGTTAAAAAAGAATATTCTAAACCTTTACATATGGGGAAAATCCACCTATAAGATTATGGGATTTTATTAAAGCATCCCTATCTAAAGTACCACTAGAGGAATCTGTCCACGTTCTTTTCAAATTTGTTAAAGTACCTTCACATTTACTTTTTCGGTCCCGTTTAACAAAAAAAATGGCTAACGGCTTGTTATGTGACATGTTGTACTTTAGTCAGCTGCAAAAAGATTAGAAAACCTTTTTCAATTTATGTTGTGACAATTATGTTCTTCCCCAAATTCTAAATAATGTTAAATCTCATGAAAAACTAGAAATTATAAAACTGAATTTCAACTTGAATCAATTTGAGTTGAAAAGCATCAAATCATAATAAAATTATTACTATATTTTATGAATTACCAAAAGAATTTGATAAAATTATGGGATCCCCAAATTCTTAAAATACCCTAGTTAAGAGAAATCTCAAAATTGAAATAAAAAATCCTAATTAATCAGTTCAACAAAAGAAGCCAACTATTTTTAATGATTATTCAAATTCAATTAGAACTAACATTAACATACTCTTCTTTGTATCCTAATCTAATCCAATCAATCAAAACTAAATCCCCAATCTGCCCATTAAAATCAAGAAGAACAAAATCCTAACCCTAAATTACTTCAAAGAGATTGTATCATGCATTAGTTGTAAGAATCGAGCTCTTTTACAACTCTTCCTTCCATGTAATTCGAATCCAACACACATCCATATTTTATGAATCTGTTCAAACTCTTAAAGCTTAATCTCCACCTTTCAATACGACAAAAAAATCACTTTTTCAACTGATTTATAGGCACACGACTTTATCCAAAACTAAAACAAACTCGAACCTAGTGTTGTTCCTTGTCTTAACGCAACAAAAACCTTCATAACTTCTCTAACCACTAAATCCATGGCAACAACACCAATTTTGATCCATTTTCTTGTTGATGTGTATCTCAATAACTTACCTAAAATCTTCACTCGAGCTACTAGTATCACCATCTCCAATTCTTTTTCATCTCTGCAAGTCTCTCCAAACGAATAAATCATATCGATTCTTATCAAATAAAAATAGGGTTAACCGAGGCTATTCAAACATGCGTAGGTCAACTAAATGGTATTCCCATAGCTATTGGGGGTTATGGATTTTTAGTTCACGGGGGAAGTACGAGATCCGTAGTAGGCGAGAAAATTACCTGTTTGATCGAGTATGCGACTCATAAAGCTCTTCCTCTTATTATAGTTTGTGCTTCGGGACGAGTGCGCATGCAAGAAGGAAGTTTGAACTTGATGCAAATGGCTAAAATATCATCCGCTTCATATAATTATCAAGCAAATAAAAATTTATTCTATGTATCAATCCTTACATATCCTACAACTGATGAGTTGACTGTAAGTTTTAGTATGTTGGGAGATATCATTATTTCCGAGCCTAATGCCTATATTTTATTTATGGGTAAAAGAGTAACTGAACAACTATTAAATAAGACAGTACATGTTGGTTCCCAGGAGGATGAGTATTTATTGTACAAGGACTTATTGGACTCAGTCGTATCACGTAATCCTTTGAAAAGTGTTCCGAGTGAGTTATTTCAGCTTCACGGTTTTTTCCCCTTAAATCAAAATTCAATCAAGTAGAGCATTCAGAAAAAAAGTTTTTTAGTTATCGGTAAAGAAAAAGAAAAGTTCGTTTTTATTATGGGCATAAGATCTGTGAGACCCCAAATATTTTTCTCGGGTTTAACTTAACCCGTTAGTTATATTATGCGGTTATAGTTCCTAAATGTCTTATACTCGAGTGTCTTTAACACTTATAGATTTCTCATAAGAAATTTTAGTCCCTAAATTGAAATGTCAGCCTAGTTCAAATTTGTAGGTGCTTAAATAGCTAAGCATGCAGCCAAATATGTGGCACGTTCTTGTCAACAAAAACGGAGAAAACTAGGTTCACAGAGGGGAGATTTTGGAGAGAAAAGGGATATCACCATTAGGGTTCTCTCATCCCACACATCACCAGCAACATTTGCTCTCAAACTTCCTCTCTTTTTCCACCACCCTTACATGATTCATCATGGTTTTACCCTCTTCTCTAACTAGCATTTCTGGTTTTTCATCTTTCTCCATCTATCCCTACAAAAGAATATTAGTTGTCCCCTTGTTTGATAGGGGTGGTCTTTTGGACATCAAATCATGAATACAAAAAAACATTCAGAATCAAATCAAATGTGATGTTAAAATGGTGGCGATGATTTCAAAAAGGAGAAGATTAGTGAAGTCCTTACAATTTTCGTTGGTTTTAGAAGATTGGGTTTACCTCATATTTGAGTTAGCAGCAAGGAAATGAAAAGCCATGGAAGAAGTGGTACTGCTGTAGATGGATTTTGGTGAAGTATCTTGGCTTGAAATTTTAGCTGAAGTTGTTGTTGCTGCAACTGATTATTGTGGCTGAGTTGATGGGTGTATATGAGTTTTGAATGTATTAGAAGATATGGGTTTCCATTAGATTTTAATTCTGCAGGGAAGGAGATTTAAAAAAAAAGGGGGTTTATACATTAAAAGTTAATGTGTTCTTCTGTCAGCAGCAGGACGCACACAATGTGCTTGATGAAATGCCTGAACGAGTAATTCTTCACTGCAAGGTTCAGCCGCGACCAGTCTAATGCTCTAAGTTCACCAAGGGTTTGTTTCTGATCTAACCATGGTCTATGAGTTGTGTTTAAAAGGGTTAGGAGCTTGTTTTGGGAAGTTAGATAAACAGGGAAACAAGTGGTTCATGCTATATATGGAGTCTGTTGGTGAATGGATGTGAAATTGAGAATCTTGATCATGGCTCATGTTCTTAGCAAACTGATGAATTGGGTAACTTACATTCACCATTAAGTAATTTAATATCTATTTGATTTTAGAAATTATAGAACTTCTAATGAACAACTCGTATTGAACATCTATTATACAACCTTGTAAACCCTTGAGTGTCTATTTTTCTTTTATTAATATCGTTAGATCCAGTGGTTGGATTGTGATGAAATTTTGGTATGTTTTTCTTAATTAAGTCATAATGATACGATAAAAATTTCAAGAAGATAAGGTCATATTTACTATTGCAAAGATTGAATAAACTGAAAACGCTGTGTGCTGAATTCAGACTCTGGACACTCAACTATTTGTAATGTTTCTCATCATCCGCTTATCAGATAAAGCTGAAATTTTAATATGATATTTATATACATGTAGGTAAATTACTGTAAAACTTTCATGAAGTTCTGATCTCTGTAGGTACCCGAAACAGCTGTGTTACAGAGTCTCTAGGTACAGAATTTGGTTAGAACATGGATAGGTTTGATACCTCTAGTTTTGAAGTTAGTTTGAAAAAAATTAGTTTTTTTTTTTTGGATATGATAAACCCATTTACATGATGATACTATTGTAGAAATTTCAAAGCAAGTTGATCTTGGGAACTACCCCTAATAGGCAATGTTCTTCAGATTCGACTGTAGGATTGCAACCTGAACTGTGCATATAGAATCTGTCATTAGTTGATATCTAACCGTCACTTTCAGTTCAAATTTTTATAGCACGTCCTTGATGTAGTTGTGAATGTATGATTAAAATTTCATCATGTTACTACAAGTATAAGGCATGTTTTTGACAGGGACAACAGACTATGTTCCCAGGACATATTCCTGAATTTTCATGTATATGGTTGAAGTCTTGTGTTATGTTTGAATGTGTTGAGCAATTTGAATGTTTTATATAGTTGATATTATATATTACAGCCTGTAGAGCTAAATTGAAAGGTGTGGACGCACTGTGAACAGATTTTGTTAAGCAATCATAGTCTTGTTTATATTCAATATAACAGTTGATGGTAGATAGTAAGCATATGGACCTGTTTTAATGTCCAAGGAGGTTAGAGAATTATAAGTTATAACTTCAGGTCATATGTAGGTTGTATTAGTTTGAGTAGGATGGTTTGGTTATTAATTAATGAATAACATGGGATTGAAGATTTGATAATCTCGCATTTTATCTTCTTTGGTATTCTTGTTGATTCTATTTTGTCTCCTGAGGAGGTCTACAATTTGAAATGTCATAGGACTATTGCATCAATGGTCTACCAATTTCTAACATGGGTTAAAATACCCTGGTGATAAGGTGCTAATTGTATTATGTGTTAGTATTTAGCTACTGTACATACTTGGGTATACAAAGAAAGAGACGTTTAAGTCTTACTCTTGCATAGTTAGCCACACTAACCATAATGGTGGGACAATAGAGTTGACTGTTTATGGAATTTGTGCTTGCTGGGCTAGTTATTTATGTGTCTCCATATGTGTTAGTCTATTGTTGAGATTATTATTAGTCACAGTAATTTAATCATTGCCTACGGTACTTGTATTAATACAGATTCTGATATTTACAGTTTCATACTTACAGTTCCCGTGACAGGTACAATTACTTATAGTTCAAACGGAAACAAATTCTGGTATTTGTATTGTTGATTTTAAGTTCCAGGTACAGGTACGAACATAGATGATGGTATCTTGTTCATCAATGGATAGTTTCCAAGGTGATTGTTGGTGATGGGATGTGCTAGGGATAGTTGTTGCTATGCAACTCATACTATCCATATTATCTAACTTACTGCTACATCTAGAGATAGTTACTGTCTTGGGTAAACAGTTCATACTATCTTAGAGATTGTTGCTGCTACGACAAGCAGTTCATACAATCTATATAAGAGATGATTTCTATCAAAATAGGATAGTTCAGATCATCTAATAAGAGATAGTTACTACCAGAGAGGGTAGTTCATACTATATAAACCAAAGATGACGAACTACGGTCGTGCTTGATCCCTTCAAGCAACAGAGAGGGTACGTAGGCAGCCGCTATGCGGTTCAGCACAACTGCTTAAGGTTGTTCATATCGTCGGGAAAGGTTTGGTTGCTGCTTGGCAGTTCATACCATCCATTCGGAGATGATTGTAACCTTGACAGTAAGAGGTAGTTGCAGTGCTGGCTGTTCATACTACCTTGAGAGATGATTACAACTTCTTCGAGGATGTTCATACCATCTAATGAGAAATGAAGGGTGATTGTTGGATGCCAATTCATATCATCTGTCTGATACATGTGATAGAGATGATTATTACCATTCCAGGTAATTCATATCATCTGAGAAGGGATGGTTATTGCCTATAGTGGCAGTTCATATCATCCATCTAGAAATGATTACTAACTCTTTGAGTAGTTCATATCATTTGAAAAAGATAGTCGTTTGAGCTTGACCTAGTACTGTGAGTTGTCAGGCCCAACTGGGGCTCCCATATACGGATGGCAACTGTCCATTCCTCAGGCCCAACAGGGGCTCCCATCTACGGATGGCAACTGGCCGTTCCTCAAGCCCAACTGGGGCTCCCATCTACGGATGACTACCCTGACATTGGCAACTGGCCATTACTCACCCATTTAAAAACAGTGCTTGCTAGCTTATAAAGCAATTTGAGTTAAATCGATGAACATTTACTTAGTAAGATCGAATTAGTTTGAAAAATTTAAAGTACGATTTCTCGAGTAGCGTATTGGGAAGTTGGAGCTGGCCTAATGGGCCGAAACCCGACCCATTAGAAGCAAAAAATTTCCGGTCCGTCACAAGATCCATTTATATTGTAAGAAGAATCAAAAGTTTCAGAGATTTACTTTAAATTTTCTCCTCTAGATTTGTATTTTATACTTATAATTGGTGCCATATTCATGATTAGTAATCAAGAAGTTTCCATCAACAGGATCAAAAAATGCATTCTTGTTTTGTTTTGGCAAATTTTTATGATGAAAAAGAATTTCATCTGATCCTCTTACGTATTATAGATATAGCAAAATTCAAATATATAAAATAATAGAATAGAAATTTTGGATATTTCGATATCTCCCGTGAGATTTCATATTTTGTTTTCCTTGCATTTATTATTCTATACTTATAATAAATATATATGCTTACATAAGATATCTTTATAATATGTACAAATTTTAAATCGAGGTATCCATTCTATGACAACATTTGATTTACCCTTTATTTTTGGCCATTAATGGGCCTAGTTTCCCCGGAAATTACAGTGGATTTTTTATTACTCATGCCCAAAAAAATAAAATTGCCTAGATCCCTATAAAACAGAAGTTTTTATATCTAACAAATGTGATGAATTATTTCTAATAGTTCACATCATAATAGTGCTAGTTGATGAGAGTTACTTTGGGAACAAAAAAAGTAAAGTAAAATTCACTTGGGGTATTCTCTCAATTCCAATAAAATGTAACTTGATCTAGAATGAACTGGCGCTCAATTTAAAACAACCAGATAGATGTAGCAAGAACAAGATAAAGAAGAAGGAGAACACGAGGCGTTTTTTTTTATATCTTTGTATAATTTTACGAGTTTTAATTTAAGGTATTTTGGCCAATTTCTCATCTCTTATAATGAGATATTGGCCAGTTTATATCGAGAGGACCAACAAATATGGACCCTGGCAGAAATTCTAGCGGCAAGGGGCGCTTTAACAAAGTTGAAAAAATTAGAGCCATATTACTCTGGTGTACAGTCAGATGGGGTTACTTTAATAAAATTTCCTAAGATTATATATACAAAAATCAAAACTTTTAATTACTTATACTGTCAGTTGATTATAATGATAATTTTTCAGTACCCAAATAAGGAAATTAATTTCAGATTTAATTTTCAATATAAAAACCTATATCTTCGAAAAATTAATCTTTATTATCTTTTTGTTTAACACGCCACCTATAAAATCTTTTATCTCTCCTCAAAATAGAAATTGGTGAAAGGTCAAATTTTCACACGTCATAAGTTTCCTTTAACGAAACAAAAATTTGGGTGAAAATTCTAGTTTTCACCAATAATAACCTTAGATGAGATTGGTATTGTAGTTGCTAAAAGCTAATAACCACAGCCAAGTGGAGATAAACATACTACTAAGGTAAAACATAAAAGAGATTTAAGATAAGGAACTTACAATTCCTTAATAGAATCTTCAAGTTGGGGTTCTTAGTATTTAGGCTAAGATTACATATTTTTAGGCTTGAGGGAACAACTCCTCAATGATCTGGTGCTCCTCAAGGGAGTGTATTTGATAAGTTACATTTACTCTAGAGTATTACTAGGATTGGACTTGAGCTTTACGCCTGCAACAAAACAATACTAGCCCTTTGGGCTCAGGAGCATATATGGAATATGGTATCCACATTATGCATTTTTTTTACTAACCTCAAATGAAATAGAATATTCAGTGGGGTTCATCGGTAAAGGGTCTTCTGTATGCACGGTCCTGGTACGCCTCGGTGCTGGTGCGTTCGACTACTGTTTTCTGAAGGCTGGACAAAATCTATATTTTACGGAGCGTCGAATGATGTTTGCATCTTGCAGAGAGACGAGTGGTGTTGAAGTATTGTGTCTGTTCAAATACTAAAGGTTAGAGGTGCCTTTTGTCGTATAAGTACTTGTAGATGGTGAGTTTTTGACAAGGGCTAGAATTATAAAATTACCCTCTGCTGAACAATAAGAACTAGCTAGCACTAACTATTTAGCTTAGCACCACATTGGCACCAGTTAGCCACATTAGTACTAAAAGTGCTAACTCCTCTTGCGCTAAACCTTAGCACCTGAGAAGCGCTAACTAATCTAATATGGTCTTATCTAGCACATATTGGCCTGATGAGGCCTTGGCTATCATATCACTACCTTAGCACTTTGATTTTAGCATTAAAAGTGTTAAACCCTAACCTTAGCGCCAAAGGCGCCAACTTTTCCCAGCCATGCTTAGCGTGTCACAAAGGCTAGCACATATCTAGCCAAGGCCAATGTATCCCATAGTGGCTAGCGCGTCCCTAGCTAAAAGACTGACGCGTCCATAATAGCCAATACATCCTTATCTCTTTGGCGCCCTTGACTTATTCTTGGCGCCCTTGGCTTTTTCTTGGCGCCCTTGCACTCCAGCGCGTCATGGCTTCTAAGCGTCTAAGCCCTAGCGTGTCCAGCTATGTATCCAATGCGTCTCCAAGCCTAGCGTCTTAGCTGGCTAAGGCCAATACGTCCCTTGGCATCCTTGGCGTCCCTTCTATCCTTGGAATCTCACATCCAATATGTCCCTTCCTAGCCATGCCTAGCCTTGTATCATTCCAATACGTCCCGTCTGCTTGGTGCATCCCTAGCTAAGGCTGCGCGTCTCTAGCCTAGCCTAATGCGTCCCTGAGTAACGTCAATGCCTAATTCGCCTCTGGTTTAATATGGCATACTTAGCGACTTAGCCACAAGCGCATTGACCCTAATGCTAGCAAAACTATCTAATGGAAGTGCTAACTTCAAATCTCCTTGACACTATATTTCTAGCCTAAGTACAATTGATATTTACTAGAAGTTATGCATACTGGTCTTACTCCTAAAACATTAACACATTAGCATTTTATAACTAAAAGAGCTAGCATATTATTTGCGCCAAGTAGCTAGTTCTAATTTTTCTAGCTACTTCCCTTAGAAATACGCCTTTCTTCTGAATATTGGTCCAATATCGAGTCTTATATGAATTCCAGTAGGTCTCCTTGCTCGGCCCTCTACAATATTTGGCCTCCAACGCCTCTCAAACTTACGGTAAGTGAATTCTGAGCTAATACTTAGCCACTAAAAACACCATGTTACTTTCAAGAAAGTACATGATCATTAAACTTCTCATACTCGACACTAACCAGTTGGATAATCAATCCAGTGAGTCGTGCAACTTGCCCCATTGACCTAGCAAGTCATTTGACTTAATCAAAACCATAGTAGCTTATGTCTCCACTATTTTCACGAGATATCAAATACAACATGGGGGGATTCTCAATGGGGTATTAGTATGGCGGTCTACGACATCGTGGGTGGTGGTACCACCTCCAGGAATAAGAAGGTAACAAGAAGTAGGCGGCTACAGAGAAGTTGAGAGGATGAGGAGTAGTGGTCAGACAGGTCTTCCCTACTTTCCGGGCACCACCCACTACAATATCCATAAGCATCACTTCTCTATCTCTCCCTAACTTCCACGACTTACGATAAAATCAGTGTGTCTCCTTTGAACTATAAATAGATGATTCTCATCTATTCGAAACATGATAGACAAGACACTGAGTCTGGAGAAACAAAACTTACAGAATTAGCGATTCCTTTCAGAGAAGGCATTTTCTTTTCCATATACTATCACACTGATATTTTCTCAACCTTCTTTTCTTCCCTCCCATAAGACCTACCCAAATCCTTTCCATGTTTGTAATCAAAGTAGGACGTGAATGACCATTTCTTGGTTTAGGCTCGTCCTGTTCGAGCTTGATCTCTTGAACCTACTTGGAAGTACGATTCTACCGTAGATTTGGTTTTTTACCCTAAAATAATTGGCGATCACGGTGGGACATCAACCTCTCAATTACAAAAGCAAATTTCCATTTACTCAAAATGGTGGATCTTAGGTCCGGAGCAGTTACAACTCCTATAGTTGGTTCAGGAAGTAATGGTGGTGGTGATTCTGAAAACACCCCTATTTCTACTGAACCTCCCTGTACGAATTCTACTACTACACTTCCTCTCGGTGACAACACAACTGAGGACGCCGAGAATACTCAAACTCCGATTAACATAGATGATTTTATGGAAAGACAAGAAGTCCTTGCCAGAACTCAGGTGGACATGGCCATTACTCAGAAGGAGGTACTCGCTTGTCTCAAGACCCTAACGAAGCAACTATCCCCAGAACAACGTCATCGCATAACGGAGTGGACCATGACTAACTTTACAATAGCTGCTGATGCTGAAACATCTGCGGTTCGAAAAGAAAAATGAGTCCATATCGTTCCTGATCGACCACCACAGAGGTACCGACAATCCAATTTTGTCACCAGTAAAGATCTGGAGAGACTCATATGAAACCATGGCAAGGAGGACTCATCCTCGGCCCATCAACACCAACCTCCCTACCCGCCTGAAATTCATAGGGTCCCTCTGCCGGGAGGTTACTCTTCTCCAACTTTTTCATTGTATGATGGAACTGGAAATGCTCGTGAGAACGTTTCTTGGTTTCACGAATACCTCGGAGGATATGAATACAACCATGTATTATGTCTCAAAGAATTTTCAAAGTCCCTCACTGGAAGAGCCTACACGTGGTATAACATTATTGTTCCCAACATCTCTGATTGGGAAGACATGGTTAACGCCTTCTAAAAGTACTTCTTTGTTTCCGAGCAAATCACCTTGTCATATCTGGGGAGAATGTTCCAGAGAAATAATGAGCACCCCAATGAATATGTAAAGATATTCAGAATTCAAGCACAGAATTATCACGACTTGAACGTAAAAGAATATCAACTAGTGGAACTCTGCATCAACGGTATGATCCCTGTCTATCATGCTCTTTTAGAAAATTTACGCTTTCATACTTTCTATGAAATACACGAAGCCGTGAAGCGATCTTCTACAAATGTTCCGGCTCTTCTAAAGAGGACCAGACCAACAAGAGAAGAGAGTCGTTGAGATACCCGTGGGAATCAATAACTTATCAACAACCAATATAATATTCAACCATCAATTTGTGCTGTCAGTAACGAGGGACCCAAGAAAAAAACCCATCCCAACATGAATCACAAGCCAAGCGTCTTCCTTCCACCCCAGTTATGACCCCGCTCCCAAAGTGCTCCTAAGGGGCCACAACAACAACAATTACAACAAACACAAGAGCAGGACATAAAACCTGATCTAACTTGCCCTGATCCAATCCCCATGGAAGAAGTCCTTAAACTACTGGAGGCATGGGTTCAAGAAGGGATCATCAAGTTACCACCTGTACGACGCCCGCCTACTCCTCAAGATATGTTAGATCTGAAATATTGTCGGTTCCATCGGTTTGTTAATCATCCTACTAGCGAGTGTAATGGTCTGAGACGCATTTTCAAGTAGAAAGTAGAATCATGGGAGTTGCATCTGGGGGCTGAAGGGATTCACAAAAATCCACTTCATGTTAGAAGCTTCACTATCTTTGAAGAGCCAGTCAGCCGAACAGTTCAATTATTAATGAAACACATATGTGAGCTTCTCCACTTTTCAAAGGACCATCATGAGGATCTTTTTACTTTCCTCAATCGAGTCGTTTCTGGGGGACGCTTACCTCCTGTTTATAGAAATACTCATACCTAAGACGAGTTTCTTCCGAAAGATATATATGATAAGAATAACAAGGTACACGACCGGGGACTTCCACTACCGCGCGTCTCAAAAATGTTAAGTTCAGAAGGGCGCTAATCGATAGAGGCATATATATCAATATTATTAGTGTCACGACTCTAAAAGCAGCAGGAGTAACCCGTCAAGAAGCGATCAGAGATCCCGAGGAACAATCATAAATGTTTACATACACATCACGCTCATAGTAGCGGTCGGAGCTACTCAACCAAGTACCAAGTTTCATATCATCAAAGGAAATCTTAATTACGACATGATTGATAGGTGCATTATTTGCATTAGTTTCATACTCTAACTTATTACTTTATTGTTATTTTTTATATTATTATGCTTTAATTTTATTTTTTTATGAGTTTTTTAGTAGTTTTGAAGTGGATTCAACCAAAGAAGAAGAAAGGAGTTCATTACAACACAAAATGAACAAGAAATAAAGTGATACAAATGAAGGAAGATAAATACCAGATGTAACTCATTCAAATACAATATTTCTTCACTCTATCATGAAAGAAATTGAAATATGAAGCTAACGGTGAAAGAATGAGGTCATTCCGAGTTCATATGAAGAAGTTATGAGCAAAACAAGTTTGAAATAGTTGAGTGTACATAGAGAAGTTCGGCCAGTAATCCATGAGTAGGTAACTTTGTTCTATTGGTTAAGGATGTAGTTGGAAGTCCTAAACATGTAAATCAATCTGGTTGGTTAGTCTTAATGTTAATGATCTCTTTTATCGATTATGTTCTACTATTTATATGGCTATGTATGATTGAAGACTTACTCGTTTAAGTTACGAATTGAATGATCGTGTGTTCATATCTAAAGATAGACTAGGGTTTGAGATCCTAAATTGTCGAAGAACTCTAATCACAAGTAGATCAACATAGTTGTTAACGACGGGATGTTGCCATGCGATTATGTGTAGAAGCTTAACCTAAGTTAAATCTCTGTCCATTGGTTTTGTATTTCTATCTTTTAATTTTTTTTACGTTTTGCATATCATTATTAGGAATTTTCCATATTGATTTTACATTGGAATAGTCAATTTACATTGAGGATAATGTAAAGTTTAAGTCTGGGGGAGTATTTGCATATAAAGTTTTTAGCTTTAGTTTTTAATTTTCGCATAAACCTTCAACTTTTAGAGATTTTAGAGTCACTTAATATACTTCTGGCTAAGTTTACATACAGAGTTCTAACCAAAATAACTGAACTTAGAAGTATTAGAGTACTACATTCGGAGTTCTTAGTTGTTGAGAGGTAATACCTACAAAAGGGACTTAAACTGCCAGTAGGGAGTACAATATTAGAGAAGCTGATCATTCAATACCCATGGGTGAGGCACCAAACCTTCAATTGTCCGTTTAGAGTGTTTTATCTGCGCTAATTTCGGGTAGAATGATGAGCTACCCAACCTCGCACCAATTTCAGCACTACTTTTTGATCTATTGAATGCTAATTCTATCAATCATGAGGGTGTCATCAGAATTGCTAAATCCATCTTGTAATCCTGTTTGCAGTTGGCACCATTCTTTCGACAACAACAGGTCCATAGAAACACCATTATCATCAATAAGCGGAACATTACAAATTTGAAGGGAAAGTTGAATACGTTCAAGGTTTACAAGCAATGGTACAAGAAAGAACTAATTTATATTTAAGTGAAGCAACAATACAAGGACCAGAATTTTATATACAACTTGAAGACTTATGTATAAAAGCGAAGAGTATAAAAAGATAAGAGTTATTGAAGTGTATGATACCGAGACAATACAAGTTATGAAGAATCAAGTGGTAAAGTCCTTTCCCCATGGCCATGTTAATTTCAGTTTAATTATTCTTGTATTTGTAATCTTTTGGTAGCTTATTCAAAAAAAAAAAAGAGAAAAAAAATGTTTTATATTGCTTTAGTGTATATTTATTTTGTATTCATTCAATAAGGCCGTGGGGAAGAAGAAATATATAGAAAAGTTTCAAGCAACAAGGAATTGAGGAAAAGAGTTATAATTGTCAAGAATCTACGAAGTTCAAGAGTTCATCATCAACAATTGAAGACCGAAGACTGAAGACGTTTCTATTGGATGCTGTGAGAGTGGTGCTGATTGTAAATCGGGTGAAAAGGTAAGTAAGTGTTCCCATCCTTACATAGTGGTTGATTTACTTTCTTAGAGATCATCAGAAAAACAAAAAAAAGTTCTTTTTCGTCCCACGTTTCTATGGGATAACATCTTCATATAATTCGGAAGGTTCCTTTTCCTTCCCACCGTTCAATGTATGTAGGATTTCTATCTTCATTCCTTCCTGCACATATGAGAACCATAAAGTGCGTCTTTTGAGTGTCAATTTCATATAATCATATTGGTGAGGCAGAAATTATTCGATAGCTCTTGGGGCTGGATTCTTTCATATGGTGGTTTTCTCCTAACTCAAGAGTTAAGCATGAGAATAATGTTCTTTATACTTCTAACTTCTTATTTTTAGTGTGCAGAAAATTTATGTCTTCGTAGCTCTTTGGATGCATGTGCTTTGAAATTTTTGAAAGTTGGAATTCATGTTTTGTGGGTATACCTCTTGTAAACCCTCACGAGACTATAACTCGTCCACTAGGGACACCTAGGGGTTTAAAGGCTTATTACACATGCTAAGTGTAACCGTATCCTCGACGAAATGGATTTGTATTTTAGTTTAGTTTAGTTTAGTTTAGTTTAGTTTAGTTTAGTTAGGTAGTTTGCTCGAGGACTAGCAAAAGGAAAGTATGGGGAAATTTGATAGGTGCATTATTTACATTAGTTTGATACTCTAACTTATTGCTTTCTTGTTAGTTTTCATATCATTATGCTTTGATTTTATTTTTTTATGAGTTTCTTAGGAGTTTTGAAGTGGATTCAACCAAAAAAGAAGAAAGAAGTTCATTGCAACACAAATGAACAAGGAATAAAGTGCTACAAATGAAGGAAGATCAATACCAAATTTATCTCATTCAAATACAATATTTCTTCACTCTATCTTAAAGGGAATTGAAATACGAAGCTAACGGTGAAAGAATGAGGTCATTCCGAGTTCGTATAAAGAAGTTATGGGCAAAAGAAGCTTGAAATAATTGAGTGTACATAGAGAAGTTCGGCCAGTAATCCATCATACCATTAGTAGCCGAACCTGACACTATCTGGAGCAAAAATAAGTCGTCAGGTTTGGTCGGAAAATTCCATATCAAATAGTAGCCGAACCTGAGCATAAAAATCACGTTTTCGAAGAGTCTACAGAGAACTGTTCGTCCACTAAGTCCATACTCAATAGTAGCCGAACATAACACTACTTTGGGACTTATTTAGACGTGAAATTGACTTCTAACTCAAGGAAACACGGTCCCGGAAGGATTCTAAACCCTAGAAAGAGGAGACTTGAAGGCCAAGCTTTGAAGGCTATAAAAGAAGACATCCAAATCTCAAAGAAGACATCTTTACAATATCTATATATCTTTTGAAGTAATCTCTTATCTTCTACCTCTCATATCACATCTTCTACATCAAAAACCTAGGGTTTTCCCCTTAGGGGGAAACCATTCTTCTTCTTTATATATTTTACATGGGTTTTAGTAAATCATGAGTAGGTAACTTTGTTTTATTGGTTGAGGATGTACTTGGAAGTCCTAAACATGTAAATCAATCTGGCTGGTTAGTCTTAATGTTAATGATCTCTTTTATTGCTTATGTTCTACTATTTATATGGCCATGTATGATTGAAGACTTGCTCGTTTAAGTTACAAATTGAAGGATCATGTGTTCATTTCTAAAGCTAGACTAGGGTTTGAGATCCAGAATTATCGAAGAACTCTAATCACAAGTAGCACAACATAGTTGTTAACGACGGGATGTTGCCATGCGATTATGTGTAGAAGCTTAACCTAAGTTAAATCTCTATGGATCTTGCGCCGGGTTGCTTAGAATAACCTCAACTCAAGAAGACTATTCCTTTCATTGGATTAAACTTTAGTGGCTCTTGCGCCAAGTTATTCATTGAGAAGGATTCAAAGAACGGTTTTTGCGCCTTTGATGATACAAGGAGTTTTGCCGGAGTAAGCCTGCGATAGGATGCTCTAGGGTTATTGGTATGAGAAATATTTAATGTTACCTCTGATCAATTAAAGAGCTTGTTTGGAGACGGAAGGTGAAATCCCTAATCAGTATTTTTTCACCTTATTCTCAATATGTATTTACTTTGTATTTTCTTTAATTAGTTTACTTTAGTTTAATTACCTACAATTCCCCCCTTGGTTACATAAGAAGTTGGAAAAAAATAACAATTCACAGCTCCCCGTGGGAACGATCCTTAGTACCGCTATATTACTTGTTAGTATTAGTGGGAAATATCTTAATTAATTTGTGTGCAAACGACACGCATCAATGATCCTGGGACGCTCATGGATCCAAAAATCAATAGTTATCATAAGAGCTCGACCAGAAGTCCCGCCTCGAGTTAAGCTCCCCCTGCCTGGGGTCAAGCCAAGTTTCAACAAGAACCTTCCCCTGTACCTGGAGGAATACCAATTGTTCAAATCCACGGAGGGGAGTCAAAACACCAACTGAGAGGTATCGGCTTATATCAACAGATTTTGCACTCAGGTAGCTCTCACTCAATTTGCTTCCTTATCATTGAATCGTCCTCATACGCCAACAGACTGGGGACTAGACCTTGCTAGAAACAACAATCGTACCCTAGCCTGTCGTTATGAATGGATAGCCACTCCATCTCAATACTTCAACAAATGGGCAGAGATCACTCCCGCCTTTTGTGAACCACCAGAGCTCTTGAATATTTTCCCTCGTATATGATCTGAGAAACATTACGGAAGAGGTGCAGCTGTATGAACAGAAGACTTACAGAGCCATATCAATCAAGCCAAATATTTTTCGGGTATGAGAACTGGTCCTCAAGGCATCAAGGCGACGTCTCTCTTCCTGGGAAAGACCGTATAGAATCCCACGAGCTGCAATTGGTGGCTACTATAAACTGATCACCACAAAAGGTGAACCTGTCGTAGCATCTATTCACGACAAGTGGCTAAAGGCTTTTAACTGAACACCTTATCATGATCCCTATTTCCCTGTTTTCCTTCGTGTAGTATTTACAGTTCCTCTAAAATGCCTACGAGTATCATTGTTGGCATACTTAGGATTTTAATTTCATTAATCAATTAGAATTATCATTGTTTCTTTAAAGAGAATCTTTATGAATCAGTCAGAACTTACTCAAAAAAAAAGTCTCTTTCGAAATGCATAGAGGTTTAAATTCAGACAAACCTTTGAACAATAACTCAAGCCCTTCAGAAACATACTTTCTCCTCACATATCAAGCCCATCCCCGTGTCATCTCTTGTACTTTTATAAAATCTCAGCAAGATAATCTTATCAGAAGAAAAGAATCAGCGTCCGTGTCAGTAACACCCAATCACCATAATCCTGGAATTGTTTACAGAGAAGCGTCCATAGGTGGATGAAACAGCGAGTCCCCTCAGTACAAAAGTACCCAGGAAGAGTCCTGCTGGAGCCAAAGTAAACGTTAACAATCTTTCCAGGATACTAAATGGAAGATTTTCCCTCAACTAGCATGCAAGTAGGAGTCCTCACATGATTTTCAGAATGGGAGAGGGCATTATCTACACCGGGATCAACGATGATTCTTGTTCCCTCACTCCCAGCTCAACTCTCTGATTTCAATCATTCTCTCCCTAAAAGTAGAGATGATATGGAAAAATTATGTCAGAACGTCTCAAACGCAAAATTCTTGAGAACGAACCATATAACTTGTCATACATACTCATAAACACCGTATACACTCATTACAAAGTGTTGTTCTATGGATTATATGAGTTGGAATAATTACAAGACGTTTTACAAAAACGTCTCGGAAGCAATTTTGACTGCCTCTCGAAAACCCTAAAGCTGACAACAATTGGTGACGAATCTGGGCCTGGTTCTTAAATCAAAAGTTTTGTATTAAATCTACTACAACATGTTAATAGCGCGCATCAATCGTACAAGTGAACTAAGAGTTATGGCAAAAATGGCTATTGGAGTAAAGTCTGAAAACTGTCAGGATTTTTCCTGGATACTTCACGAGTTCTACTGTTCGGTCGTTTTGACACCCCAAATAAACTTAAAACCTGGATTTTTTCCTAGTAGGTTGGAGGAAATTGTTTTCTAATAAGGATATATGGGTCAATTATCCAAAACGAAGGTCATATGAAGATTTCATGGCGCTTTTCCCAAGCTTTATACTTCTGAAAATTTTATGACGAAAATTGATGACATTTTCTAAATAAAGTTGTTCATTAGCTTCAAGATGAGAAAACATTGATGCAAACTTACTAGAATTACTAAAATAATAATATGGTTCCATCATAACGTCCATTCACGAAATGTTTAACTCAAGAAAGACCTCTACGAGAAGAAGGAAAGAAAGTTGAAAAGAGAGACTTAATCAGAAGACTCAGAGTCCGAGTGAGAGTCATGCTCGTTGTCACCCTCTTCATCAGAATCAGGTTCTTCTCGGTCTTCCTCTGATTTTTTTTCTTCCTCTTCAGAATCCGCTTCAAGGTATTCTACTTCAGAGTTAGGAGGACCTGCCTACATGTCATACAAAGCATCATCACGCTCAGCTTCACGATCAACCTCGGTCTCAGAGAAAGATTCGGACTCAGACTCATATGTCGTGTTAATTTCATGATACTCTTCAGAAGGATGCTCATCCGCATCAGAATCGGAAGCCACACCGTAAGGACGAACACCTTTCTCCATTTGTTCATTTTTCTCCCTTCTGGCAATTGCTCGAAGACATCGCTTCTGAGTTTCTTATCGTCAACCTTAATAATGAAACCGTTAGGAACGATGACTCTTTGTGCTTTGAGAATGATGATGAACTTGACACTTATGATTATATAAACAGAGATACTGTTATGACATCTAAATTCGGTATATCTTGTTCCACTCTAGATTATACTGATGGTTATTCGACTAATTATTCAGATGATGGTGATGATTTAGGAGAACCTGTTTATACAGGGGATACTATTGTCGAGTTTAACGACTCAGAGGCAGTGGATGTGCAAATTGATATACCTTCTAATCATGTAAATTCTGAGATTCCTATCGGTCACCTAGAAGAAGATAACGATCCAATTACTCATGAAACTGATGTTGCAAATGATTGTCTCACTGATCCATCTAGTGCTTTTATAAATGCTTGTATAAATGAGGAGGAAATTGATATTGGCCAAACTATTGATTTTGTTGAAATTAAACCACTAGATGTATGTTTAGCTCAATTTGCAGATTCCGATGATCCGATGCTTATTGACATTGTCAATGCATTGCGTCCTCAAATAGTTGATGAAGATAACACAACCATGGAAGTAATTTATATGGACTTAGAACCTGATTTAGGGTACATAACAAGTGTTGAAATATCTCAACAATCTTTACTTGTAATCCGTGAGTCTGATTTTTGTGTTACTATGAATAAATGTAAAGTAGGAATCTTGCTCTTTTGAACCTTAAGGTCGAATTCACTTTATTTAGCTTTATTGGTACTAATAAATCTAGTGTATGCAGGTTCATATTTGTAGCAAAATTTATATATTGGGATGATCCCAACTTTTTAGACTTTATATTTATGTTTGGCAACTGACTTTTTGGTACCATTATCATTTTGTTTTAGATTAACTACGGCGTAAGCAGGGAAACAAGTATCATTTGCTTCATGGGAGTCAACCTATCATATTTGTTTCCTTCACCTTATCTTTTTAGTTTTTTATTGCATGTTTCATATCATTTTAGGATTTCACATCTTGATTTTTACATTGGATGAGTCAATTTACATTGAGGACAATGTAAAGTTTAAGTGTGGGGGAGTGTTAAATATATATGATTCTTAAGTATTCACTTTTTAGGCAGAAAATTTTCAACTTTTTTGTAATTATTTGCATGAAACCTCAAACTTAAAGATATTTCAGAGTCACTTAGTATACTTCTAGCTACGTTTACATACGGAGTTCTTACCGAAATAACTGAACTTAGAAGTATTAGAGAACTATATTCAGGTTTCTTAGTTATTGAGAGGCTAGAGATGACAAAAAGGGACTTAAACCGCCGATAGAGAGTTTAGTATTATAGAAGTTGATCATTCAATACCCTAAGTGAGGCACCAAACCTTCAATTGTCCGTTTAGAGTGTTTCATCTACGTAAATTCCGGGTAGAATGATGAGCTACCCAACCTCGTACCATTTCAGCACTACTTTTTTATCTCTTGAGTGCTAATTCTATCAATCATGAGGGTGACATCAAAATTATGAAAAAACCTTTCCTTGTAATTTGATTTGCAGTTGACACCACTTTATTTTTCTCTCGACAATAACAGGTCCATAGAAACATATCATCATCAACAAGTGGATAGCTAATGACATGATCCTAAGTTTTTTTTTTAATACCAGAACATGCCATCAAACTTAGCAAACAGTTCGCATGAAGACGTGGATATGACTAGCAACTGAACGCCATCTCTGCTCAGGTAAACAATACTAGCCATGTCAACTCCAACGGACACAACTTCTCTCATATTAGACTCCCATAAGAAAACTAATAAAATTAACTTACGGATAATAGAGTTCATACAAGATGTTTCAAACATAAAGTGAAATGCGTTTATAATCTGAACAATGACAGCAAATCCACCGTAATGGAGCAAACAATAGGTCTAAGCATCGAAGATTTTTCAGCAAATCGTAACACGATAGAAACCATAAATGTGTAGCTTACAATTGGCAAGAAAACTTATTATTTCTTCTTTGGATATTCTTCACTAGTAAAGAAAAAGAGTATAGATACATGAAGAAGAATCAGATGACACAACCTAGATGAGTTTTAGGCACAAACATGCATCAAAGTTGTGCAGATCCTAAAGAACTGATGCACCAAAATGGAAGTGCAACAAACAATTCAACACACAACCCTAAAATTGTTTAATCAAGTGTTGAGACAATTCAGATTTACCAGGAAACACCATTCTGGAAGTCCCAAACCAATCAATCATTTTTCACTAATCTGAACAATATGGTCACTATAATTCATGTAACACTTCTTATATCAAACCACATTTGCAAGACATAAACTATATATACATCATAACGCAGGCTGCAGTCTTCACATAGAGTGGGAAGTCTAAGAAATCTATTAAAGCTACCTCTGCTTTTCTCAAAGACAAGACCTCATTGTAACCAACAGAACTCAGCAGTGTCTGCTCTCCTGTCAATTGAAGCATAATTGCCAACAGGTAGGGCTACATAATCCTCTCATCCTTTCTCTTACTCGTGGACACAAAAGACAACTCCCTCTTACTAAAAGTAACAATGCATGCGATGCAGAGAAATCGATACATACAAAGAGCACATAATAGTGTGAGATCTAACTGGTAGACAATAGAGGCATAGAGTGGAAACATTTAACTAGCAAAAACTAATATTTGGTAGCTGCTTACGATCATATTATAAATAGGATAACACTTCATAAACTAGTGTACGGTCAAAATGACTGATACCACGTTTACTTTGAGCAGAAACCCTCACCAGCACAATAAAGCAAAGAACCTCCTTATTTTTCTAATTTTTATCAGCAAAATGCCATAGAAGTTTTTAAGGTCTTGCTTATAAATCCAAGATTCTCTACTTCACCTTTGGAATTCCCATTGTTAGAGTAAAGACATGAACTGTTAACTCTACCGACTATTTCAGATTTAAGTATATGAAAAAATAGTAACCAATGAAGTTTTTGGTGAAGTAATGTGTCAACCTACATTGAGAAGTTCCCAAAACTTGTTCAAATTTAAGCCTACATTGATGGGTTTCTGAAACCAATTCGATGATTACACAAATTCAACCAAAACCACAATTATCCAATTTAAACCCTAATATTTCATATATTGCTGATAAACCCTAAAATTTCATAGCCAACGATTCAGCAGTAAATTACCAAAATTAAGCATTAAAATTTAAACCAATTCCACAGTCTTAACCATAAAAACATAAATCCCAAATATAAAACCTTCAAAATTTAATACCATTAAAAAAAAATCCTAATTCACCACAAGTTCAGAACAGAAGAACTTAAAGAGGGAGAAACTGAGCAGAATCTATTACCTCTTAAACATATCATCAGGAACAACTTTAAGTTGACCTCTGTTCTTACTCTTAGAAATCTTCTTCAGAGTCTTTGGATTAGTAATCTTCTGAATTTTAGTCCCACTCTTTAAAATATTCTCTTGTTTCTTCTTCTCTCTTTCTTCTCTTTTCTTTCTCTTATCAATCTTATTATTCTTAATCTCTTGTTTCAATTCATCAACTCTTGATTTAAATGCCTTTTTAATCTCTTTTTCTTTCATCCTCTGATCAAATGTTCTTGGATTCACTTTGATATTCATAGCTGATGCCCTTTTTGTTCTTGGTTGCTTCCATTTACGACCTGATACTCTTCCTGCTATTACTCCATCGTAGGTTGGTTTACCTTCGGATGATGAGATTGCAGTGCGCTTTGCTGATGGTTCAACTTCATCAACATCCATTGATGTGTTGGTAAAGGTGAATTCGAGTTCTTCTTCATCTGATCTCTTTCTTTTGTTTCTAGTCCCTCCGAGGCCTTCGTCTAAGCGCCGGAAATCAATAGTACAGGCCATCGCTCGTAGAGATTCTAGAGAAGATGAGGGAAGACGAAAAGAGGAATGAAAGCAGGAGGAAGAGTTAGAGGTTTATAGGAGTTAGTGCTTTAGGGCACGATTGTTATGGGTTCATTCTTATAAATGGGCCTGTCCCTTAGTTGTTGAACTTTGATTCGGGCAGCAATTCAAAATGTGCTGCGCGCAATACCCAAGTAAGCCCAAATAAAGCTATTCGAGGTAAACTTTGGTATCTATTATCTCTAAGGTAAGTTCCAGCCAGTGGTGAGCATTTGGGATCGAATATAAGGATTGGAACCGGCCCATCCATTCTTTTATGGGCGGATTTCTGATATGTATACTATTAGTTTTACACGGATGTGGAATTAAAAACCCGTTAGATATCTACATCCGCTAAGTTTATAGTCATTTTTTTTCGGCATGCTTATCTTATTCGCTAATGTTGATATTAGTTACTTAGTTGAGGTACTAGTATATAAATTTTATGATGTTATGCTATACATTAGAAATTATATTATTATATATGTTTAATTTTGATGAGACGGAAGAAGTATAGATAGAGTTAGAAATGTTATTATTAAATAAAATCGATGAGTTTTTTTACTAGTATTTGATAGAAAATAAGTTTCTTTATTAGTATTTGATGTCTGAGTAAAAAAATGTTAGTAAAAATTGTGTGTATTTGAGTTGATATTAAAAATTATTGTAATATAAAAGGGATCATTTTATAAATTACAGATTTAAAAAAAAAAGTAATATAAAAGGGATCTTAAGTCACTTTTATTAATTTTGTCTTATATATTTTAAATATTAATTATAAAAGAAATCCATTGGATCATCCACATTCAATCCATCAGATGTTGAATCCGCCATATATTGGATTGGATGTGGATGAAGCGAAAACCGGACCAATCCGGACCATGCCCTAGTTAGTTATATTTGGAACACATTTTTGGGGTTGCCTAAATTTTGCAGGGATTAGGGATGCATATGCTACAATTCTGTCAAGTTTTTGACAAAACCAGAACCGTAATCAATAAGATCGGTTTTATTGATTTCAAAATCGATAGAACTAAGCCGAGTATGTATAATTTCGAACCGGTTGGTTTTGATAAACTGGCGACATAAAGATATCATCTCATTTCGTTTACTCCGTCGATGGAGGATGAAATGAGGTTTACCTCATCAACCCAAATCAATACACCATTATCAATAAAGTTGTTATCCAAATCATCAGGTTTATATTTACAAGTATACTCGTTCATTCACTCATCCGTAAATAGATTCATCATCAATATTGTTCAGTTTCGCAAGATTATAAAATTTTGATTCATTAGTAAAGGTAAACCAGGTAATATCAATACACTTAATCTTTTTTTATCGTTGATCAATGTACATTACTATATCATCATATTCAATCTTACCCCATATTTATAATTTTTTATTAAAAAAAATTATGATAAAAACCCATCTTTGGTTAAATTGGTTTTGTTTATAGTTTCATCACATGTTTGTAATGTACTAAATAATCTCAATCTTGATGCCAGGACTGCTATCGGTTTTTTTTAATTGGATTGAATCCAAGAAAACAAAGATAACACGATTTGAAATCTTAATCATGTCTATTAGTTATACTTATTCGTGATGGATTGTTTAGTGATACCAAGAGTGTTGGAATTTCGATAATTAGGTTGTGTAGCGCCACTAGAGAAATGTTATTTATTTTTGACGAGGTTATGAGGATGAATAAAGACAGTAAAGACATAATGTTTTGGCTTAATCTTAGATATTATGGGAACTTTTAAATTGGGTTAGCTAAGTTTGCTAAGATGTACGACTATAATTTACTAAAATTTATGCCCTTATTAATCGGAAAATTGAAACCAAAACCAAAGAAAGATCTATCGGTTTTTATAATCTAAAACCATTAATTATCGATGTATTAATGGTTTGGTTCGGTTTTAGTATTAAACAGTTCGGTATGGTATGGTTAATTAGTTTACCCGTACTATGTGTGGTCCTAGCTGGGACTGCAAAACAAAATAGAGTTATTATGAAGTAAATCCTATAACCATTTTTATCCACATATTTTTTTATGGTTAAATTGCTTTACTTAATACGGTGTTATGAATTAGTTGAGTTAATAGAATGATAGTTGTTAGATTAGTTTAATGCGGTTAAATTATAGACTAGAGTTAATGTTAGAGAATTGGAGTTATAAATTATAATGTTTTTTTTTTTTTTGGAATGTTATTTTTTTTAAATCGGTAAGAATATGAACGAATAGTTAGTCGATTTCGGTAATAATGAACTAGGTTATATTTCTGACCCAGCCAATGGCAGATGGTGTTCTTCATATAAGAAAAAGACAATCCAATCGGCTAGATTTTTAGTTATATCCGATTGTGGATTGTAATACCCGTGCCTAGTTTTAATAAAATGTTACCGAAAAAACTTAAATTTGTAGGTGTATTATTACCGAAAAAACTTAAATTTGTAGGTGTATTATTACCGAAAAAACTTAAATTTGTAGGTGTATTAAAGGTGTAAGTCAGTATGTCTATTATTGGCATGATAGGTCGCCCTTATCGTGAGAGGTTGTTTGGGGTTATAAGATGTCTAGGTCATTAAAAAAAACCATATACCTTGGTTTACCTGAGAACAAAAGGTAGATTAGAAGTAGAGAGGAGAGAGCCGTCAGGCGAAAGGGAACAAAGAGTTACAGATAGCTTGATTTGGATTACCATTCTTATTGGTTTTGTTTCTTTTTTCATATTCATTTATAGACAAGCTTATTTTTTTACTTTATCATATTAATTATGTTATTTATGCCTTTTGATTATCATGGTATTTCATAATTTTTCATAAAATAATTAGTGATTCATCATATATTTGAAATACTAAAATACATGTGTATAATTGTTACTGTTATGCTTGTAAATAATTCAACCGTTGGTTTGCTATGAATTTTGGTTATCTTGAAATTGAATATGTCAGGTACATTCGGTTAAATTTTGAGGATTATATGAATCTGGGAAGGCTCTGAATTAAGAGAAATTTATCCATAGGTCTATTATCCATATAGTTATTTGTTATTAGATCCATCCATATTATAAGTTTAACCGGAGGTCCATAATACTTTAAAACAATGAAAAAAACTAAACAAGCTCTCCCACCCAAACGTGTGAAGCCTACACGGACAAACACAAATACAACCATTAAACCACATTTAGTCAGTTTTTCTTCCCCATTCTCCGACTCTCCACTCTCTTTCTCATCTTCTAAACTGAAAAACAGGATTCAGTTTTGAATTCTCAGACAATTTAAAAAATCTTATAAACAAACTCGTTACAAAGTCTTCAAAATCATCTTATTTTCAGTTACAATCAACCCCATCAACTCAAAACCCTATAATTGAAACTTGATTTTCAGTTATTTCCAAATCTTAGTCAATCTGTTTGTCATCATCATTTCCTAAACTATCGAAGCTAGTAGAAATCATACTACGCACATATCACAACTGCGTCTCTCACAAAAACTATAAAAATCAGAAAAACCCTAAAGCAAAACTACTTTAAATTCAACAAAGCAGATGAACAATGGTTGAAACTAGAGGAAAAAGTAGTAGAAAAGCACAAAAAAAGTTGTACCAAAAGATGTTGATGCTCTAAGACATAGTAAAGTATTAACACCAAAATGTAAGTAGCCAAAGTTCTTTGTTTATTTATTTCTGAAAATTCTTTTCATTCTGATTGTTTAATTGACACTTTTGTGAAAGTTCTTTACATTTTGAAGGTGTATGTAGGGTATACTGCAAAATATTAGGTATCAAGTGTTAGGATTTGAGTGTGTATATAGGTTATACTCACACTAACTACACTGATGGTTAGTATGAATATATCTGAGAAGGTGCAGATTAATTATACTGATAGTTTTGGTGACATTTTTCTGTAAATCCTTAGATTTCATCACATGCAGTTGTGAAAACCAAGATAAAAAGCATATAGAACTTATAATGTAAGTATTTCTAGATATTAGGATGATATACTAGGATACATAAGCTAGTTTTAGGTGGTATATTAGATAGTGCAGATTGATTGTACTCTAAAAAAATCAATGTTCTTATTTGAAAGTGCAGATTTTATATACTCGATTTCATTTCTAACACATAAGGATGCTAATTTTAGTAGTGCATATTGACTATACTGTATCATATTGTGCGTATGTTGAGTGTGCATATTCCATACAATATGTTATATTTATGTTTTTTTGTGTCATTTTTGTGTAGATGCTAAAGCTTCTAAATCAACTGGCGTAAAACCTTATAGAGTTGGTTTTTTTTTCCACTCTTAACTCTTGTAAAGAAATTAAGAGGCAATGATTTGACTTTCTATGATGTTTTGTTGAACATGATAAGAGATGCTCCTTACGGGAAGTTATTTTTGATGTTCTAGAATAATAGTTACAATCAGGCACAGTGGGAGAAACTAGACGATGCACTAACAAGATGAATAAGGTGTTTTAAATTGGGAGGAAATGATGATGAGATAAAATTTGAGTTTATGAGAAAAGGAGAAAGCATATCCTAACTTCTACATCATAAGAGATGAGTGGCATATTTGGGATGTCTAGAATGGAAGACAGACCAGAGAACTCATACAGTTTGAACGGGTGTGTATTCAGACAGACAAAGTTTTTGGTGAAAACAATATGACAAAACAATTGATAGAAAATGCAATACTAGATCTAGTTAAAGTGGCACAAGATGTAAATGAAAAATATAAGAAAAAAATTGAAAGATAAAAAAAAAAGAAAAAGGAGTATATGGTTAGTGAAAAAGAACAAAATGCAATAGACAATCGTAACAAAGACATTGTGAGACTGATTGGCCTCTTTATGTGTGCAACATTGTTCTTTACCAAGGAAGATGCAAGCCAATTGAATGATATGTAAATAGGTTTAGTTATCAATCTTGAAGATACAAAAAATGTTTCATGGACAGACTTGATACATAGCAACCTCAAGAAGCAAATAGTGCAATAGCAATATTCCAACTGGTTGTGTTGTATAATTGTTGGTGAGATTTTAACCTATATAATTTAAAACATATATAGATATGTTTTAACTATACTAATGAATCAATTTCTTTTGTGTTTTTGCTACAGTTATGGTATGCTAAGCATACTCATTGTATTAAACCAATGGAACTAGATGAAAGAAGCAACTTACCAAGAGCTGCCATGTGGGATATTAGAAAAGTCTCGACTGAAGTTACGAAAAATTTGGATTCTACAGATTACCAGGTAATTATATGAACATTAAATTTATTTTGTGTGTTATATCTTAGCCAGTGTATATAGACTATACTGATAAAAAATACTTGTATGAGTTGCTATTTGGGAGTGCAGATACCATATACTTAAGTACAGATACAATATGTTATGTTAGGAATGCAGATAAGATATACCATGTTTATGTTTTTTGCATAGTATAACAACCATGTGCATGTTTTTAGGGTGCAGATTGTCTATATTGTATTTATTTCTACATAGTTTTGGTAGTGCATATTCCCTATACTCTTAGAAAGTTTTATATAGTTTAGTTTTAGTTTCACTGATAAAATAAGTTTATTTGTATTGCGGGTATCGTCAAGTTTCATCAATGAGTATACTGAAGTTGAAAATAGAGTTTTGGCAGAAATTACGGAGAGGGTCAAAGAACAACAATAAGGAGAATCTGATGGTACTAAAGAGGATAAGTATGATGATTTGAGGATTTTCATAAATTTTAAATTGATGGAGATGATGTCCATAATTGAAGAAGGTGGTTTGTTGGATCCAAAAATACGTCAAATTGTGGATGACATCTACTATGAAGCTTACCCCGAAAGAAAACCTGGATCTAACAAAGAAAAAGAAAGATCTTCAGAAACTGACTCTGGTGGAGAAGAAAATGATGTATGCATTTCAGATACTAGGATGCTATACTAGGACATATAATTTAGTTTTATGTGGTATTTTTGAAGGTGCATATTGCATATACTCTTAAAAATTCTATGCTCTATTTTGGCAGTGCAATTTAACTACATTTTTTTCGTTTTCTTCTACGTTATTTAGATTTTGTCCTAATAGTTTTAATCGTGTTTGAACTTTTATAGGATTCTACTATTCAAAGTGTTTGCTGAGAATTGAGTTTGTTCCTTTGGTTTCTGAGATGCTGAAGTTGAAAGAAGTTAATGAACTATCAGTGGAAGATGTTCTTCACTTGGTTGTGACAGGAAAGTACATTTACAAAGAAGAATTTGTAATGTTTCTGAAAAGTGAAGATGAAGATGATGTTGATTTGAACATTGATGAACCAGAAAAAGAAGCAGAGAGGTCAAATGATGAAATTGTGTATGAAATAGTTGTTCAAGAATGGCCGGATAATAGGAATCTCGAAATCCTAAGTGAATTCAATGCCACAAAGGTCATTGAAAACTTATTTGCAAGTGATGTGTTGCCTCTTCCAAAGGAAACAATAGTATTTAGTCCACCAAAGGTATACACATCTCTAGGATGTTTTTATTACAATATATATATTCTGCACTGTCTTTTTGTTTGTATGTATTTCATTGTTTTGGGTAAGTGTCTAATGTAGTCATAAAATGCAGGTACAACCAACGGCAGAAAAAACAATCGAACCCCACTCATCTTTGGGTATTAGTTGTTCCCATCTTGCGATGATTATTGGTGAACAAGAAGATGCAACAACTCAATATTGAAAACAAGGTTCGAAACCTGCAGTTTCATTTGAAGGACCATCATTCTCGCTCCATATAGACAGAACACCAAACAAACCTGAACCTGAAACTGAAGTTGAACAACCAAAAAAGGTATACAAACATTTAATTCATATTTTTTTACTTTATTCCAAATGCAATGATGTTTCTTCAATGTATATATTCTGCACTCAATTTTTTAATTTAGACACAGACTGGCATCAGGGTAAAACTGACTCGTAAAAGACCAACTGAAGTTAAGTTACCAGAGGTCCTACCACCATTCTCTCAAATTGAGAGATTGAGAGGAAGATTAAGAGAAAACATGATAAACCCGCACTTCATTTGGAATAAAAAAGTAAGTTATTATCTATATTTGAAAGTGTATATGATCTGCACTTTAGTTTAAGAGTAGAAGTGTTAACTATGTTTTAATTAAAAAAAAAAAACAGGTGGAAGAAAAGACTGAAATACAAAGAGAATCAAGAAAAATAAATGAGAGGCTTGAGCAAAATGAAAAGATGATACAAAGATAAACACCAATTGTCGCGCGACAGGTCCTTGAACGAATGGTTAAGTTAAAAAACTAATTATTTTGAAAGTGCGTATAGGCTATACTGAGAAAACTAACTATAAGGATAGTAGGATTTGAGAGTGTATATTGACTATACTATCAATATAGTTAGTTAGGTAGTTACATTTGACAGTATATATAGGCTATACTCTGAATATATACTATGATAAAACAACATATTCAGGAAGATGAATTGTTAGTACATATGCAGATTGACTATACTAGGTGAATTGTTAAAACAACATTACGCATATGCTATACTAACTTATATTTGTTTTTATTTTTTTAAATACAGGAAGATGCAGAGATACAACAATTGAAGAAGCAGGAAGAAATTGTTAAAAAGAAAGTCCAAGATAAATTAATAGCCCATGTAGATACTCAGTCAGCATCTCAGATAGAAGATAAAAAACCACTTTCTATTAGAAAAAGAAATTTTTGATAAGAAGAAGCAGAATAAGGATGTGGTCTCAAGTGTGGTCCATGATGTAGTGACTCGAAAAGATAGACAAGCGAAGACAATTGAACCAATGTATACAGTGGAAGCAAGTTTTCTGATAAAGATGCAAAAAATACCAAACCAAAAATGCAAGAAAAGAAACAAGTTGAACAGAAAGCAGCACAAAGAGTTCTAAAGACAGAGAAGCTGAAAGAAAAAATAAAACAAGAGCCAAAGGTAAAACCATATAAAAGGAAAGAGAAAGAATTGGCAAATGAAGGACAACCCCCCAAGAAAAAACAACAAGAAGTAAGGGACCCTAATAAGTTGAAGGAACTTAAGTACTCGTCATTCTTTGAGAAGCCGAGTCCAGCGCAAGTACAAGTTTTGTATCCATACTTCGATGATGCATCAATTGTGTAAGTCTCCGTAATTATATCTCTAACTAATATATCAATTACAATATATACATATAAATAAAAAACTTTTCATTATTTTAACATTGCAGGTCAAATCCATGAAGAGTGAAACTTAAAGATTGTAGTTATTTGTCTGTATTTGCCAAGACGATTGTGTTGTTGTTACACAATGATTGCTTGGAAGCAGATTTGCTTCGATACACTGTGTACAAGATAAAAAAAGATTCTCGTAAGGATCAAACTAATATTGATGCAAGGAAGAAGTACCATCAAACATTGTACATTGAAGCAGCTCATTGGGTGAGTGTTGTTCTTGATTAAATTTTCCTTTTTCAAAATGAAAATAAAAAAAGCTAGTTACTTTTGAAAAGTGCATATAGGCTACACTGGAAAAAAAAAACTAGATATTTAAGTGGGGTTGAAGAGTGTAGATGGGCTATACTAAAAAATAAGTAGTTAGTTTGGTAGGTAAATTAGATAGTATATATAGGCTATACTCATACTAACTTATAGAAAAATCATTTTACTTTCCAGGTGCATGTCCACAAGCATCATATTATGCCTGGAGAAGACAACAATGCTATTGATACTACAATCATGGGCATGGACAAAAGTGTCAACATGATTTTTATCCCTATGTGTCATGGAAAAGGGCTTGTAAGTCATTGGACCTTGCTGGTATTGTATTTCAAGGATATGCACTTCATTCACTACAACTCTTTGGAAGCCAGCAAGGATGTATACAAAGATAATGCAACAAAAATGGAAAACTTCTGCTTCAAAGTCATCAACAAGTTCTTGGCTCTACACAAAAGGAAACTAGTGAAGAAAGTTGTGTTGTTGGAATACCCAACACCTCAACAAGGGAGCGCACCAGACTTCCTATTATATGTCAGATATTTCATGAAGAAATTTTCCAAGTTTAACCCTCAGGAAGATGTTGAATCAAGCTTGGGAGATGAAGAAGAATTGAGAATGAAGATATAGAACAAGAGTTTTTTTGGCATGCAAGTTGCTGACAGCAAAACACCCCGAAGAGAGTTGGAAACCATCTCATAAAACTGATTACTTCAGTAAGCTTAGTGTTGAGTGACAAAATTTCTTCATACTCTTGATATTGCTGTATTGTTTTATCTTTATATTTTAATCTATATAGGATATACTGGTATTAAATATTTTTGTTTTTATTTTTGGTAACCCTTTGATAGTATATATAGACTATACTAGCACACAGTTTTATTTTTGGTTGAATTTTTAATAGTGCAGGTTGTTTATACTCTGAAAAATATATAATCTTTTTTGGAAGTGTATATAGGCTATAATGGTTCTTTAGCTCTATTTTTGAAACAAATTATGACCTATCTGACTATATAATGTGATTAGTACACATGAAAAGACAAGACTAATGCTATACTTGACAGTTTAAGTGATTAGTGTAGAATCTGAGCAGATTAGACATTAGGTAAACAGGCTAAGCATGGGTCTGACTATATTCTCATTTCTCATTATAGAATGTGAAAAGACTAGACCTAAACTGGACAGTCAAAGTAAGGGGAGAAAACTAGGCGTGTATTGAAAAACATCTTGGCATTAAAAGAAGGAATTAAATGTCTTCATTAGGGTTTCCAGATTTTGCTATGAAATCAAACACAAGGTTAATAAGAGAATACAGTTAGAAGGAGTCAGAGAATAAGAAGGAGAATAACAAGGAGTCAGAGAATACATTTAAAATGAGTCAAATAAAGTATCTAGGGTTGATAGTTTGTAAAAGTTTTAAGATGAAGAGGATTTGCCAGCACAAAAGAGTTCCAAAGGATGTCATAGTGGAAAGAACTGCTATAGTCCGCTGTAAGAAAAGGAAGTTACATCATATACACTTCTACATATGTCCAACATAAAATCGAGAAGCCTTCATGGACAGAGATGCGACAGAAAAACTATCTCATTGCAATGAAGATGAAGTTGCAGCAGCTCGTCCAAGAACATCATGGGGAGAACTGAAAATGAAGGAAGGAATGTTTCTTACTCAGGATGGGTATCCTCAGTGGTTGGATTTAGTTTATGTAGATGTTATGGATGCAACTTATCGTCCTCCACCTTTGTAATTCTTTTCTTGTAGAATTTTAATTCTATTTTTTTGTTTTTTTAAATTAATGTTATGTGTTTTTAATTTGAAGAAATGATATGTTTATTTCTAATTTCTTTTAAGTTACAATTTGTAGCTTAATTTTTAAAAATCACTAATGAAATACAAAAACAAACACAAACTACACTTATAAAAGACCCAGAAGAGAGTATATATAGGCTATACTGAAAAGGCACTATGAAAAACAAACTCCAAACTACAAAAATTGAAGAATTTTTATAATGAAAAGTAGATGCCTACACTGAAAAGGCACTATGAAATATAAACACAAACTACACTTATAAGAGTATATATAGGCTATACTCTTACAAAGTCTGTGTACCTATGTGCATGTATCTAAGTCCTAGATCTGTGATGGTGAACCCTTTTGGGTGAGAACCATTTGATAGTATATATAGGCTACACTAGTAATAACTCTGTGTGCCTTGGTGCCATGCATCTAAGCCCTAGATATGTAATGGTGAACCCTTTTGGGTAAGAACCATTTGATAGTATAGATAGGCTATACTCTTACAAAGTGTGTACCTATGTGCATGTATCTAATCCCTTGATTTAGAATGGTGAACCCTTTTGGGTAAGAACCATTTGAAAGTATAGATAGGTTATACTCGTACTTACTGCAAAAAACATATATAAACTACCAGTCAAAATGATTATAAATTTTTTACACTATAAGGAACTATGCAAAGTTTTTAAAAGAAATCTCATAAAAGGTGCAGAATTTCGATGTTGAATGTACGAGTATATATTTCCTACACTGAAAAGAGCACCAAAAACTGTAAAAACTGAATGAAAAAGAATCTAAGTAAACTATCTCCAAACTCTACAGAAAATATAGTGAAAATTTTATATATTGAAGCAAGTATATATTTCATATACTGAAGGGGCACTATGAAACTGCAAATCGAATAACACAGCTTCATGGGTAGAAAGGGATGACAGTGCAACTTGCTTTGTTATGGTGAGTTTTAGCACAACCGTTTGAACATGTAACCGACTTCTTAGCCCTCTCCCATGCACTTTTACAACGGTTGACCTTTGGTCTACCTGGTAGAGGCCTCACAGTAGGTGGAAAAATCTCATCTTCATCCTCATACTCGTCAGGCCTATCAAAGTTTGGAACGGGTCTGATGGACAGTGAGTATATTTTGCGGAAAGCAGCAACTGTGAAGTAGCGTTGGATGTAATCCATGTATCGATCGCCTTTTGAAGAAATAATGGCGGTTGCATGAGAGCATGGAAAACCATACACACGCTGAAAGACCCACATATTTTTTTTATAAATTTAACTGAATAAGGTGTCCCTTAGTAATATTGATGTGCACGAATAATAGATGATATGGAAACACTAGAATAAAACATGTTGGACAAGTGGCGTGACATGAGTTAAGGATACTTTTGTCATTTATTTTGAGAAACCAACTCTTTTAAAGAAAAATCCCTTCTTCTGGGTTATAAAAAAAAAGGTTGTTCCCTTCTCTCATAACTACTACTGCTGGGGCAATTCATACTTTTATTTTTGCAAGAAAATAAAAACCAGAAACTACTGCAAGGTTTTCTTTTAATGGCTAAGCCATGGTTTTATGACTGCGAAAAATGGTTAGGAAGTGGTTTTGCATTTAAGATAAAAACAGATTTTCGATAAGAATTTGATTTTGAATTTAGGTCTAGTTATTGGCAATGGAGAATGACTGTTGCCATGGGTGTTTTGGGTTGTGCTCAAAAGGTTAAGAGAATATTTCTTCTTCTTTCTTTCATCATCCTCCCCTTCTCTGTTTAACCGAAATTTATACATGAGTGAGCTTCATGGATTTATAGTTACTCTGATCTACGGATGTTAATGGGGTTGGCTGGGCTCGTAGATGAGATGGAAGAAATGTTTCTTCCTTCTCTACAAATTAGGAGACTTTTGAATGGTAGTGGAAGTGATGATGTTTTTAGCCAAAACGCAAAGGGACAAATTTCAGTTACTTTAATTATGAGGCTTGATCTCACAACACAGGTTAGATTGAAAGTATTTGATCATTATTATTCTCTAAAATATTTTATTGTATGTTAAATTAATTGGGAATGTTATTTATTTTTGGAAAGATAAAGTGGTATGTACAAAGGGTGTTTGACAAATTGTCTCAACCAAATCCTTGTTATTTGATAAAACAGAGGTATTGAGTTTAGGTTTTCATTGCTTCTTTGGATTGTGGCCATGAAAGGTTTTATGTTTATTTTATTATTCAAAGTTAATTACAGGGAGTGCGAGAATTAGCACACACTTAGTTTGCTCATCCCTTTATGTAATATTAGTATGCGTGTTTTCGTCGATGTATGTCTATTTAATTTAGACCAAGCATTCTTATTAATTAGTTTCTCTTAATTATGGTTAAATTGTTGAATTTATGTTTGTATGTGGTTTTATGTATTGCCTTACTAGTACTAAATGATCTGATGTTGTATGTAAAATATGAAATGTCAGAACTTGTGTTTTATAAAAGCACAATGGGCTGTGCAAGTGCTATGGCTAACTGTGGGCAAGCTAGTAAAAGAATTTTGTTTAAATTTCAAACTTTTGTGGATAAGTTTAGTAGTAATTATTTGATTTGATTTAATATGTTGTGTATGCTAAGATATGATAAATTGGGAGGTTCATGTGATAGCTCATCATTTATGTTAAAATTTAAGTTAGTGAGATCTTCTTTAACAAGCTTTAAAATAGGATATATTATAAAGTGTTTGACCTTACTAAACCTTAAATTTCAGATTTCAATCTTAGTCCGTTTTCCAATCATGGATTTGGTGTATTGCATTGAACCCAAATTTATGTTTAGTTTACACTTAAACTATTGCTATACTTTTCATTATCTCTTGGGTATTCAGTGATGCTTTAAAAATTATTGTGTCTTACTTAAGTAAATGGATGTTTTATCCAAATCTACCCGAATCCTACATTTGGTGTAGTAGGCAGGTCTGATTGGAAATGGAGACACTTGCTTTTGGTTTCATACTGTTTTTTATTTTCTAAAGTCACTATGAAGTGCATACACTTATCACCATTTGTGTTGTAAATAAATTTACGTGATGGTGCGACAGTTTGTTCGACACAAACAAGCTTGATCCTATTGCTACAATTAGTGGATTCACTAATAGTTATATATAAACTATTGCTAGTTCCTCATTGAATGTTAGATTGCGTAAAATGTATAAGGCTAAGCTACGAGAAAATCTCAATGATGAAGTATTTTCTATTGGTTCACTACTTATATGATAATTAATCTTACTTAAGAATCTCGTCCTATTTATCTTACATGACGAGATTCTTAATTCCTAATTAGGATTTCGTATGTAGATCAATAGATGGCATCAAGACACATAATGTTCTAGATAGGCCTGCCGTGACTGCGAGCAAGGGGTCTTCAAAAAGAGATAAAAATAAATACATTATGAGATGACATTTAGATCACTGAGTAGTCCGCACCATGTTGTGCCATAGTCAGCTGAAATAGTTATTAAACTAGGCATATGAGTTACGTGGATAACGCTTTCTCACCTGAGTATTTAACCTTCACTTGTGTTGATATTTGTCGACAAGAACTAAAATAGTGTAGGCACTTTTGTCTGATACTCTTTAGTTTGTTTTGTTTGAAATGTAATCTATGCCCAATCTAATATTTTTTAGTTCGCTATGTTTGAAATATAATTTATATTCAATCACTTTTATTAGTGGGATCTTTATTTAATTAGTGATTAGTGACATATTCTCTATAAATTAAAGTTTTGGTTATATTTTGCTTGATGTGTGGTTAATCTAGCTTTCTAGTATTTTTGTATATGTAGCTGATAACTGATTTTAGTTGGTTGGATCAGTATATTTTCTCTTTCGGTAATAAGTAACACTACAAATAGATAGCATCTAAGAATTTGGCTTTTGAGACTACAATAAGACAAAAATTGCATATAGCCATAATCTGTCTTGTTTTGTGTTTTATTTTTAAAACATTGTTCAAAATTTAGTGATAAGATATGATGGCATGAGCTCTAATTATTTTTGTTGTTGTGTGAGACTTGATTTAGCTCAAGTTGTTTCGGTGCTGCGATATCTCATCTTTTCTGATGGTAACGTGGTAAGTTGGGGATAGTTGTTGATAATAACAGCTCATAATATCCGCCGTTAGAGATAGTTGCTATTACGATAGGCAGTTCATACTATCTATCATAAGAGATGATTGCTACTTGCCAAAGTAGTTCATATCATCTTGTAAGATATAATTGCTACTATCGAGGGTAATTCATATTTTCTAAATAAATAAGCAGACGAACTGTGGTCGTGCTTGATTCCTTCATGCTACGGAGAGGGTACGTAGGCATCCGCTTTGCAGTTCAGCACAACTGCACAAGGTTGTTCATATAATCTGAAAGTGTTGGTTGTTGTGCGGCAGTTCATACCATCATTTTGGAAATGATTACTAACTCTTTGAGCAGTTCATATCATTTGAAAAAGATGGTCGGTTGAGTTTGAACTAATATGTGAATTGCCAAGCCCATTGGGGCTCCCACCTACAGGTGGCTATCTGGAAGACCGTCGTTGGAAGGGTGGTAGACAACGGGACTGATCATCCCCACCCGTCGTTGGAATAGCGTGTGTTGTCAGGCGTACTAGCTCCCACTTACGAGTTGCAACCCGGAAGACTGTCGCTGGAACGGTGGCTAATATCCAACTACTCTGGCAGGAGATATCGTATCTTCATAATAAAACGATGGGAATCATACGTAGGATTCGATGACCCTTGAAATATAAAAGTTATGGTTACATGCTTATAAAGCAATTTAGAATAAATCAATGAACATTTGCTTAGTAAATAATTATATTGGTTCGGAAAGTTGGTAATGTTGGTTCCTTTAGTGTCATATTGGAAAGTTGGAGCCTGCCAAATGGATCGTAAACCGACCCGTTCAGAGAGAAAATTTTCCGGTCCGTCACACACGCCATATTTGGAAGGTTCAAGTACTCCACTCCAAGTCCACGAAATGAGACCTACATTGTGTATATTCACATATATTTAAAATCAAAAGCAAGGTGAACATATACTGAACAATATAGTATATATGCACTGTTATATAAAAGCACTACTAAATTTATATTGGAGCGTATAGTTTATATGCACTGTAAGGTTTGATGTAAGATCACCGGTGAAAACAAAGGGAAAAAAGTGGCATTACTAGACTAATATAAACACATTATTCCATATTATATATGCACTAATTGTGTTTAAACGAATTTATGTTATTTTGTTATATTTTTATGACATTATCAGACTTATATAAACAATATAGTCTATATACACCAGTTGATAAAACACAGGCAAAGTAAAACGAAAAAGAAAACTGACCTTGGATAATGAACTTCCTAGATATTGTCGGCAGACTGACTAACATTCTAGATACGACCTATTTGAATGTGCACTTCAAGCAAGGCTTCATACTCAGGAGTAAGTTTTTCTGGGTCCACCAGGAGACTTTCTTCGCGACGTTCTGATAGGCGCTTAAATCATACATTTTTACCGCCTAATTTATATTTGTTAGCACTTATGATTTTACTAATTTACAATTTTATTGTTTTAATAGGTAGTTCATATGAAATCCGAAACTATAAATTAAGGATGGTTAAAACAAGTATTAATTGGTGTTTGCGATAAAATGCAACAGAATGATGCTCACGGCAAAAAGAGAGGTCCTTGTCTGCACAGGATATGATGAGTTGGCGTATGAGAAAGCCAGTGTTGCATCAGGTGAAAGTTGCTTTTGAAATGATGGCTAGGTGGAGCTAGTGTCTGGTTAGCTAAGAAGAGTCAGGTTGTACACAGTGAGAAGTTGGTGTATTGGCTTGAATTCACGTGATTGCACAAGGAAGGAACTGACGTTAGGCTATGGAGTGTCCAGTGGTTAGGCTGTGAAGGTGTGGCAGGGAGACACAGGTTAGGACGTGATGGCATATGGCTAGGCGTAAAGAAAGAAAGATCAGTGCTGTTGAATGTGAAATCTAGTAAAGAAGAAAGAGATATTCTAGAAGCTAGTGAAAGAAGACACACAATGCAAGAACCGAGTAGGAGACGATACCTAGTGTAGCAAGTACAAATGAAAGTATGCCACACAAAGACAAGAAGTGAAAGGGACATAATGATGATGGCTACGTGTAGGTGTAGGAAGCTAAGGAAGTAGAGGTGTGGTGCTAGGAAAAGAAGAATAGGCTTTTGATGTTGTCGGCTATGATGCGTCAGGTGGGCTATAGCTTAGGGAGCTAAAGGCTAAGTTTGAGTAGTTGGAAGAGAGGAGAGAAGAAAACACATTAAAAGGCTAGGTTAGGTTGGAAAAGGACATCACGTGGGATGACTTTGATTTCTTTTGAGCTTGGTTTTGGAAAGTGACGTGAGAAGAAGAAGGAGCTAGAGAGAGGGCTAGGCTGACAGACTTGTTTTCGTTTTGGTTTTGCTTTTCTTTTATTGGCTGACACGATTGTTAGGCGGGTAGAAAAGAAGAAAGGGAAGTACAACATTAGAGGAGACAGCTAGACCTAGGGTTTGGAAGACTATAAAAGAAGAGAAGTTCACAACGGCGCGAGGGGATCTTCTTTTCGGCGCGTACAGGAGGCGTCAAGTTCTGTTTTCATCTGTACAAGAACGGTCAGTTCTGATTTTGAGCGGAGAGGTTTTATACAGGAGGGACGTTGGAGTTCGTCTATTTTGGGAGGCGTGTACAGGAGTTTCTGCGATAGAGAGAAGATAATCATACAGGCTATTTGGTTCAATCATCTCTACTCTTCTCTTTAATTATTTTTATGGGTTTTAAGAAACTCATCTCCATGTTCTAATTAATTTGTAACTAGGGTTTAATGTTGAAACCACTTACAGTTTTAGATCAATTGAATTAAATATTTGATACAGACCATTATGATTTAAATAGATTAAATTCATGACTTTAAACAATTGTATTGTCGTTTATGGTGCATGCTTGGCCTATGATTTTGATGTTCCATGTTTCTGGTATACAGTTGTTATTCTAAAAATATATTTGTCTACGTATTTGATATTCCATGCTTAGGTTAAATCTTTTGATGGGGTATACTTAGAATAGACAAGTATTATTTGTAGACCTTTAATTAGTTTCGTACAATTTTCTCGCTAGCGCAATTTTATGGTGTATGCTTGAGACTAGGGATTTTTGATGCATCATGTTTAGGGCGTCCCAGCGATATTTGCGACTCTAAATATTCATGAATTAAATAGTGGTGGATATTGAAAACCCTGGTTACCGACTCTCTCTACTCGGTCACATTTTATTAGTTTAGTTAGTCTATTAATTTTTTTATCAATCTAAAAAGCACAAAAATATTCCTCTTGGTTAGTTTATTAGAAATATTAATTGCAGTATTTCCCCGCTCTCTGTGGGTTCGACCCGTACTTGCCGTTGTCTACTAGTTAGATGCCGTGCGATTGCGGTTATTATATTGGGTAATCCTAAATCACATCAATTTTTGGCGCCGCTGCCGGGGAGCGGTTGTGGAATATTGTAATTAGTATTTTTGATTTTCTAATCGTAGTTTAGGTTTTTATTTTATTTTGTATATATTTATTTTTATTTTTATTTAATGATTTTTAGTTCTATTTGATTCGTTTTGTGCTTTAGTTTTTTTTTTTTTTTCAGGTATTGTTTTTTCGAGGATGATGAATTCTACTCAGAAGACATCATCTGAGATGACGATGGGGGAATTATTTTATGGGCCAGGATATAAGGAAATTTGCGCTTATAATCGTCGCGTGTATGGAACTTGGCATCCACATCGTTCCGTCATACGCGATTATTCAACTAAGTCTACGGTAAGTCAACAATAAACTCAGTTTAGAACTAGAGAGTATAACTTGTCTAGTCTTGAACAAAGAGTGAGAGATATGGAACGCCAGATTTTATTTATTGATGATGATCAGTCTTGTACTGACCATATGTTCCATACAGACTACGTAGATGACTATATGGATGAGGAGTATTATAACCAGAGACTGTCTAGTTTGGAACAAAGATTGAGAGTTCTAGAACGCCATCAGAAATTATTTGGTGATGATGATCAATTTTGTAGTGACTCTCAATTCCAAATATAACATATAGATGACCCTGTGGATGGTTTTGTAGATGATTTGCCTAATTTCATTGATGAATCTATCTCACAAGATCATTCACCCGACTTAGAGGTTGTTTCTAGACCCCTAGACTTCCAAAAGTTGCCTAATTTAGGGTTAGAGTTGTGTGCTTCTCAAGTTTTGTTGGATTACTTTGCATCCAAATATCCAGAGGACTTGCCTATTCCTGACACTGTGCATGAACCAATTGATATTTCCCCAGTCCCAAATGTATCCCCTTATTATGTTCTTTACGCACTTCCCAGTGTAGTAAAAACTAGGTTTGGGGGTAATCACTTCTTTTTGATAGTTTCAATGTCACCGTGTCAAAATAATATAATTGTGAAACTGTCATTTGTATATATTGTATTTTGGGTTGATCCCCAAATTTTCAGGTTATTAGTATATGGGGATTCTTTCTGTACATATCCAGTAGGTAGATTTTTAGTTTCTTGTTTTTATTTTCTTTTAGGCATTTATTTATTTTTATTTTTAGTGTTCTTTCTTATTACTATCGTTTGATGTGTGTGACAGAGAATACTACTTTTCTTGCATCAATCAGGTGAGACGTTCCAATCCCTTCTCTTTAATTTACATTCGTTTCTCTTATTTATATTTATTGCATACCATTCTAGGTTGCACGGTTTGAAACATTGAGGACAATGTTAAATTTAGGTTTGGGGGTAGAGTTTCCGAAAATTGATGCCAATAAAGAAACTCCGAAATTTAGAAACATGTGAATTATTCAGGATGACACTAACCATTCTAGGTAGTTGGAAACATAGCTCTTATCTATAGAATTGGTGTGCCCAGCTAAATGGTCTATTCATATCTGAATGCACTCAGGTGTTAGAAATAACATGATAATCATTGAACAAGCATATCTCGGAATCATCATAATCATATCACTTTCTATTTTTATTTTTTGCAATTTATGTTTCTCTAAGTGATTTGGTGGGGCCCAGTATCAAATTGTTATCACCGCCAGGATGAAATAGATTGTTGAGTTCAAGTTCATTTTTAATTCTTATTAAAAAAAATTTTTAAAAAAAAGTGATAGCATTATGTGTGTGTTTCCCCTGTCTCCGTCGCCTAAGCAAGCGTGGAATGCAGGATCCATGGGAACTATCATGTAGTCAAAAAAAAAAAAAAAAAAGAAAAAAAAGAAAAAAAAAAAAAAAAAAAAAAAAAAAAAAAAAAAAAAAAAAAAAAA